>JAOXNO010000014.1:4280113-4291044 GCA_028565335.1 Limnodromus scolopaceus | reverse complement strand
TCCCTGGAGGGGTTCAAGGCCAGGTTGGAGGGGGCTTTGGGCAACCTGGTCTGGTGGGAGGTGTCCCTGCCCAGGGAGGGGGGGCTTTGAGGTCCCTTCCCACCCAAACCATTCCGTGGCTCTATCATTAACACTAACGGGGGTGTGCAAACGGCTGGAGCAGCTCCGCGGCCTCACGCTGCCGCTGGCTGGCGGGCTCCGGGCAGCTGTCCTTGCCCGCCCTGCCCCGGTTTAACGCTGCCGGGACCCCCTTTCCCTCGCCCTTCCCCGCTTCTCCCCGCCTGGGCCCGCTCCCCCCCGTCGGTTCCTCCCCGCCGCCAGAGGGGGCGCTGCCGCCCGGCCCGCGCCGGCTGATGCAATCCCCACGCGGAGGGAGGGGCGGAGCCTCTCCTCGGCGACGTCCCCCAGTGCCCAATGGGCGACGGCGGCGCCGAGTGACGCCGAGGGGGCGGGCGGGCGCATGCGCCGTCGGGGAGGCCCCCGCCCCTCCGGGCTCGCGCCGACGGCGGGCGGGTCAAGGCGCCGCGCTCGCCCCCGCGCCGCCATTTTGTGCCGCAGCCCGCAACAGGATGGAGCCGAGTATCCGAGGGAAGCCGCCCGCCTACCCCCGCCGACCCGCAGCCCCTCGACGGAGCGTCGCTCCGCAGGCCCCGCCGCACCGCTGGGAACGCTGAAGAGTTTGCCTCAGCCCACCGCCGCCCCGCTCATGGAGCCCAGCGGCCGGGAACGCGGCCTGGGGCGGGCCCGGCTGGGCTTCGCCGCGGCCTGGCCTAAACTGGCCGGGCCCAGCGCGGCCCCTGCCGGCGCCTCGCCCCAGGCGAGCCCGCCCTTCTCCTGGCTGCGGCTGATGTCGCAGCTCCTCTCCCCGCTGCCCGCTTTGCTGCAGCGGCTGCTGCCCGGCCCCGCGCTGAGCAGTGCCCTCTGCCCCGCCGCCGGGCAGCCGCCAGCCAAGGGACCCCAGCCCTCGCCGCCGCCGCTGCTGCTCTCGGAGCCGGCTGCCTCGCTGGACTGGGCCGAGGAGACGCTGCCGTGGCCGGAGGAGGCACTGGAGAAAGGAGGAGAGGGCGGCACGGAGCCACCGGCGGGTGTCTGGGGATCCGGACCGGTGCAGAGCCTGGTGTCCTTCCACTTACGGCGTGTGGACTGGTACGTGCTGGGCTCGGAGCAGGGCCGGGCTGGCTTCTCCGGTAAGAACCATCTGCCCCAGCCCCTGCGAGCCGAGGTTCCCGCCGGGGCCTGGCGAGGCTGCCCTGCCCGCGACGGTTTGCCGGAGGTTGAGTTTCTCCGCAACAAGCGCTTGGCTTTCCTCCAGCGGTGGCATTTGGTGAGCGGTGGCCTGGCCGTGCCAGAGCCGGACCACGGCTATCACAGCCTGGAGGAGGAGCAGCAGCAGCACAAGGGCGTTCGTCAAGAAGAGGTAGAGGGACGGAGGGACCACCGGTCCGACGCCGGGGAGTTAAAGCAGCCCGAGGAGCCGAGCGAGCCAGGGAGACAAGCTGGAGGTGGCCTCTCGGAGCAGGAGGGGATCAGGGATTCAGCTGAGAAGGGGGCATTTGAGAGAGAAGCCTTGGCTGAAGAGGATGACGAGGACTCCGAAATAGAGCGAAACCTTCCATTTTCGGCCAGACCTGCCTGTGCGAATAAATTAATAGACTATATCATAGGGGGAGCTTCCAGTGGGGAGGAGAGTGCAGATGATGAGGAAGACTGGGATGATGATGATGATGGGTTTGACAGTGAAGGACTCCCCTCTGATTCAGATGCTGGCAGTCAGGACGGGGAGAGGCTTCATCTCTGGAATTCCTTCTACAGTCTGGATCCCTACAACCCTCAGAACTTCACAGCCACCATTCAGACGTCTTCCAGCGATAGGGGAAAGGATATGTCTGATGTGGAGGAGGAGGATGAGGAAGATTCTTCATGGGCAGAGGATTCCTCAGGCTCTCCTCACCCTAGTTCTGAAGAGGAAGATGAGTGGGACTGTAGCAGCGTGGATGAGGCAGAAAGCTTGAAACTTTGGAACTCGTTCTGTACCTCAGATGATCCGTATAACCCTTTAAATTTCAAGGCAGCCTTTCAAACAGCGGAGAAAAAAGGGACGTCTGGTTTAAAAGGAGCAGAGAGGCTGAGTTTGGTCGTTTCTGAGCATAGTCACTTAACTGTCTGTTGCGTGCAGCTGGAAAAACATAACTGTGGGGTGACTGACTTTGTGCAGCAGGGCATTCTTTCTGGTGAGAAATGTAGGAGTACCAAGCGGAAAAAGGTATATACTTTGTTTGTGTTTTTTGTTTCTTGTGGGGATGCTTAAAAAAACTAACCAAAAATTAACCCAAACCAACAAACCCACGTTGTATGACGTGGTCTGTGAGGGGGTGAGGTCACTCGTGCCAGGATTCCAGCCACAGCAGTGGCAGATCATGCCCCCATGAGCTTATGGTCTAATTATTTGGGTGAAATGACTGTGCCTCATCCTTCACACGTGATGGAAGATTTCGTAATTCAGTGACACAGAGCAGATTATTTCTTTACATTCGTTTTCTAGTTTTCATTCTGTATTTGTGTTGTAGTTCTCGGTATCAGAGAAACGGATGGGAACTGTGATGTAAAATTTTCCTCTGGAAAGTACCCGTTTCTGTTATGAACAATGTTGATAAAGTAATTTAGGACCTTTGGGTGTGCATAGGGTAATCAAGATGCAAAGTATCATAATATTTTAGGACTTGTGGCAAGCCTGTTTGAGTTATAAGTGTCTTTTGAAATAGAAATCTTGTGTTGTGGGTTAACACAAGCTTCACTAAGCCACTGATGTTTCAATAGAGAGTGTAGCAGTACTCCCATTTAAGAGAATATTACAATTTAGCAGTCATTTATTAAAAGGATGTAATCTGGAACTGGGCTTTTGAGCACAAACTGGAAGTTTAATGTGCTTATGAGGAGTTAGTGCGTTAAAAAACTATTTGTTTAATACAAATAATAGGATTTCTGTAAAGAGTAAACAAAATCATCTTCTTTTGAGTTTTATGATGCTACAGATGTATGGGTGTAACTTCTGAGTCTTGCCTGATAATGCAAATACCTGTATGAGTTGTGATACCAAGTCCCAGGGTAATACACTAGTGTAGAAAATAGAAAAATGGTGTACTGCTTGCTTTAGCATTCTTACAGCAGAGAGATTTGTTTGCTCCTTCAAATCGAGAGCCTGACTTGGAGATAACTTAGTCCCTGTTTTTGCTTGGGCAAGTGACATTTGATGGTTTGCACAGGATAAACTATTATATTTTAATCTAAATCTGATACTCTTTCTGCAAGAGATCCTTTGTAACTGAGAGCGTGTCTGAAACACTGTGAGGAAGCCCTGATGAGCCCTGCTCTGGTACCTACTGCTGTGACCTAAAAATCTTGTTGCATGTCGGGGATGTAGACTTCCCAGTAGTAATTTTTTTGACTAATTTACTGTTTGACTCTGTGTAATCTACTGACATGGTGAAAGAACGATGATATAGGCGCAATATTTAGCGTGATGTTACAAAATCCAGTAATTGTGCCCAAGGGTGTCCTAGACTGATGTAAAAAGGATGTAAGGTAGGAACTCGCACAGGGATGGGCTGATGTAACAGCTCCGTGTGCTTCAGAGCAGAGACTTAATTAGCCCCGGCTGCAAAACAGCAGAGGTTGCCCAGCAGTGACCGAGGTGTTGCTGGAAATCTTCAAGTCCTTCGTACTGCTCAAGGCAGTTTCCTCTCTGGCATCCTGCAAACAAACAGCGGCAATATTCATGCTTGTAAAGTCATAAAACCTGGGAGCGTTTAGGTTTCACTTAGGAGTTAGTAAATGCATTGGCCCTACGTGAGGATGTGTGGGCTGTGATGGCCCTGCCTTTCCCAGGTTGCTCGGCAGGGATTTGGGAATGCTGCCCTGGAATGGGGTGACTTCTGGAGGTTGTTTCACACACTCTCTTGTGACTCTGTATCCTCAAGTGTGATTATTCCTGTGGGTCATCTCTTCCATAACGTTGCCTTCATGTTTTCTGTGAAGGTTGGAAGATGGCTCTACCACAGAAAGCCATTCCACTCTACGCTCCTCGTTGTGTGAGCATGAACTGGGTGTGAAATGAGGGTTCTGCCGTAATGAAACACAGGGATGGAGCAGCAAGGGTTTTGTACCCCCCAAGTTTCACCTTCAAAAGTAGCCATCCTGCAGCAAATTCACTGGAGTCATCTGTAAGGACAGTGTTTGCTTTGTCTTCAAGAGTCGATCCTAGTCTGAGAGCTGGTGGCTGCTCCAGTTTTGTGCCTTTTGTACAGCTGAGTGAAAAATTCAGGAGGAGCCTGAAATAGTCTGGTTTTCACTTACAGCTCTATAACACAGAAGCTTAAATCCTTAGTGTAGTGATAATCTAAATACAGTCAAGTTTAGATCCTGAGCCTATAAGTTTTCTTAAAATAGCTTAATAGTTCTTAATAATAGCGGAGAGTGCAAGTTTTCCTACGTATTTTTTAAAGTGCCATGACTTTGACTTCATTTTGTTGCGTGAACTTAAAATAATCTGGAATTTGATCCCAGCCCTGAATAGATGGGTTTGTTCCAGTCCCTGGTGACGCGTGTCGCTTCCTTATATGTAGAGTAGTGCGATTTCTTTTTCTGGTGCTGGAGTCCAGGCTGACTCACGTGATTACAGAGCAATGATTCTTCCTTTTCTTGTTATGTGAACTGCAGTAATCAGCGGCGTTGGCCGGTAGCGTGTTTCTTGCCCGAAGTGAGTGTCCTGGCATGTCCCACTGCGTAACCTGCTTGAGCTGTGTCTCTCTAAGGTCATAACCCTGTGCTGATGCCAGGGGGGGTGTGTTATTTCACTGGGAACACTCTGTGATCCTCCATCAGCCTAAAGAGGCCTCTTGGACAGCAGTTTAGAAACTCTGGAGTAATTTGAGCAATTTTGGTAGAGGGAGAAGTCAGCAAATGGTTATTTTAAAGCTGAGAGGTGACATGTACTCTGGCCTTGGTGGTGCGGAGACCTAGTGTGAACTCATTGCATATTGGAGGCTTTTTACTATTTTAGGCATTTAATAACTTCTGTTAAAAAAAAAAAATATATATCCTATGTGCAAATAAATGCTAAGCTCCTTTTGCATGAGTGTTTGGCTGATATTTTACTAAATGACTCATCTTTTCCAGGTCACCTTCCTTGAAAAAGTTACCGAGTATTACATAAGCAGCGAGGAGGATCGGAAAGGCCCTTGGGAAGAGCTTGCACGGGATGGATGCAGGTTCCAGAAACGGATCCAAGAAACAGAGGAAGCCATTGGATACTGCTTCACGAGGGAGCATAGACAGAGAGTATTTAATAGACTCCAAGAAACCTACTCACAAGAGGGTTGATCCCTTCTAGCACCTTAAAAGATTCCGGTAGTTGTGTGACCCTACGCACCGATGAGCATCTTCAAAACAAGACATGGCAGCTGCATGTGCTATTTTGAAATGGGGAGAGAAGTGGAATTTTAACAAATTATTTTTTTCCCAGTTCGATATTTAGCCAACAGGTATACCCATGTGTCCCCTTTTGGTATCCAGACAAAACCTTTCGAGTATCATCGAGGGTGAGGGTGGGGTAATTGCATTCCTTTTTAAGTAACACTTGAGAAACAGACTGCTTTAGGTTAAATCCATTCCAAAAATGCCTTGTCTGCCGTGTGTGGAGAAGTGGTGACTATTTAGTTGGATTTTTTGCACTTTGAAAAAAAAAATAAAATGCAAAACCTATTTTGAAGGAAATATTTATGGGGCTCAGAACCTAGTTATTGCAGTTTTGATTTAAAGTTTCTAGAGGTATGTGCTACTTTCTTGTGCTTCTCCATTTTCTTGTACAAAAGCTTCAAAATTTTGTTAGCTAATAATGTGAACTGTAAAACAGTTTATTCCTTACTTTTAAGATCCCAGTTCTGCACGTAATCTGATGTTTGAGTGTTTCCGTGGCGCTTTGGTGTGTTAATACCTCAGCCTGGCACGCTGGGGGGGTTCAGGGGAGCTCTGGTGCACGACGAGCCCTTTGGTTTGTCTTTATTTAAATAAATCCCTTTCCCCAGTACCGTTCCAAAGGGTGTTGGCTGCTTCTGCACCAAACTTCTTTGCTTTCAGGGCAAAAAAAGGCCTCATCCCGGTCAATAATTAAAGCTTCAAGGGATGTTGGAGGCTCTGGCTGATAGTTTGAATTTAGGTGGCCACGCACAGGGAACTGCACCCTAATTCTTGTTAATCTTAGAGTGACTTTGCCATAATTGATTCTGCTTTTTGAAGATGAAGTGGGGGATTCTACATATTTCTTGTATCCAACATGCTTGTTTTGGTACTTTTAAGGAGAATTACCTTTGATTTATGGAAATCTAAGGCTACAAGTTGCTGTGTTCTTTACCAAAAGCCAGTATTAATACTTCTGTGTCTGCACTTTGGTTTATCTGGTACAAAATTAACATTTTGCGTTCAGAGGCTGAAAGTTGAAGATCCTTGGTGAAAGGAAAACACTCCTTATTTATGTTCCTAACTTGAAATGTTTAATTGTTGTTTTCAGTCAGAAATAAAAAAGCAGCACCGTTTGGATACGTGTTTGGACCTGGCGGGTGTTGTGTGGCCGTTACCCAGGCAGGTACGAGGTCATGCCATGGAAGAAATACCAAACAGTAAAGAATTCCTACCTATTGGCACTTAGTTGTGTGAATAAATGATTTACTGCTTGGTTCAGACTAGAATTGTTTCCCTTTTTTTGAGGGAGAAACATAAAAACTTCAGATTTGTCATCTTGCTGATGACTTCAATTATTAATTCGGAAGATTATTACCGAAGAGCTTCACAGTGCTTTACTGGATATTCTGCTTTATCCTGCTCTCTTTTTGGCCATTTTAATTCTGTCTCAAATTTCAGAGTGAGTTTATTCTTACTGCATGAAGTGTGTTCTTTGAATCTAAAAATCCCTCTCTATAAGTTAGAAGTGCTACAATTAGGAAATTCATTGAACTACAGTAGAGTTGTCGTGTAAACTTAAAATCCAGCTGGAATTCAAGCAGCCTTGTGGACTGGCTGCATGGAAGCAAAGCAGCGATGGCATTTTTCTTCCCTATGGCATAAAAAAGATTGGATTTGCCTTTCCT
This sequence comes from Limnodromus scolopaceus, assembly GCA_028565335.1. Lineage (NCBI taxonomy): Eukaryota > Metazoa > Chordata > Aves > Charadriiformes > Scolopacidae > Limnodromus > Limnodromus scolopaceus. Next base: position 4,283,902 of record JAOXNO010000014.1, on the reverse strand, counting down.
ACAAAATTTTAGTTGCAAAATTGGAATTCTAATCATGCTCCTAAATCCTGTGAAATAACTTTTAATTTTTAGGAGTTCGTTTTCCTGTATTTGATAAACAGCTGCTCTGCTTCTTAGTTTAGAAAAAAAACCCACGCAGGATGATAAGTGTAGAATTACAGAAAAATTGTTGACTTACGGTCCAGGTGTGACTGGTAAGTAAAAATGCTGTTCATTGTTCTTGGTAAAATATGCTATAGATATTTTTCTATGATTCTCCTCATTTCTTTGGTCTTGGAGAACTTGTTGGTGCTTCAGTTTCTCCGGAGAACTCACTTAAGTCCCTGGTGCTTGTGAATTAACACCTGCAAACACCCATCTGCTGTTTGCAGAAGCTTGGAAAAGGCTGCAGCTGGAAACAACCAGAATTGACAAATTGGATGGAAACTAGATTAAAAACCGTTTCCAAAGCACTTCTAACAGTTGAGAAATTGCTTTTTTTTTCCCACCTGCAGTGTGTGAAGCGCTGCGTTCTAACGCTGCTGATTCCCACTGGAAGGTACCTGCTTGGGTAAGCTTTTTCCACCTCGTGTTTTCCAAGTATCCAGTTTAAGGTGACAGAAAATTAACAGTTAAATTCATCACCTTCGCAGCGAGCTAAGCTTGGTCTTTCCCATTTTCCCTCTAAACGTATCTTAAAATGGTCATTCCGACTGTGTACGCGTCTGTGCTTTGAGTGAGACAGTCAAAATAACACTTGTTGAACTTTAAATCAAAACTGTAACTATCAGATTTTATTTTTGTATAATTTAGAGGAAGTTAGAAAAACCTTCAACATTGGCTTTATACAGATTTTAATTGATTTGTGTCGAGTTTGTTGGGTTTTTATATCTAAAGTTATATTTCTGTACATAATAAAAACTATTCAGAACTAATCTGTAAATTGTAATAAAGAGATTTGCAAGATAATTTTGCCAAGTTGTTTTTCTTTGAAGGAACTTCCAGGAGACATCAGGTAACTCTGCAGAAGCGTGATTTGTGCGCTTTATGAGAATATTAAATATTTTTTTTATCCCCTTTGGTGTTTTAGGGGAGTTACGATAACTTAGAAGCAGACACTCCCTGTGAATTCCCTTCCGAAAGTGCTCCTTGCACTGATGAAGCTTTTAAACTAAAATACAGAGCGTCCAAGTGTAATTAGTTTTATTCAAATGAGGTGTTGGCTCGGTGTGCGCAGGGATGTTAATGTTTTGGTGCCCTAATTGAAGCTGAGTATGGAGATTGGGTTTAGTTTGCTGGCTGCTCAGCACCACGTTAAATACAAATAGTGATGGGTTTGGAGGTATTTCAGGGTTTGTTTTTTTGGGGTTTTTTAAGTATTTTCAGGTTTTGCACTGAAATAAGTCTGAGGTGTCACCTGGTGAGTAGAAGTGACATCTGATATTTCTTCAGAGAAGAGCCAAAACGCCTGTGTTTCGCCACGTCGCGTTGGCCTATAATGGAGAGAATGATTGATTGATTTATTTGTTTTAATGAATTGGAGTAAAATCGAGCTGGGAATACGCGTTTAATGTCTAAAATGTTCAAGGAGCTGGGAAGGTGGCACTGCCCAGTGACACTCCATCCTGCGCAGCAGCAGCCAGTGTAATTATTTTTAATGAAGGATTATTTTTTTTTTTTTGGTGTATAAAGCTGTGTCTATCACTCTGTGGTTTTTAGACCAGGGAATACCAGAATTTTGGCAGAGTTTTCCATGATCGTGGAGCCCCAATCCCTGGTGGGAGCTCTGGGGGGGGTCCAGGGGGTTATGCCTTCAGCTGGTGGGGACTTTCCTGGGTGGGACGAAGGAGGCTGGCAGACCAGGGCAGCAGTAGGACCTGGGTTTTGTATCCCAAAGGGTTTTGCAGGCATAAATCAGCTTTTCCAGGGATTTCCAGTGGGTGACTGGGGAATGGAGCCGGATGTGAGGGTTTGGGCCCCGGCCAAACCCCTGCTGACGAGCTTCCTCCGGAGCGGTGACACCGTCACCACGTGTGACATGATCGTGGCCTAGGAGTCTCTGGAACGGGTTCAAGGGCCGTGAGGTTGGCCAGGCCTCTTCCAGAGCGACGTTTTGGGGAGAGCTTTGGAGTTATCGGTTGTTTAGTTCATGCCTTTAAAGAAAAGCGGCGCTTGGAGCTGAGAACCATCGTGGTGGGATGGGCTGTTCGCTCCTGTCCTGCGGCACAAGCCGTGTCCCACCCCGTGCCTGCATCTCCTCTGGGCATCTCTGAAACACCGTCAAGTGGTGTTTGTAAGAGCGTAATGGGTAGAAAACTGCTGGACTAGACACAGAAAAAAACACTGAATTTCTTGCAATACCCTGTTTAAAACAGCCAACAAAGCCGAGCATCCTCATTACGAACTCCAGTGGTTGATGAAACAGGGCAGTTAATTTTCAGAGTCATATCCACCTGTTGGGCTGGTTCCAAAAACCTGCCTTAAAAAACGAACGTTGTAATTTCTCTTGGTTCAGTAAAAAAAAACCCCAAACATGATAACTTCTCTTGATTTCAGTGAGATAGCTTAAAGAAATAACTGTGCTAAAAATAAAAGCGTCTCTGTCTCCGGCGGCGCATCCAGATGCCATCTGGAATGGGGAAATCCTGCTGGGATTTCTTTATTCTCTGGGCGCCGGGGTCTGCGGCTGGAGTCGAGTTGACGATTTGTGTGTGTGAGAGGGGAATTGTTCTTGCTCTGGTGGCTCCGTCTTTCTCCACGGGGCTTAAGAACTTGTTTGTCAGCGAAGCACGTGGGGAGTAAATAAGCTGCTGTTTCTGCCCTCGCTACTGAACGGCGGCCACTAAAACGCCGGTTGCAAATTAATGGTGCCGCCGAGCTGGTTTTGGTCCCACAAAAGCAAGTTTCTTCTGAAACTGGGAGGCGGGAGAAGGCGTTGATGATGCTGAGTCACGACGTGACTGTGGTTCCCGGGGGGGAGCCCCGCTGCTTCCCCCCCCACCACGGGCTGTAACTCGGGTGCAACCTGAGGTTTATTTCGGGGTGTTTGGTGCTGGTGGGGAAATGGAGCCCTGGCAAAGCTGCCCATTAGTCGTGAGGGTATAAAGTGTTAGAGCCCATGAGTGTCCACCTGCCCCCCATCCCACCCCCCGCTGATGCTGGCCATAAGGCTGGTGGCAATAAAACACTGGCTGCTCCATAGCCACCCCAGCTGTACGAGCACATCAGATATTCATGGAGTCACAGAATGGTTTGGGTTGGAAGCCCCCCCCTGCAGTGCCACCCCCTGCCCTGGGCAGGGACACCTTCTACCAGACCAGGTTGCCCAAAGTCCCCTCCAACCTGCCCTTGAACCCCTCCAGGGATGGGGCAGCCACAGCTTCTCTGGGCAACCTGGGCCAGGCTCCGTTCCTGCCCAGCTGCCCGGTTCTGGGATGACGGGGAAGGAAGGAGATGGCATTTCCCATGGCAAGGAACAGCTTCAAGTCCAGGCTGTGGGGGTGGGGTACCCCAAAATGCTCATTTCTACAGGCAGGGGGGTTTCTTGGATTGTTACTTCTTTCTTGCAAGAAGCAACACACCTAGTGATTGCAAGAAGAAGAACAGAGAGGACAGTTCAGTCTCGCAAAATGCCACACGCCATCCTGAAAACAACAGATGGGCGAAGAGAGTGATGAAAATTGTGTTCAGCTTTGGACTCCTCAGCACAAGGAGGACATGGACCTGTTGGAGCGAGTCCAGAGGAGGCCACCAGGATGCTGGGAGGGCTGGAGCCCCTCTGCTGGGAGGACAGGAGGAAAGAGTTGGGGG
>JAOXNO010000014.1:4246581-4258447 GCA_028565335.1 Limnodromus scolopaceus | reverse complement strand
CTAACCTGTACTGGTGGCAGAGGGTGCCCAGGGAGCCGCAGGCAGCCGGGCTGGGGATCGGCGGCGTCTCCCGCTTTTCCTCCCCGCGATGGGGCGGGATGATGAGAGCTCTGGAGGCAGGTGGCTGGGGCGATGCCCTGCCCGCAGCCGGGGCCTCGTGCTGCCTGCTCCTGCCTGCTCGTAAACAGGCTGTTATTGTTTGTGCGCAGCCGGCAGCGCCCCGGGGGCCGCTTGTGCAACCGGGGCGGGGAGCTGGCTCTGAGCACCGTGGGGCTCGTCGCACCCCAGATGGAGACGCCTCGACCCCATCCGGCTCCAGGAGCAGAGGGAAACCCTGGGCTGTGCTCCTGCAGAGCCGGCGCCCCCCAAAGATGAGCTCCACCTTCTCAACACCGAGCCCCCCCGGCACGGGGATGCCATGTGCCGTGGGGAGGTCCTCGTGGATGTGCCCACCAAGACCCTCTCCGTGCCACGGAGCGGCTTCACCCCCAGCTGGCAAAGCAGTTTGGGGACTCCCCTTTCCCGCGGGTGATGCCCAGGACTGTCCCCGTGTCCCCAAGCAGGACACACGGCACGGCCCCGCTCGCCCCGCGGGCTGGAGCTGGGGTGAAGCAAGCAGCCCAGCCTCGCTGCTGGTATGTGGCCGCCCCGGTTCTGGGCTGTCGATGAGCCCGGAGAACTGGGAGAAACAGGGCAGGGTTTTGGGGTTTTGTCTTTCTTGAGTGTTTCCTCCCGCTGGAGGAAGCGCGGCCATGGCGGCGGTGCTGGCACAAGGAAGTCCCGTGGTGGCACGGCACGGCCACGCTCTGGCTATGGGCCACCGTGGCCCTGGCAAGCAGAGGGGCTCAGCTGCATGCCCTGATTATCAGGGGCAGAGCTGGGCACGAACCACCCTGGATCAGCGTGTGGCATCACTGCCCATCACCGCTGGGCGAGAGGGACCGAAATTTTCTATATTTTTTTTTTTTTCTGTATTTTTATTGCAGGCACCCTGTGCAGGGTGCTGAGTCCCTCCAACCTCTTTTATCAGGTTAAAAAAACCGCACTATTTGCTTTTCCCATATTGCTTTTTTTTAGCGCCCCGGCAGGTGGTGCCCGGCTGGTGGGTCCCTGCCCCTTTCCCGAGGCACAGAGCCCGCTCCCACTGCCCGGGCAGGGAGAACTGTCTGGGGCATGAAAATACGACATAAACCGGTGTCAAGGCTTGGCTTTGAGCCGGTACCGGTGCATTTGGCACCAGGAATGGTGGTGGTGGGGTCTCGGGTGGCGTGGCCGTGGCCGGCGGAGGGCTGGCATGGCCGGGAGCGGCGGGAGTGGCGTGAGAGCCGGCGCGCACGGGGGTGTGTGTTGTGTGTTGTGCGTGTGTGTGTGTGTGTGCGCCTGTTTATATAGGAAGGAGCCAACCTACAGTTTCAGATTTCAGACCTCACTTATCAGCCCTGGGCCGCGCTCGGACGTGGCAGCTCTCGCAGGCGGCTGAGGCTTCTCCCCCTTCCCCACCGGCCCCGGGGGGGGCTCCCCGCCTGGGCACCGAGCCCACCGCCCTCCCCACGGCCGGCGTAGCCCCAGCAGCTGCCGGAGAACAGGTAGGATGAGCTGACAGACTGTGGGTGCTCTGTCCTCGCCGCCTGACCCATGGCGGGGGTAAGGAGGGGAGCAGGGGGATGGAGGAAGAGCCCCCGGGGCTGGAGCGAAGGGGATGGAGATGCTGGAGGGGTTTGCGCTGCGCCGGGGGGCTGCCAGCGAGTCGGGCTTTGCCGGAGAACAGCTACGGAGCTGCCTCGTGGGGCGAGGGCTCGTGGGGACGAGGGGTTGGGGACACAGCCCTGGATGTCAGGATGGTGGAAGCATCGAGCTCAGGGACGGGCAGTGTGTCCCACCGGGCACGGGCACGAGCAGGGTGCGCGGGAAAGCCCGGCTGCGCTCTGCCAGGGGTTAAACTCCTCGCAGGGAGCTAAATGGAAGGTGTGGCAGCACGATAAGGCTGGCAGAGCTGGGACTGGGGCAGAGGCACAGCTCTGCTTCCAGCCGGGATGCGGGGTGGGATCCTGCCCACCCGGCGGCTCGTGGCTGGGGGGGAGATGTGATTTGCCCGTGCCCCATGCCGTGGGGTGGCTCTGGAGCCTGGGGGAGCTGCCGTCCCTGCCCGGAGCTGAGCTGCCCGGGGAATAATGCTGCAATCTCCTGGAAGTGCTGCTTAAAATCACCTCTTCTCCTGGGGGAGACAAGCGTCACCTGCTTTGTCCTGGGAAAGGCTTTTTTTTTTAAAGCAACCCTCTGCTCTACCCTCTGCTGTACCTGCCATGCCTCCCCCTGCTTTCCCAGAGCCTGGAAAAGCCCCTTCCTCCCCAGACCCTCCAGCTGAGCCTCTGCCATCTCAGAGCAGCCGGGAGGGACGGTGACACCAGCACCCTGCAAGTGCCGGAGGATGCTCCAGCACCGGGCACTGGTGGGTACCACAGCCCCTCTTTGGCATCTGGCCGCAGCCTGTGGCTGTCGTGGGTCTTCTCTGCTCTGCAGCATGGGGTGGCTGTGGTTTCCATTCAGATGCTCCCAGACCTCTGTGGGGATGCCCGGGAGATGGGAGGGATCTCCTGCTGCTCTCCAGGGTTGATGGGGTGGTGGGTTCGTAGCTGAGCCTGATCCTGGCACCATCCTGCTCCTTCCTCCCCTGTTGTTCCAGCGATGGCTCTGGTCTGGAGCAAAGCGCTCCCTCCTCCCAGCAGCACGTCCTTCACTCCTTCCCACTGCCGTGGGGCCACTAATTAATTTTGTGACAAGGGGGGACCTTTGGCAGCTTCTGGCAGTGCCCAGCATGGGTGGGATGTCACCTCTGTGGTCCCTGTGCAGTGACTGCTCCATCCTGCTGGGGCAGGGAGACGTATGGGGAGGGAGAATGCATCGGGGCAAGTCAAGTGAAGTGGCTTTTTTCCATTTACTGCTTTCCTAAGGAGTTGAGGTTTGCGATCACATTCCCTTGTCCATTCCCACTGACTTCTGGGCCAGATTGGGCTGGGGACGCTGGTCTCCGTGCACGTGGAGCATCCTCCCCTGACCCAAACCCACAGGAAAACAGGAGCCACCACGCCGGAGGCACACGGCGAGGGGATCCCCCACCTCTGTGGCGCCCGCCTGCTCTTCTTGTGTATCAGGCCCATCTCCGCCCTCTGGAAATTCGGCACAAGCCTCCGGCTCTTCCCAGCACCGAGCAAACCAGTTCCTCACCGAGAGCAGCCGCCGTGCTTGCTCCCCTCAACCAACCCGGCGTCCTCGGGGGGATGCTGGGGGCTGCTGCGTCGGCGGAGGGCTCATCCGGGATGCGCCGCCGGCGGCAAAGGCATCGCCAGCCCAGCTCAGCGACTCCCGTCCCACCGGCTTCCCTTCCCCGGGCACGGCAGAGGACGCGGGGCTGGGACCGGAGGCTGCATCTCCCCCCGCCCCGGGACGGAGGGAGGGCTGGGGCGGCGTTTATTTACGTGATGCTGGGGGAGAAAGGGGGAACTGGCAAGAGGCTCGCTCGCAAATGGGATTTCTGGGAAGCGGAAAGCTGGCGCGCGTTCAGCCTGGAACTGTCCTGATTTCCAATTGGAAACATCCCACGGTGACTAAAACTTCATTGAGGGGAAGAGCTCGTTCTGCAGAGCCACCGAGCTCGCCCGCGGCGGTCGCACCGCTGTGGAGGTGGCTGCGGGGAGGGGGAATGAGGAAGAAGAGGAAGGCCCTTTGGTGGCACAGAGGTGTGCCGTGTCCCCACACTGGCTTTGCACCACCCCGGGAGACTCTGAGGGTCCGGTCCGGTGGGTTCAGAGGGTTTTCTGCTTTTCCCCCAGCAAATTCCTTGCTTTTCCCCCTGCAGCTGCCCCCCAGGGCTGCTGTCAGCTTCGTGTATTAATTAGGATGTGGTCGGGAAGCTGGAAACCATCGGTGATTCACCAGGAAGCTGTACCCGATTGCCCTGGCCACGGCCCTGGCCACACCAGGGTGTGTTGGGCTGGAGACAGCAATAAAATCAGGGCCATCTCATCCGAGGGCAGCGGAAGAATTGCTGCACCCATCCTGGCACTGGTGCCAATGGCTGGGCTGAGCCTTTCGTGGCCGGTGGAGGAGGCTAATGGCTTGGTATGGCAAGCACCTGCAGATAGCTGAGCTCTCAGCAGGTATTAATAGGAATAGGACAGTATCCAGCCTCGCCTGTCTGCCCAAGGCTGTGCCCTGGGATGGCTGTGGTGGAGGCAGGAGCTGGCTGATTCCCCAGCTCCCCAGTGCCCACGTCCTGGGGCAGAGCCGCTCCGAGCTCGGCAGCGGGACCCTGGGATTGGTCAGCTGTGGTTTATGGGACTGGTGGGATTTGGTGTAGAAAGCCCCAATACAGATTTGTCTCTGTTTCCAGAGACCCGTTCTGGCTGTGCCAGCCCGGCACAGGGCTTGGGGGAGCTGGCTGTGGTTCCCCTTGGGATGCCCTGCACTGGGATGGCATCTCTGCCGGAGGTGGGGACCAGCTTGGCAAAGGCAGCGGATCCCGAGCCCGTGCCTGGGGTCTGGAGGAGGCTTGTCTGTGTTTGGTTTGGGCTGTTTGCTTAAGACCTGTGGTTCCCGCCTGTGTTTGTGCACAGAGGTCAGGTGGCTCTGGGGCTGGGGGCTGTTGGTGCCAGGGCCAGGAGGAATTGGAGGCACTACCGTGCCGCGGGTGCCAGGCTCAACTCCTTGCCCATGGTCGATATCCACCACAACGGCTATTCCTGGGCGCTCAGGAGTGCTTTTGCCTGCTCTGCACCCACTGGCACCCCCACCGGCTGCTCCCCGGGGCCGTGGGACACGCTGCAGGCGGCTGCGGGGTGGGAGAGCCTCGCCGGTGCTCGCCCCGTCCTTGGGAGCTGCTTTGGTGCAACACACGCTTGCACAACTGAGACGCGTGCACTCTTGCGTCACAAGCTGGGTTACAAGCTGTTCCGAGCCCTGCGAAGGTACAGGATCAGATCTAAAAATGGAGAGTTTCCCCATACGCCGCCATCACACCCATGCCGACGTGAAGGGAAGGGTGGCATTGCACCGGGAAGGCAACTGGGACGGCGGAGGATGACGGGCTGCCCGCGATGGCACCCCACGGCACGGCAGAGCTGAGCTGCTCCTGCCCCGGGCTAAATCCCCACGGCCACAAGTGGCCACGCTGGGCCATCGTGGTGGCCATCAGACCATGATGAAGCCTGGGGCGGGGGGGGTGTGGGAGCCTCCCGGGGGAGACCCGAGGGTGCTGCTGGCCTCCACCCAGCCTCGCCGCTCCGGCAGGTGTGGGGCTCCGCACCGGCACGGTACGGCACGGCAGGGCCCGGCTATGCCAGGAATGTGCCGAATGCGTCGGGGCTTGACTGCGGGAGGTCGGGGCGCAGAGGAGCCAATGAGTCACTTGGAGGGCTGGCAAGAGCTCGGGAGCTGGGGCAGAGCCAGAGCTGCCGCATCCCCCTACAGACCCGCAGCCTTCCCGCACCCCGGCGCCCGTGGGAAAGGTGCTGGCAGCGCCCTGCCGTGGTCCCGCGGTGACAGCGGGGACACCACAGGCTGGCGGTACAACGTGCCGTGTCATGCCCCCTGCGCCCCGGGGTGCTGCGTTTATGGCTTTTCTTTATCATCCGTGTGAGCGCACCCGTTTGCCAAAGCACTCGAGTGAGAGAGGAGCCCATGGGAAATCCGACAGCGGAAAATTGGTAATTTAGACAAAAACAATCAAAAGCCTCTGCAGGGATCGGCACACAACCTGCTGCGGCTGATTGAGCCCAGGCTGGGGCTCACCCCGCTCCCTCTCCCGGGGGGGGGCTCGGAGGTGAGCACCCACCTGTGCAGAGCCCCAAAACCTGTGCCGGGAGCAGACATCCCCCCACCAGGGCATCCCTGCACCCTGCGATGGGCCCTGCGCCCTCCGAGTGCTCCCAGCCGGGCTCCGTGTCCCGCGTGGGTGGGAGAAAATTCGATTTTGAATGGGAAATTCAAAAGCCGTGCCCTTATGCAAAGGAACCACGCACACCCCGGGCACGGGGAGCCGAGCCGAGCCCGGCCACCGGCGGGTCTTATCAGCCGTTCCGTCTGCGTGGATTTACAGCTCGCTCCCGCCTGGGGTTTTTTTGGTTTCTTTTTTAGCCATTTGATGGTCTTATATCATGATTAAAACCATCCCCGCAGCAGCCCTCTGCTTTCCAGCCTGCGCGGGGTGGTGCCGTGCAGATGTTTGTCCAAGGCTATTTATGAGCGCTCGCAGCCCGGACGCCCCCGGGGCCGCGGCTGGGGCTGGAGAAGGCGAAATTCGTTGCGTGTGGGTGTGCGGAAAGCCGGAGCTGGGCTGCGGTGCCAGCGGGACGTGGCGGGCTGTGAGTACCTCCCAGAGCCACGGGAGCCCCTGGGAGGTGGGATGGGGGTGAAGGTGGGGGCTGAGCCCCTTTTGTGCCCCTCTGTATTGACACAAAGACGCGGTGGCTGACCAAGGTGGACGTGTCCCTGCTCTAGGGCACGGCACGGGATGCTCCTGGGGGCTGGTGACGTCGGGTGGGCTTGGGACCAGGGGGAATAGGGGTTTGCTTCCCACTTGCTGTTGTGCCCCAGGGCTGTGCATGGGCAGAGCAGGGCTCTGCCGGCTCCCGGCGATGGCACGGCCGGAGGTTAATCATTCAACCCCTTCGCAGGTTGGGTAACGCAGCCGGTGGCGGCGGCGGGGGGTGGGGGTGTGACGGGGACATGTGTCCCTCTATTTCTCAGAGAGGAACAGCCCCTGTGTTCCTCCTCCAGCTCGGGGTCCCGGTGTCCCCTCTCCCTGGCGGTGATCCGGAGAGCCCCGTGGGTACCGCAGTGTGCGGGACACCCTGGCATTGGGGCGCTGGTGGCACCGTGCACCGGCTGAGCGGCAGCCCAGGGAGCTGAGCTGGCCCCCGGCACGGCCCAGGGAGCCAAGAGCCGGGGCTGGGTTGTAAACACGCTGGGATAGAGTTACAGCCATTGATATTCCTTGGAAAAGCTGCGGGAAGGGAGAGCTCGGGGACCCCTGAGCGGAGAGATCCCACCCTGCCCTGGCTCTCGCAGCAAGGAGGGGATGGACGTGCCTCCTGCCTCCGTGGGCAGCCAGCGGGTAGCAGCCCCACTCCTTGGGGGGCAGAGGGCTGTGGGGCTCAGCACCCCGGCTGCCCCCCAGGATGGGGGAGATTGGGGCTTCCCTGTGGCTGAGCTTTTTACGGCTCGGCTGGATGCGGAGGCAGGATACGGCCCTCGGGGCTGCACAGGGACGTGCAAGGCAGCTGCCAGGGAGCACTTTGGGGTGCATTGAGGTCCATGGGGGGTGCGGAGCCCCTTGGAAACCCCTTTGCATCCCCGGCGGGTTGGGCTGCAGCGGCCTGTGACACCGACGCATCGTTAAAGGGGCTTTAATGGCAAAGGATGCCTTGCCGTGCTGGCCCCGCAGCGGCGCGGTGCCGAGGGGGTTAAGGCTGCCGGCAGCTGCGGTGGCTGTTAATGATTGATACCAATGACGGTCTCCATGGGGCTTGGAAGGAAGGAAACCGTCCACCCTGGCTGCTGCGGGAGAGCCACCACCGGCTTGGCAGGCGGCGTGGACAGAGGGGACGCAGGGTGGCACCGGTGAGAGAGAGCGTGCATGCGGCGTCGGCAGGGAGCCCGGCCATGCCACACGTGGGCCATTGTCTGCAGCCGGTGGCCAGCGGTGGCCGAGGGCAGCCTGGGGACCCGAGGGTGGCCGGCACGGTGATGGGCGCAGCCGGGAATGTGGCAGGGAGGGATGGTGGCAGGGGAGGCGGCAGGGCGCCCGTGCGCTGGCGTGATTATCCTGGGTTCAGCAGGTGCCGAGGATTTGTCCCCAGCAGGATTTTTCCCAGCCCTGCTGCCCTAATCCCCGCTCCTGACCCGACCTGGCTGGGGAGGGGTTGGGGCCGGGGTTGTTTTGATGCCTCGTAGCGGCGATTGCTTAGGACAGGTATTTCTGCCCCTGGAAGTGGTTTCCTAAAGAGCTTAGCGAGAGGTTTAAACCCTCCAGGTCGGGTCCGGCTTGTGGCTTGGAAGCTGCATTAGTGGGTCACCCTTGGCAGAGGTGTCACAGCTGCCCAGCTACCTCCGTACCCCCCAGCTGGGTTTCGGTGGCAGTGCCAAGCCCAGCCACGAGCCGTGGCCATGCTACCCCAGCCCCACAGCGGTTCCAGGTTTGCGGGAGGCTGCAGCGCGTGAGGGGAGAGGCTGAAGGATGGCACCCTGATCCGATAAACGCTCTTTGTGTCTCAGGTCCACTCACCCATGATGGTGGCCCGTGCTTCTCGGTGTCTGCCGCGGTCCGTCTCGGTGTGCCAGCAGCCTCCAAGCCTCTGAGCCCCGTAGTGTCCATTTCTATTTGTCCACGACTGACTTCGTCCCCGCTGGTCCCCTGGGGGTCCGCTCCCAGCTCCCACGCCACCCCACAACTGGGGAAGGATGCTTGGCTGGCGATGCCACAGGGGAGCTGCCAGCTGCCGTGGGGCTGCCCTGTCCCGCGTGGGCACGGTGGCTCGGGGACCTTGGCGAAGCCGTGCACGTGGGGTCTGGGTTTTGTCCCCAGGAAGGGGCGACGGATGGTTAAAATAGGGCCATGCGCTCAGCACTGCCAGGGCATGGACCCTGACCTGCTCTGACCCAGCTCCTGGCCCCCCCTGTCCCACCGCTGTGACACCCCCCCACACGTGGGACGCTGCTGCGCCTGCCCTGAACTCTTCCTCTCCCGCAGCAGCGCGTTTTTGGCTGGGCCACCCCCCGTGGGCCATGCCTGTGATGGAGCCGGGGTTGCTAGGGAGATAAAACACAAACTCCCCGTGCTTTTTCTGCTTTTTGTGCCTTTTTTTTTTTTTTCCCCCGACCCCAGCTGGAGCGGGAGCAGGAGACTCGCCCTCCCCGCCGCCGGCGATGCTGGCTGCCAGCAGCCGCTTTGTTCTCTGGAAATCCCCTGGCTTCCCCCTGCTCCCGGCCATCCCTCCCTGCCGAGGGCAACGGGGGGGGCTTCTCCCACTCTCCATCCCACCCCCACCCCGGACCGTGGCCAACCGGGATGTCCCTGCTCGGGGGCCACCACGGCTCTTGCGCCAGCCCGGTTGCGTGGTGACAGTGACGTTGCAGGTTGGGTGGTGGGTGCCTGGAAGCCACCACCATCCCGCCCTTGCCGAGGACTTTGCCCCCGCGCAGCAGCCCTGCTGCTTCCCAGATGGATCCAGCTCGGGCTTCTTCTGCCGTCTCTCCCGGCAGGGCTCCCACGGGGACACTTGGGGCTAATGGCGAGCGTGTCCTTGCAGGAGCCTGGCCGCGGTGCTCGCTGGATGCAGCCTCTTACACCCAAACCCTCCTGAGGGTGGTCTCCAGGTTGCTTTCCTCTCATGGGTGGTGGGTGCTGAGCCAAGGTGCTCCCCGCCTGCCACCGCGGTGGCAGGTGACGTGTGTGGTTTGTCACAGGGGTGAGGTGGCGGAGGGGACAGGCGCTGGGACCAGCACCCTCCCTCCTAGAGCTTCAGGATCCAGTGCAGAGGAGGGCGGGGGGCAAAATTAACCTTTGCTTTTGCCTCCCCGGCCCCATCCCAGTAGCGGTGGCACTGGAAGGGGAGCGTGGTGGGCTGGCACGGGCACCGCTGGGCTGTGTCGGCACCGAGCCGGGGGCAGGACGAGGCTGTGCCAGCGCCGGAGCTGGGGTTTGTTAGCACAGGGCCGGGACGGGGGGGGGCTGCGCTGCCTCCTGGCCCCCAGCCCTGATGGACACGGTGCCGGAAACGCTTACTCAGCTGGATGGCGGGGCCGGGATTAGGATGGGGATGAGGTTATGGAGGAGAAGCGGCTGCCGGTCCCTGCCGTGCCGGGAGCAGCGGGAGCCGGGCAGCCGGCAGCACCGCGGGGGTGGGCTGGAGGGAAACCTCATCTCCGCACCGAGGGCTGGTTTTCAAGTGCCCACAAGCCACTTTCTTCCCAAAGGCTGATCTCCCTGGGATTTCCAGGGCTCCTGGTCGGCTCCGATCAGCCCTTGGCAGTGCCTGGCCAGGCACGGGGAGGGTTTCTTGCAGCTCTCCATCCCGCCTTCGCCTCTGTCTCCTCTTCCCCTGCAGCCTTTTCACCTTTCGGTGCCCTCTCCCAGGGTTGGCACGGAACTCTTCCAAGTCCAGGGCAATTTGGAAACGCTGAGCAGTATTTCCCACCGGGTTGTGGCCCGGGCTTTTGGCCGGGGTTGGGGCTGGGGCTGGCACGGGATGCCCTGTGGCCGGCTCAGCCCTGCCTGGGGCGTGGGGAGAGTGCGGGGCTAGCTTTTATTTTTTCCTGCTTGAGTCATCGGACGGGGGCTGAAGTAGCTGCAGCGATGGAGCAGCCCGGGGCCTCGCTGGGCAGAGAGCCGGAGCCGGGGTCGGTGGAGCAGCCGAGCTGCTGGCACTCGTCCCCTGGCTGCAGCGACTCCGCCAGACCCGCTCGTGCTGCGCCTGCAGAATTTAATTTAATTTTTTTTAATATATATATTTTTTTTTCCCTATTGCATCTCGAGCACGTGCTGCGCCGGCCCCATGGGGCAGAGCCGAGTCCCCTGAACCCCCAGGACAGCCCCGGGGGTGTGGAGGGTCCGGTTTATTGGTGGATTATAACGGGTTTGCTCCTGCCCTTTGCAAGACGGGACTCGGCAGTTTGCACTTTCTCATCCAAGGGTGGATTTTCTCTGCCAACCCCCTTCGCAGGGGCCGCGGGTGACCCCGCATCCCTTCCCATGGGTGCTGAGCACTGCAGTTAACTGGGAGAGAAGGGTTTTCAAGGGCTCCGGTCGGAGGAGAGGGATGTGGCTCGGGAGGAGGGGGAGAGGTGAAGAAAGGGCTAGAAAAACAGAGGAAGGAGGCCAACGCATAGGGCGTGTTTGGCCAGTGGCCACGCAAGCCCCTTGCTCGGGAGCTGCCTGGATGCTTGCCCCGAGAACACGGGTAAAACCTCCAGATGAAGGGGTTTCATTATCGCTTGGGAGGGGGGCTGCCGGCAGCCTTGGCTGCTTGCCTCCCCCTCCTCCTGCTGCTGCCTGCCATGGTCCCAGGGTGGAAAAGCCCACCAGCCACGATGGTAACCCCTCCATCCCTACCGAGTCCCCCAAGGGTTGGGGCGATGGGGGCCAGCGAGGAGCTGAAATTCGGGTTGGGGTGCGGGAGGACACGGCGGTTGGATCCGCAGCCCAGGCAGGGCTGGTGGGGACAGGGTGGTGGGGCTCCCCGTAGCCTCCCTTCCCTGGCCATTCTGCTCTGGATTTAGAGCTTGGCAGACCCCAGTGCCTGGGCGTTGAGCCTGCATCTCCCCTCCTCCTGCCGCCCTCGCAGCCGCCAGATAACAGCCAGGAGCCCCGACGCCCCGGGGAGGGCCGTGGAGCGGGAATGGTTTCCATTAGCTGACGTCTGCCGCACTATGGGGGGTTTGAGGGGCTGCATCCAGCCAGCCCAGCTGAGCTTGTTGTCTCTTGGTGGAGAGGACCCCCCCGGCACCCCGCAGCAGCCCCCAGAGGGCTTTTTCCATCCCTTCCAGTATATCCTATCCCACGTCCAACAAGGAGATCTCCCCACGAGGAGGGGTCTCGATGCAGCCAGCTGGGAATCCTGCCCAGCGAGAGCACAGTTGGCATCACCCACTGGTTCTTTGCCCCATTGGCATCACCTATGGGTGCTTTGCCCCATGGCAAGCTGTGCTGGGGGCTCACTGCTCCCTGTACCCGCTCCCCCCGGCGTTGGCTGCCGGCTCCCTGGGTGCACCAAGCCTCGGCGTGGGCTGGTGCTGGGAAATCGCTCCCTCCTGTCACCATTTCACCTGCTTCTTCCCAGCTGGGGCGGCGTTAACTCTCTCGCACCCTCAG
>JAOXNO010000014.1:4155035-4165247 GCA_028565335.1 Limnodromus scolopaceus | reverse complement strand
AGCGGGAACGCGGCTTCGCGGCCGGCAGACAAAGCGGGGGCTCGCCGCGCTCCACGTGCGGGACGGCTAGTAGCCACGGGCCAGGGGCTCCCGGGCTGGTCCTGCTGCTCCGCCGGTCCTCAACGTGCAGCGAGGGACCCCCAAAAGCAGAGCCAGTGGCACCGCCGCGACGCCAGCCCCACGCCAAAATCCTTCAAAGTTTGGTTCTGCCGGAGGATGGACGGGATATCCCCAAGCAGCCACGGCCGCGCCGAGGGCTGGGGACAGCGGAGGTGACCCGGCTCCCCCGGCAACGAGCGAAGCATCCCATGGTGTTCACGGCACAGCCCACCGTATCCCACCGGGATTCGCTCCATCACCCCACCCGCTCGCCAGCAAACTTCCAATTCCCTGCATCCCCGAGGATGCTCCATCCAGGGGACACAGCCCGGACCAGCCGGTGGCATGCTGTGACCCCCAGGAGCAGCAGGCAGGCAGCCCCCCGCCATCTCCCCCCAAACCTGCCCTGAACACTCACCTGGGGAGCACAAAACACGCTGCTGGGGGAGGGGGGGGTGTCCCAAAGCCACCCTTCACCCCGTCCCCCGACCCGCTCGCAGGGTGGGCAACGGGTGCTCGGCCCCGGCCAGTCTCGGTTGCAGGAAGGCGACGGGCAGTGAGAGTGGCCACCGACTCGGGCAAGCGGCCAGGGAGCCCACCGGCAAGTCACAGATGTAAAAATAAACCCTCTGAAAGACTAGATTTACTGTGCTGCTGCCTTCCCCTGCACGGAGAGGAAAAAAAAAAAAACCCAACCAAAAAACAACCCTTCCTCTGCACCCCATGAAGGAAATCAAAACCCCTCCAGCACGCAACGAATTTACGACCTGCTCCATCCTCCCTCCGGCCCCGCGTGCCAGGGCACAGCTCCCCCGGCCCCCCCCAGGGAAAATGGACATTTCGGCAGGGAGACAAAAAGCCCAGCTATTCCCCCCGGGACATCTTGCACCCCGGCTGGAACAAACTTTTGCTGGTCAGAAGGACTTTCCGGGGGCGGTGGAGGGGGGGGGGACAACAGTTTGGGTGCATCAATTTGATAGAGGTAAAAAAAGCAAAGGGGGGGGCACACCAGAGGAGGGGAACTGCCCGACGGCACGAAGAGAGAGATGCCCCTTCACATTGGACAGGAAAAATTGATTTTTTTCAGATCTTTATTTTTTTTCCCGAATTTGGGATCTCCGCTCCTACTTACTACTCTGTCCCAAAGGGATGTCACCTCCTACGCGAGGTGCCAGCTCAGATGCCAAGGGCAAGCCCCCGGCCCCGTGGGAGGGCAGCCCCCGGCAGCGGCTCTGCCGGTGGGGAGCGAAACAAACACAAAACAGCACGAAGGGGGGATGCTGGTAAAAATGTGTCACTCGCAAATGATTTAGAAAACTGTCTTTAGCCTGCCCACGTTTGTCAAAGGACAGCAGCTATTTTTAACACAAAGCCTCTGAAATCGCAGGCTTTCAAAAAAGAAAAAGAAGTAGTACTGTATCAGTGTCACCAGAATGGATTCTGTACAAAATTAAATTGAACTAAAAGGAAATTGCATGAATTACAAACACGAGTTATTGGCTCAATAGGAGAGTAACTGAGTGATATTATCTGGTCTCTGCTACGGGGAAAATCACATTAGCTGAGCTAATGGTCCTTTTTCACTCCTAAAACCTATTACTCCAGATTTGCTTTGGAAGTCAAGTGTTTTCCGCGCTGAAGGTACCTCGCAAGATGTAACTGAGACTTGAGCAACACGCGGCCACGGTCTGTAATTTTTCCTGGGCAGCGTCCCTCACTGGCACCGAACCCCCTGCGTAAGGCACTGGAAACCATTAGGCGGAGGTGGAAAGAAGCACAGCTTTGTATTTATTTGCGCATTTCACACGAAAACCCTCTCCTTTAGGGCTCCCGGGGCGAGGCAGCTCTCCCTTTCTCTCTTCCGCCGCTAACTTTGTCGGGGTTTAACTGCGGGGGTCCCCCAGGGGCGAGCGCCCAGCTCCGCTCCATCACCCGGGGGGTGAAATCCCCCAAATCCCCCCGACCCCACGGCACAAGGCCCCCCCTGTGCAGTAGATTTTGGAGACCCAAATCTGCCCAGGAGGGGTCGGCCACCATGGCTGCCGGGGGAAGACGTAATCTCAGTGACAAGGTCCATCCGCTCTTAGGTCCCGGCGAGCGACGGGGTTTAGTGGTGACCCCAGTCCCAAACCCTCTCTCCGGCTGCACCTTACGGCGAAGCCGTCGCTGCGGTTCATCCCAACAACCCCAGCCCCTCTCGGACAGACAGACAGACAGACAGACACCCGCACGTGGCACCCACGGCAAGTTTTCCTGCCCGGACCCCGCGCCTGCTTCCCAGGGGACAGAAGCCACCTCTCCCTGCCAGAAAGGCGGTGGGAGTTGCGTGACGGGGCAGGAGCGTCCCATCCATCCCACGGCAGGGGACGACGGATGGGGACCCCCACCCCCCGAAGAGTCCCAAGCCCTGTGAACACACGCGTGTGCCGGGCACGGCCACCAGGCCCTATGCTGGCCCACGGCGTCTGTCTGTACCAGCACAGCATGTCCCTCTGTCCATGCACGCTGTGACCCCCAGTGCTGTGTCGGGGGGGGCTGCGAGCCCCCCCTGTATCCCTGACCCAGAGCACCCGGTTGGAGGCCGGGGTTGTGTGCCCGGGACGGAGGGACAGGTCCCACCGGGAGCCTCGGTCCCCAGCGGGAAGGGGCGAGAAACCTTCCCGGGCTGGGTGGGACGGGGGTCCCGGGGAGGGGGCTTCAGAGGGGCAACCCCTGGTAGCCAGGTCAAGGGTCTGGGGAGGGGGGGAGGAAGGAGGATGTCGTCCACGGATTAACCCCTTGCCTGCCGGCCCTGTACCCCCGGGGGGGTGGTGTGATGTGTGTGCCCGTGGCTTAACCCCTTGCCTGCCGGGCTCTCCCTCGCCTCGGCAGGGCTACCGGTGCGGGGGGGGCTCTCGGAAGAGAGTTTGCAGCCCCTGAACTTTGCAGCGGGGACGGGACTGCGGGGAGAAACGGACCTTGCACCCCCCCTTCCCCTTTTTCCTTCTCCTGTTTAAGCAAAGGGGCTTTAGGGGCTGAGGGAGAGGAGGGGGGGTTGCCAGTCGCCCCTGCATCCCCGCTCAGCCCAGCCGGAGTCGGCGACGCGACTGGAGAGGATGCTCGCCTCCCCGGGAGGATGCTCGCCGCCCCGGGGGTCGTGTCGGTGCCCCCCAGGCCAATGCCCGGGCCCGCCCCCCCCCGCCTCCCTAACCCCCGGGCCGTGCCCCCGGCCCCACTCACGGCTCCGCCGCGCTGCAGCGCTGCTCCCCGGTCCCCGCCGCCGCTGTCGGTGCTGCCGCCGGTGCCGGTGCGGGCTCCGCCGCCGCGCCCGGCTCAGGTCCGCTCCATGTCCCCAGCGCCTCCGGTGGGAGCTGCCCCGGCGCCGGGCGGAGAGAGGGAGCGAGGAGGAGGAGGAGGAGGAGGGGAGAAGGAGGAGGAGGAGGGACACCGGTCCAGCCAGCCAGCAGCCGGCTCCGGGGCGGCCCCTCTGCCCCGTCCCCTCCCCTCGGGACCCCCTGCCCCGCCGGGGGACCCAGGCGTGATATCGCCGGGAGCCCCCGGACCGCTCTCCCCTCTCTGGAGTCCTGTGGCGGTGCCGAGACACCCCCAAAGACTGAAGCTCGGGGGAGTCCTGGGGGGGCACCATGGGACACCCCGGGACCCCCGTCGGTGCAGGGACCGGCCCGACCCGCTCCCAGCGAGGGGCTGGAACGGTGCCTGTCTTCCAGGGAGCACAGCCCGCAGCTCCGGGGGGAGTCCCAAAACCACGGGACAAGAAGTGACAGACCCCCAAAGCCCGGCTTCCAGCCTATCCTGCCCACAGCACCCCCAAATTTTGCTCCTTCGCCCGGACCACCACAACAAGCCCAGAAACAAAAAGGGAAAGGGGACCCTGGCAGGGCTTTTGCTGCCCTCGGCCACTGAGGAGCTTGCCCCGTGCTCCGCATCCCTGCACCCCACACCCCGCATCCTGCACCCCGCATCCCTGCACCCCACAGCCCGCATCCCACCAAGGGCTCTGCCGGGAATGCCATCACAGGAAAAAACTGCTTCCTTCAGAGCAAACCGGTGATTCCAGCTGGAGGGCGAGGGGGTTGGTTGGGACAAACTAATGTTGACAAACAGTCTTTTTTGTATAATGAAACCTTTAAAATGTTATGTCAACATTGAAGGAGAACTGTTTACGTTTCACCAACAGGGAAAATTCCCATTGACTCGGAGCCGTTTCCTCCCCCACACCGTCATTCTCTTCCATGGGAATTTCTTTTTTCCAAACATAGTTTTCACCCAGTCCCAGGAGCAGAAGACGAGAGCTCAGGCTCCCGGGACTCCTGGCTCCCCCAGCTGCCAAGAATTAACCAGGAATATGGGGTTTCTGGAAAGGTTCAGGCACCCACACCCCCATATCCACCCCCACACACGGTCCCCCCTCGCTCTGTGCCCACCACGCAGGAACGCACGGGGCTGGGCAAGAGCCAAGCGAGAAGTTATCTGGGAGTGTTTCCCATCTGGCATCCCAGAGGACTGAACACGAGGCACGGCAGCGTTTGGAAGCCGCAGGCTGCGCCCACAGACCCCAGCACGTAAAGGAGCCCGGTGATACATGCTCCCATTTCACAGATGGAGAAACTGAGGCCCTGAGAGGACACGGCATTCCCCAGGGCCGTGCAGCAAGTACTGAACATGCAGCAGAGCAGGATGCAAAGGCAGCTCCCCCTGTGCCAGCCAGCCCCCTCTTCCCCCCCCAACCCCCCCAGCTCTTCTGAAGCCCCCTCCCCAGCTGGGGACACTGGTGGCCCCAATGCCACCCCATGCCCGGGCAGTGCAGGCAGCCTCAGGTGCCCACTAAAGCCACTGGCCCCTCTCTGCCGGCTCCCGATGCTGTCACCCCTGGTTTGAAAGAAGACCCTGAGAGGTCACGTGAGGGAGACGGTTCTCGGTGGCCAAGAGAGCGCGCAGGCGAGCCCACGGTGACCTCCCCATGCTCCGGAGGCTGTGGCTGCCCCAGCGAGGCCCCCCGAGCCGCTCCGGGGGCAGGAGGAGGCGGGAGGCGCAGCCCCCAAACTGGACAGGGAAACAATTAACAAAGGGGCCGAGGACCCGCACAACTGAGCCAAAAAAGAGGGAGCGGGAGCTTTGTTCGGGTCGTCATAGCAACAGCCAGGCCGGAGGAGAGTCACGGACTTTCACTTTCCTTTCCTTCCTCCTGGTCCCCAGTGGCCATGGTGGCCATGGTAGCCTTCTCTGCCCGGTGCCTGGGAGGTCCCCCCCAGGCGCTAGCCACACTCTGTTCCCTTGGGTCCAGCATCACCTTCCAGGAGGTGGTGGCCCAGCTGTCCATCCCCAAGTGTCACCACCCACACATCCATGGCTCCTGTCCCCATCCTGGCTCTGCTCCTCCCCACGTCCTCCTTCCAGCCCCACTAGCTCCACCTGCATCTCATTCTCTTCACCTCAGCTGGGAGCCATCCCCAGGACACATGGGGCATCCCCAGGACCTGCTGAGCATCCCCAGGACCACGGGCACGAGGTGTCAGGGCGGACACGATGGTACAGAGACAGTCCCCGTCCTTTCAGACGGGGGTCACACGGGGACCACCCAGCTCCTCCTCCATCTCTCCCTACCTGTCTGAGCCCAGGCGAGCAACCGGGGCTGCTCTCACCCTGCAATCCCTCCCTTGGCTTTTCTGCTTCCCTCAGCAGAAGGAAGCCGGGACAATGGGTGGAGGGAGCAGGAAAGCTGGTGGGGGCAAAGATCCCAGCGCCGCCAGCGCGAGGGGCACGGAGGGGAAAGGCACGGCCAGCGCTCGCCTTCCTTTTCCCAAGCCCCCCACCCTGCTGCGGAGCCTGCGGAGGCGCTGGCCGCAGGAGCCGTGCCTCCTGCTTTGTGCTGGCTGCGAGTCCCAGCCTCCCCATCGCAGGATACTGGTGACTGAGTCATGGAAATGGTTCAGACAATGGCTTGGCCCCTTTATAACTGGCCGGAGGGGGCAAAGCAGGGAGAACAAATTCGACCTTGCTTCCTGCACGGAAGCGGACCCATTGTTTGGAAATGGGCATGTGCTTTGCTCCTCACCAGCCTGGGAAAGCTGCAGAGCGATTGCTAACAGGCAGCAAGCAGCGTGGGTCCTGCCAGCCGCCCCCGTGGCTCCCCCCGTCCTAAAATCAAGGGAAGATGCAGATGAAGGGGCTGCCGCTGCCCACCAGGTCACTGTCACCCACCCCCCGAGTTGCTCAGCTGGCCCAGGCTGGCGTGGTGGCATTGCCCAGGCTGGTGTGGTGGCATTGCCCAGGCTGGTGTGGTGGCAGCACGTGCCATGCCACTGGTGAGCCACATGCCAGCTCAGCTCCTCACGGTATCGGAGATGTCAGGCTCATGGGGCACCTCTCCCGCCTCCCTTCCCTGCTCCCATCCAAGCCCCCCTTTGCAGCACACGGTGGAAGAGGGGGTACCACCGGGCATCTCACAAACCTCGCCAGAAACACCGAGCACGGTGTCATCCTTGCGCTGGCCCTGGGGATGCAGAGCACCCCGAGAAGCAGCCCCAAGGCTTCGGGCCAGCAGCAGCATAAACAGGACCAGGGGAAGGAGAGGAGGCAGGGAGCAGCTCAGGAGCCTTGGGACTGGGGAGATGATGGGGGGTCGAAACCTTTCCAGATCCTGCCTCCAGACCTGCCTCGTGCATCTCATGAGAACCCAAGCGTGAGGGATGTGGCTGTCCTCGCAGTGTCCCCATCTGCAAACCAAGCCCCATGGGGCGGCGGGTGGTCACGCTGCTCTTCTCGGAGAGAAGGAGCTGTGCCAGACTGGCGGAGCAAGCAGAGGAACCCAAAAGGGTCCAGACCCAGCAACAAGAGGCTCCAAAGGCTGGACATGCCCCGCTGAGGCCAGCACGGTGTCCCCGGCCACGCCGCGCGGTGAGAACCGGCTCTCGGGGAGCCGTACCAGGCACACGCACTGTGGTCTCGCACGGGCAGACAGACAGACATCTGCAGCCCATTAAGCCCAAGCTGATACGACAATGCTAACAGAGAAGCTCAAACCCTCTGGAACTGCAGCAGCTCTGGGGCTGTCCTCAGTTCACCCCACTGTATCTGGCTCTGGTGGTCCATCGGGCTGAGGGACCCGGCACACCAAGGGCTAGCAGCAGGGCTCCACTGGCGACCTGTCTCGCCCAGCCCTCTGCACCCCCAGGCGATGGGCAGCTTCTCGTGATGGTCTTGGAGCCACTTTGTGCCTCCCAAAGCACAAAGGTGCTGCCTTTCCCTGCGTGTGCCTCCCCGGCAGAGCCCCTCCAGTCCCTGCCTGCCAGCTCCCCTGGTTTTGGGGCTCAGGGTGGGAACACGGCCGGGCCACGTGCATCGGGGGACGACGGCTGCGAGAGCATCACATCCCAAACCCCACCAAGAGCCACCGGCTTCTCCCCCTCCTCCCCATCCAGTGCCTGTACTCGTGGGCTCCGAGCAGGGTGGTGGGTGAGCTCCAGGAATTAACCTACCAATTATTGCCACCCAAACGCCACAATTTACCCTGGCCACTTCAGAGGTGTTTCCAGGCGTTGGGAGCTCCGTGCTGCCTTCCTCCCCGGCGCTGGCAGTGCCCGGCTACTGCAGGGAGTCGGGGCTGTGCGAGCGAGTCCGCCCGCAGCGTAACAGGCTCTAATCTGGCCATAATAAAACCAAGATGTTCCGGGATTGCTCTACGGGGAGCGCACTCGGAGCAGCTCGGGTCTTAGCCAACGCTCAGGGAGAGCTCATCCGAAAAGCAAAGTAAAATCGAGCAAATAATGATTCTGCAGGAAAGCAGAGCTGGGGTGGCCCGGGCTGAAGTCGCAGGTGGACTCCGGCTGGTGCACGAGCAGAAATACCTGGGCAGAACACTTAGAAACGACTGGAAGGCTCCCTGGGGCAGGCACAGCACACGATGCTGCGGCTGCAAGCGTTTGGACACGGTGCTAAAGTCCTGCATCCCACTGCCCCGGCCACCAGCCTCCACCGACGAGGGTGGCTTTGGCCAGCGCTGCCAGCAGGCAGGACACCGAGGAGATGCCACCACCTGCCACAGGGAAGATACGCAGCCAGGGCAGGTGATGGAGAACAGACTCGGGACCACATTTTGGGGCCGGAAAGGGGATTTTCAGAAAGCCCCTGGCTCTCTCTGCATGGTTCTCTGGCTGCCCAAGAGCCTGCCAGATTGGCACCTCCAAAAGATGCTGAAATCACCCGCTGCTTCCAAAACCATCGCAGCTACAAGCAGGCGAAGCACCCCGGGGGGTTGCCAGCACCCCGATTCCATTGAGGCTCCCGTCCACCATCACCATCCTCACCCCACACCGGCTGCCTGACCCTGGGGGTACCCGCTGCATCCCCCCGCAAGGCGGCACGCGTTAACACAGCCGGACCCCATGCGTGCCAACAGCCCTGCCAGGGACTTCCAGCTCCAAACAGGGATCCGACGGGGAGAGGAAACAAAGCGGCCCGGCATCTCTGAGACTCTCTATTCCCAACCTGAATGCTGCTGTTGTTTTTAATCCAGACGATGCGAGTCGTCCTCCCCGGAGCACAGCCACACACAGAGCACTGACCGATAGCTCCTCTCCGAAGGGAAAGCCACGGGGGTGGGGAGGAGGCAGCCAGCCTGGCAGTGTCCCCAGAGCGTCCCCAGCCGTCCCCACGCTGCGGGGTTGGGGCGGCAGACGGGGCAGGGGGCTGCGGCGGGGGCGGGGGGGTGACAGCAGGGAGGGGAGCGCAGAGCGGGGTGATGCCGAGCAGGCTGAGACGCGTGGGGAGGGAAGGGGATGGTGGCTGGACCACACAGCGGGACGGGAGGGGACGGCGGCCGGAGGGCAGCGCAAGGAGCAAAGCCACGTCCCCCAGGCTGCTGCCGACCTCCACGCAGCACCCGAGACTATGGGGTGGCACGGCAGGGGGTGGGGGGGTGGCCATGCCCATCGCCTCCGATTCTTTAAAGGTCCCTTCCAACCCAAACTATTCTATGATTCAAAGGCGAAACTGGGCTCCCGGGGGCCTCGGCTCCCAGGCTCCGGCGGCCTCCGCCAGCCCGGCTCCAGCGGGGACCCGCAGCACCACCCGTGCCACCCACCTCCCGCCGGGCCGGGACCCTCCAGCTCAGCCCCGACAGAGGGGCTTTTCTTGTCCCCTGCCTTTGTTTTCTATTTAGTGCTTTTGTTCTCCCCTCTTTGGTCCTTTGTTCCAGCTTGTCCTTTGTTCCGACGCCTTTGGTTTCTCTTCCCTTTGATGCTTTGTCACTCCCTTCATCTTGGTGCTTTTCTTTCCCCGGGTTTTTAAGCTGGCGGTTGTTTTCTCTCCCCGCTCTGTGCTTGGCATTTTTATCCTTTCTCCTGCCTGGTCCACTCCTCGGGTCACATGGGCCCGGCCCGGATTGTCTTCAAATCCCCATTTGTCTTGTTTCGGTGCCTGGATTTCCCTGCCTTTATGTCCTTTCTTAAGAGACTCTTAGCGATTTCTTCTCCTCAGTGAGGAAAGTAGAAAGGGGGGGGGGGGCGGTGTCGGGGTTTAATTAATTAGCGAGTGTAATCTTTAGATGCGTGGCACTGCAGGACGTGTGGAGCATCATTATTATTGTCATTAGGATGTTAAGGGTTAGCGAGGGTTTAAATACCAGCTAATTGCAGCAAAGAGCTCCAACTTCGCAAAATTCTATCGGAAAAAGCCAAGCTTGTTTTCGCCCACCAGGCTTGGGAGAAGAGAGAAATTCCTAACGCAGACAGGCAGGCAGAGGATGAGCAGAGGAAACACGTCCTGGTCCCAGCCCCAAGGGCTGGGTGATGGTCAGAAAGGGCTGCCCTGAGCAAGGAGGAGTGGGCTGCTGGTCTCTCCCAAGAAGACCAAAGAGCATCATCCTGCCTCTGAGGATTTTAAACGCAGAGATGGGTGGCTCCTCGGCGTGGCAGAGCCCGGGGGAAGCACGAGGGTGTGAGGGCAGAGCTGCTGTCCCAACCGAGCGGGTTATAAAGTCCCCAGTTTTTGTTGGTGGCCACTGCACAGCAGGGCCAGTGTACCCTTTGGAAATCATAGAATGGTTCAGGTTGGAAGGGACCTTAAAGAGTTGAGTTCCAACCCCCCTGCCCTGGGCAGGGACACCTCCCACCA
>JAOXNO010000014.1:4105752-4126568 GCA_028565335.1 Limnodromus scolopaceus | reverse complement strand
GAGGTTCAGATTGGATATTAGGAAAAATTTTGACACGGAAAGGGTTATTAAGCCTTGGAATGGGCTGCCCAGGGAAGCGGTTGAGGCACCATCCCTGGAGGGATTTAAAAGATGGGTTGACATAGTGCTGAGTGACATGGTTGAGTGATGTTTTTTTATCAGAGTTAAGCTGAGGATTGGACTAGATGATCTTAAAGGTCCCTTCCAACCTGGACAATTCTATGATTCACAGTGGGTATTAGATATTTCTATAAAATACAATTGACATAATAAATATTATTTTCTAATCACCACGGTTTTTCAAGTTGACATACCTGGACAACTTCAGCAAAGATATTGATCTTCAAAGACTTCCAGTTAACTTCTCCTGTAGGCCGAACCAACACTGAATCCGTGAATTAATAATAAAGGGGTAGAAAGAATTTTCCTCCTCACATTGCCAAGGGAACCTCTCATCCACAATTCAAACATGGGATGTGCTTTTAAACATCTTACAACTAATGGAGGAAGCAAGTCCATTTGAATACTGTCAGACTGGAGACAGCCAGGGTTAGTTAGCTCTTCAAAAAAACCAAAAAAAACAAAAAAAAAACCAACAAAAAAACCCAGTGCATTTAAAGATGAACTTGGGATTCAAAGTGGCTGCAAAAATGAGGATCCATCTTCCACAGCCGGACAATTTTTTTTTTTAATTTTTTTTTTTTTAATTTAAAATTCAGTAAGTTGCAATTTCTGGTCTTCAAGATTTCTTCACCTATTAAGAAAACAGAAAAACCTTCCCCCGTCTTTATTACCTGTACAATAAAAACATACTTGTGTGTATAAATACACAAATATGTATATACATACACATATGTGTTTATACACACACCAAGAGCGAGTGATAATAAAGTCAGCAAGAGTGGTAGTAAAAATTAGAATTTTTGGCCATTTGCCACGTTAAGACTGCATAAAAAGTCTCTTATTTTAAGGGAACTGGTAAAAATGAAAGATCTACATAATATTTTGATGAATATGCCCTCAAGGCTTTAGAACACGAGTGATTTTGGGGCCAGCACACAAATATGCATACGTCTGTACATGCATACAGTATGAACATATCTATACACACACACGTGCACAGTGTATGTTGTATGAATCCGTACCCAGAACAACTTTTAGCCCTGATCAGACACGTGGAGTCGCGATCAATTAAGAGCAGGAAGACAGCGGATCAAGGATACAGCAAGCTTTGAGAAGCAGGGAAATGCTCACTTTGCAAGCGGCATGGCTGCATGATACCAATAATTCTGAATTATTTTGATTTTAGGAAATAATTTGTTTTCTTTTTCCATAAGTGTGCCATCACGTGCTGTTCCCTAATCCATGTATCCATCATCATCCACTGCTGCAAGATCACAGAGAGTTTGGGAAGATGGCTTAGGTCCAATTCAACAGCTGAGGATTTTTTGGTGCCGCCAGAGCTGAAACCAATTTTATTTAGCTAGAAGCAGTTTGGTTTTTTTTTTTTTTTGATGTGGTCAGATACTTTGATTCTTATTTTTTTTAAATGCCACTTAAATGCCATAAAATCTGCAACCAGACCAGATAAAGTTCAAATTAAAGTGATTCTGATCCCTTTCTTTAAAATGTTGCACATTTCTGTGCTAAGTATTTCCGACTCTTCTGGACAAAACTGAATGAAATAGTTCTTACAAATTAATAATAAAAGGTTGGAACCTTTTACTCACACAAACACTAGTGAATTTTCCACGATATTTTTTTTTGGCAGGGAATTTTCCCAAATCTAAAATAAAGAGAGGAAAAGTTGGGTTCTTGTATTAGTTATTGGTTTTTGACTGCTTGACAAAGGGAATAAAAACAGTAGTTAAGGGCAAGGTTTTCTTCCCTTCTTCGGTATTAATGGGACTATTCACTTTTGACCTTTAGCACCTTCAAAACCAGACTTTGGGTCACAGAGATTCCTATGCATCTATTTCTAAAAATTCCTGGTGCTCCTTCATGTAGAAGTTTGATAAGAAAAATTTTTCCAAAACGTGTCACCAACTTAAATTTCATTGACAGTTAAATTTCAAGTAGATTTCTTCAGTTTGCACAAGCCAAGACTTAAACAGATGGCAATTAAGGACCACTGCTTGGCTGAGCAGGGGCATTCAAATACAAATCAAAAGGAATTCATGCTCTAGAAGAAGGCGTTTCTTTTCCCTAGGAAGCGAGAGACCCCTGTATAATGCAACGTTACTATATCCACCAGAATTGGGGTAAAAAAAAAAAAACAAAACCACACACACACAAAAAAGAAACCCCCTCAGATTTAGCGGGTTTGAACACCCAGGCAGCTCAGCATTTTGGTTGTTGCCTTCCGTATTCACGAGCAGGCTTCAAGAGCTGCTCAGAATTTGAATGGATCTTGTCTAAGGAATGGGCAAAAAAGCAAAACTTTAAAATAAACAAAAAAACCACCCACAAAAAACCCTAAAAAACCTTCAAAGTTCTAAACTCCTTAAAAGTCCCTTCATTTTTAAAAATATTAACTCAAAAATAGTTGGGTTTTTTTTTTTTTTAACTGGTATCAGTTAACATGGCAATCAGAGTGCTGGACAGACATCAGCTGAACTAACCTCTGAAAGCCTGAATTAAAATGAGTAACTCTGGTGCACTCAGCAGGTCTCCAGTGGAAGTCGATGAGAATTTTAAACACTTTTCTCCAGAATGCTAGTAAAGTTTTTGTATTGAGGTTTTTGAATTCATTTTGTAAAAAAAAAAAAAAAAAGACAGATGTAGTAGGTAGGAGTCAGGAAAAACAAGCCACAAGTGCCATAAACTTTATCTTTGCTAGAAAAGATAAATAGTGTAATGAAAGTCTGTCTAGTTTATTTTACAAGCTGGTCTTTCTTGGTACTGAAAAAGGAGTCCTGTTCCCTGCTCCACCTTTCCAGCTTCCTCACCTGCCTTTATCCACTACTGAAGAGCAAGAAGGGAACCCCAACAAATGCATGAGAGAAGTGTTACTGCATCTACCCAGGGGTACTCGCTGGTCTACTTTGTGTCTTTTCTTACAAAAATATTAAAGATGCTTTAACACCCCTGTTTATCAGCAGAGAGAGATGACAGGGAAGGAAGAGCACCAGGAACTACATGTTCTAACCCTCTGTTTCAATCGGTCAGTGTCACCCCAGATGTAAAACAGCCACTGCTGATTTACCTCTTCCTGTACTCCACAGGCTAAGAGCATGGTGTGTGGGTGTGTGTGCTATGTGTTACAAATATGGAACAGTGTTATAACATGTACGTAAATCACACACCTTCACCTCGTCTGAAGCACAGAACAGCCTCTCACTAACACATCTCATTCCCTGTATGAAAATCTAAAGCTAAGTTGTCCAAAGCTGGCACAGAACAGTCTCAATTTCTACTCTTCGTGTTTGCTTAGTCAATTCTAGCTGTTAAACACTGTCTAAACATGGACTGCGGGCAAGTTCTGTGACTGAGGGTTACAGCAACCAAGACCCTCTCAGAGCAAAGACTGCAAGGTTGCCGGCCAAGAAGGCAAAGGTTGAAGCAGATGATCATCTTGGCTTCCTCTACCACTGAGTCGGGGTCACATTTCACGGTGATCTCTGAAGGCCAGAGCCATGAGTTACCAGCCTCGACGGCTGGATCGATTCTATTTGAAGATGTGCCACTTCAAAAACTTGAATTACGATGTTCTTCCTTAAAATGAGAAGAAAATCCATCTGTTCCCGAAAGGGCTGATTGGCCTGGGGTTTCTGGAACTGTCAAAGAATAACCCTGAACTGAAGCACTCATCAGATCAGACACCACTTCAGTACAGATCTGTCTTGAGCTTGACACATCAAGAGGCAACAGAAGGAATTCTTCAAAGCAACCTTTGCAGCAGGGATCCAGTAATGCGGCCAAGACAAAGCGTTCAGTTCCCAGCACAGCACTCCTCAGAAAACCAGTTTCAAGCCTAGGATATATCACCCATCTCTCAGTCCAAGAGTGACACTGACACCTTTGATTTCAAAGTCTTTCAATGAGCTCTGCAAAGCCAGAAGGAGGTGACCGATGGCAGCACTTGACTAAGAACTGCAGTTCCGCACTGGCCTTCACCTGCAGGCCAAGAATCTTGCACCCATCAGACATCTGGGACCACTGCAATGAGCCGAGAATAGCCCCATTCTCCCTCCCAGGAGGAAGCGGCTCCACCTTCTGCTGTTTTAAAGCCACTTTAACATATAAAAGGCAGAGAGAGGGTCACTGAGCAGCTACTTCCTGCTTCCAGTGATCCTGTGGAAGATGGTATGAAAGCTGTTTGAGTTCCTGAAAATTTACGGGCCTCAGCAGTATGAGTAAGCAAGTCTCTTAAGCAACTGCTAACCTGTTCTCAGTGCTCCTCTGCTCAAAGTCTTGAATCATTAATTTTAAAATATAAGTAAAACATGGCAGCTGGCACCTAGTGCTGTGTCGGCAGCGTTGTCCAAAGCTGGAAGGTCAGGGGTGAGGGGATTAAGGGAAAGCCACACATCAATTTGGTAACTTGGGTGCCACGGTTAAAGGTCCACGTGTCAACAGTTAAATGTGTATTTTTGTGTTGTGCTTTCTCCAAAGCCATAAAAAATACTTCTTCAACACTGCTGTACAGTCACATCCTATAGATGGAAACTGACTGTCTCACAATCTGTATGAACTTCTAATACGTTGGCCTTGAAAAAAAGTGTCTTCAGTAATAAATAACAGATAAACAGATCTATTATAAAATTGAAGTGCATCGTTATATCTGTATCTGAGTTCCTTCACAGCAGCACCTGGTTAAGAGTCCCATGGTTAAGATTCATGTCCTTTCTCCTACCAAGCACCTTCTCAGCAGGCAAAGACAAGAAAAGGAACACCCAATCCTGGATATGTTAAACTGTCTCTAAGCCTATCCGGTGAAAAGAAATAGCTCAATACACCACCTTCATGGGGCAAAAATTAATGTGGAACAGTAGAAAAATCCAGAAGGGCTTCTCGAGCCTCAGGTTACCAACAGCACCATCCCATTTAGGTCCTGGCCCAGCATGCAGGGTGCGTGGTCTGCAAGTGTTGCTGCAACGTGGAAGAGCCAAAGAGAGTCCCTGTCCTGCCCGACACACTTCTTAAACGTTGCAGGGAGTGTGCCAGGTATAATGAAAAGTTCCAGACAACAGATGTGTGTCTTCTCACTTCTGGCATCAAAAGGCTTTTGACAGCGTCGCTTCCATGAAGAAAAATCCCTTTATCTTCTCCAGATGCTCCACGATCCACTTTTGCTGCAGCTGCAACGGGCGCACTGATACAATCCACATCTACAGCAAATCTCTTTGACGGCTCTCATTTACCCGGGCACATTTGCAGTTGAATCCTTCTCCTCTTCCAGCTGCAATCCAGCTTGCTGGCTCTGCCACACCATCACTGCCGACCTGAGAGCTGGGAACATACCTCAAACTCCCACTGCTGAACCCGCCGTCTGGGGAGATGGCCGACAGAGACGTTACAGGCACAGTCACCCTCCTTGCAGCACTTACAGCTGTCACCCCGGCTGCACAGCTCAACGTACATAATGCTCTGCTTGGAGATGTCACCAAAGAGTCAAGTGTCCCCAGATGAGTACCTGGCTGATTTTTCAGAAGTCTTCGCTCTTCTTCCAGGCAACAGTACACACTTGAACACACTGCATCCAGTAAGGAAGGTCTTTCCATCTTGATCAGTGGCAACAGGCATGACTGCAGCACATGCAGGTGTAGCAGGTCCCAAATTCTTAACAAAATTTTTAGATAGCACCAATATTTAATGTAGTGGCTTCCCCTTAATGCACAACCCCTTCTTTCCTATAGCTTTAGTGGGTAGCTCTCCTCTGTCATTCTCTCTGTCCCCTGGCTTTTCCTCCTCCTCGGTGCCTGGATGGACATTGAGAATGAGTTCTAAACTAAAGGGGCCTGCTGAAGCTGCTACATCTACTCTTGGGGCGAGACAAGGCATACTTAAAGAAAAGACATTCATTCTTTTTCTATTTCAGAGCCTGGCAGCAATTTAGTATGACGATTCCTCTTCCCCACTGAAGTGTGTTATTAAATCTCAAAAAAGAGTCAATTTCCCCTGGAAGCAGCCATTTGGAAGAGTGCCATTTTAGACGAAAAGCAATAGCAAGAGGAAGTTTTCCCTAGACTAGCTTCCCTCCTGAAACACCCATCCAGCAACAAATTCAGCCTATCTGTTCAGTTTAATGTGTGTCCAATTCAATCAGGTGCCACAGCGGGCATTGTGATATCATTTCAAAATTCCTTATCCCCAGGAGATCTCCTTTTTTACAATCAAATAACACAGTGTTTTATTTTGAAAGCATGGCCCAGAGCTCAGTCTCAGTGTGCACCCCAAAGCACCAGTGCCAGGAACAATCCGTAGGTTCCACTATTGATCCCTCCAACAGGAAAAATGACTTTTGCACTCTCGTTATAAAATCCATGTAAGAAAACAGAAACCCCTGAGATCCAATTCTCAAGAAAAAAAAAAACAAACGTCACCCAATTGGATTGTTTTAAACAACCTAAAGGAGAAATTAAGATGATAGCTGGGTGCATCCAGAGTTAGTCAGATCCTGAAGGCAGCTCCTTTGGGGAACAGAGGAGCAATTTGTCAGATGACTACATTACAGCACGCCCCTTATACGCATTGCTACAAAAGGAAGGCACAAGGTTTTAACTGAAAATAACATAATATTCATAAGGTACCTGCATAGGGATCTTTAACGTGCCCAACCGAACCCCTCCAGAGCCTGTCCGAGGGCTCCGTTTCCTCGGGAGACCACCGGGACAGGGACGCGGGAGCCGCAGCCGAGGCCTACAGCAGGGCTAAAGCCGAGGGAAGGGCAGGGGCGGGAGCGGGAGAGCTGCGGCCCCGTAACCGGGGAAGGGAAGACGGGACCTTGGGCCTATCTCGGGCGGCGGGGGAGCAGCTCCCCCTCTCTAGAGTCCCGGGGAGAACACCTCACCCCCACCGCCATACCCGGAGGGCTCCCACAGCCCCAGGGGCCCCAGCGACTTCCCCCCCGCCGCCCCAACGGCTACGGACACTCCGGTGGGAAGGGCTCAGGGACGCGGCCTGGGCCGCCCGCACGGCCGGGCGCGGGGGACGCGGCCTGCTTTCCCTCAGGGGAGCGGAGGGGACCCGGGCCCGGCGAGAAGCCATTCCCCCGCGCCTGCGGTCTACGAACGGCTCTAGTTACCGGCGAGCAGGGACTTTACCGAACCCCAAGGGACCGCCGCTGCCGCCACCGCGTCGTTTCGATCCGCTGGGGCCGCCGCTCAGGCCGTCGCCGTCTCCGCTGCCAGCCTCAAAGATGGCGCCTAACATACGGGCAACCTCAGCTCGCCCGTTGCCAAGATGGCGGGCGGAACGGCTTCACTGGGACCCACTTCCGTCCGTTGGAACCAGAGGGGGCGGGGCTCTGCGCGGGCGGCACCGCCCACCGGGGGGGCGGGGGGAGGGCGACAGAAGTTGGGCGGGCGGCGCCCTTAAACGTAGCGGGCGGGCGGCTTTTCTGCCTTTTCCTCCTCCGAGGGGTCCCGCTAGCGCCTCGAACCCCAGACAAAGCCCTTCATTGTGGGGTGAACAGGAGAGTGACCCCCCATCCCTTCCACCTCCGCACCGGCTGCGGTGCCCAGTGCCCACCTCCCTGTCAGGGTGCGCACCCCTGCTCTCCATGGCGCCAGGCCTCAGCCCCTGAGGTGGCCATCCCTTCCCTCATGCTGCTGGGCACTGCTTCAAGGTTACGCTTTCCCAGCTGGGCGCTATTTTACCTTTTTAATACGGTTTTCCTGGCCTGCAGGCACTTGTCCTTAGGACACCACAGCCTGTGCTTCAGAGAGGGGAGGCCTGTGCCTCAGGGAGGGAGGCCTGGGCCTAGCTGGCAGCCATTTCTCTGTCAGGGCAACATGGGCCTGCCCAGACTTTGTGGCAGATCACAGACCTAAATCTGCCTCCCTCCGCTTTTCTCCTCTCCGTCCCAGTGTGCCGGTGTCTGGCTTTCCCCAGTTTGAACCTGCGGCAGCGTTAAGCCGCCACCGGGCAGCAGGAGCAGTGTCTTGTCCTCAGGGGAGGCTGCCTGGGGCAGCCCTGCTACTGCACAGGCACAGCGGGTACAGCCGTTTTCCCCATTAAATGACTAAAAGCCCTGTGATTTGTTTCTTTCTCTGCGTCCAGCCTGGGCTGTATTTAAAAAAAAAAAGGACGCAATTGTGGCTGTTCCGTTTAATTAAGAGCTGGAGGACTCCGTTGGCACAGATACCTCCCCAAGAAAGCAGGGAAAAGGGCGACGCTGCACAGTTAAAGCTTTTCCTCCCTTTTTATATCGCTTGTCACCAGCTCCAAGGGTCAGACACTCAGCTGAGAAGTTTTAGATTGAACTTTCTCACTGATAGCCTCGCCCAGCTTGATCTTCTTATCATGGCTCAGCCCTGGAGTCATTAAAGACCCAGAGAAGCTCTCTCCACAGAAGCCAGGGGCTTTAACAGCTCTGGTGCAATCAACCTGCTTGGGATTGAAAGCATTTCAGAAGCCAGTTGCTTTTATTTCCTATTGTTCCTTCTGGCCTGGGCAAAGTGCCTCTATGGAGGCAAAATAATCTTGGTGCAGAGGCAGGACACAGCTCGAGGCCGGTCCCCAGGAGATGGAGATCACAACCTCCGCCATGCATCGCCTTAGAGGCACGGCTGACACGGCACCAGGGAAGTGGACAAGGATCTTTGCTCCAGGACAACTCAATACATAGCCTGGGAGCGCTGGTTTGGATGGCATTTTACAGCCAGTTCTGGGCTTTGCTCGGAGAGGGAAGAAGCCACGCTTGAAACAAAACACTGGGTGCAACCAGCCAGCCCCTGCCTCTCAATAGCGAGGTTTACACAGAGAGAAAACCCCCACTAAGGGGTACTTTTGTAGGGGTGGGGTTGCTTTTGATCCCCATCCCTCTTTCCACCCCTCAGGCCCCGCTTTCACGCCCTGGCTTGCTCCAATGGGAAGCCCAGCCATTCATCCAGTGCTAGGAAAAGGATGCAGGATTGATTTGACAAGCTGGTGGACACACTGAGGACGTCACAGTTACACGTGGGCACATTTTATTCTCTGGATGCACTTGCGCATTGTTTCTGCTCAACAGCCAAAGCTTTATTGATTCAAAACCATTACCCTTCTCCCCCACCCCCAGCACGCTTCATTTTTTTTTGCTATGTACCCCCTTTCCCACCCCTCAACCACTCGTCCGCTTCCACTTTGAGTATTATCTCTGCTTGGAGTCTGTTTTCTCAGAAGAAGCCAACTGACAATTCATTCAAAATTTTTTTTTCTCCCAAGAACCATATAAATTACATGCAAAACATTGTACATAGAGATTAATATCAAAATGCAATACAGATCAGGTGCACTTTAAGCTGGACTCTAGGATATGGCAAACACACCAGGGTACATATTGCTTTGAAACCACCATTTTTTTTTTTTAAATGTCATGCATACCACATAATACTCAGTCTTTTGTTTTGTATTTTTCTGTTTTTTATACAAAAATACCAGTGCTTATTATACTTAGTTACTGGAAAAGAAAAACTCAGATCTGTGTGCCCTCTTCAAAAGAAAGTTTTGTTGTGAGAGCACTAGATAAATATATATACACACACAAATGTTGGTTTAATACTGTATATATATATATTTATTTAAAGGGAGGAAATAAACTAAAGGCAGTTTTAGCCATGGGCTTTGCTGAATGAAAACTGTATTTTTTTGTTGAGCAGGAGGATACGGGAGGCAGAGGACAGCCAGAGATCGGCCAGTCTTGGTGGCAGGGGACAGCCTTGGCAGAGAGATGCTGGCGAGGAACAGCCAGGCGCCAAGGAACACGCTGGTGTTGCCCCACAGCCTCGCTGTTGGGGGCAGGACCAGGAGAGTGGTACCTCCCCATGGCAGAGAACAGGGTTTGCAGGAGGACGTTTTAGGGGTTGCGTGCTCCACGGGTTGAAGAACTTGTAGGAGCTGGAGCCAGCGGTGAGGAGCGATGGCAGGCAGGTACATGCGTCCTTCCCCCGAGAGGTACAAAAAACCTGCAGGGACTCTTCTTTGAGGTGCTTGGTCCCAGCGGTCATGGAGGGCAACAGGAGTTGGCAACGGCATCTTGGAGATGCCCATCCTGGATCTGGGATGGGGCTTTTTCCATTCACCCCAACGTCGTGTCACCCCGAGAAGCATTTCTAAAGGGGCTGAGCACTACAGGACATCTACTCCTCGGCTGGGGAAAGCCAAAGGCTGCCCATGCTAAAAATTGGTTTAGTTTTTTTCCTTCTTGAGATTGTTTCAAAATTTTCCTCAAAGCTTATTGCACAAAACCTTTGAAAAATTAAGTATAACCCCTGTGCAAATCAAAGGAAACCTTATCACATAATGCAAATGCCTAAAAATGCCTGTTTAGCAATGCACACAGGACGTGGTGTAATGTCTTTGGTACCAATCCGCCAATTTATTCAACAGAAAACCACCACCACCACCAGAGACCCTACTGTTATTAAGAACTGGATGCAAAATTATGTTCAGAGTGTTTTAATAACAAAGCATTCCAAGGCAAGTTAACGCGGATCACAGGGTATGACTTCGATTCCTGGCTGGCATGGCACTCTCCCCTGTGCGCACTCGTGGCAGTTCAAACAAAGCAAAAATTAATAATAATAATAATAATTACATATATCTCCCCCTCTTTCAAGGCATGGCGCAGAGAGTCCCCAGAAGTTCATGCTGCCGACCATGCCTTTCAGCGTAGAGCACCAATCTCCCCCAACTCTTGCAATGTCCTCAATAACTTAACCCAATAGTCATCTGCTGCCAGTATATCACTGAAACTAAATAGAAAACAAACAAACAAAAAAAATACTTCACAGAAAAGATGTATGCACAATAAACGTTTATGCTTTAAGCAACCAGCCATACCAACAT
This sequence comes from Limnodromus scolopaceus, assembly GCA_028565335.1. NCBI lineage: Eukaryota > Metazoa > Chordata > Aves > Charadriiformes > Scolopacidae > Limnodromus > Limnodromus scolopaceus. Next base: position 4,115,576 of record JAOXNO010000014.1, on the reverse strand, counting down.
AATTTATATATATAAAAAAAAAACAACAAAAAACAACCCCACATTTGTGTCATCCAACTAACATCTAGTATAAAGATGGCTGCTCAGAGAAAAGGAAGCCGACTGGCATCCCATCACCGATACACGGAATTAATTACCTGTCACTTGGAACTGCTGTCACGCAGTCCCGCGCCACCGCAGAGGCGGGACTCACGGTTTATTTATATTTTTTTTTCTTTAAACAAAATACATATGGCTGACGTAAAAATATCAGTTTTTGATCTAAAGAAAACTATATTTTTTTTTTTTGCATAATATTTATATATAATTATTTCTCCCCCTCCTAATATGGAAACTAGAACAACAAAAATATATCAACTAAAGGACAACCAGACCCTTGTGGCAACCTGCCAGTCACAGATTTCTGGGAGTGACTTTGAGAGCCTCCAAAGTTGGCTTTTTGTTGGTTTAAGTCTTTTCTTTTTCTTTTTCTTTTTTATTTTTTAAAACAGGTCTGAGGTAATAAAAAATATCAAAAGAAAAAAAGATGATCGGTGTGTTTCCCCCCCAAAGTATTTAATAAATATTTACGTAAGCTTGTAAGAACACCGTATTTTCTTCTTTTTTTTTTTTTGCAAGTATTTAAAATAGAAAAAGTGATCTTTTAAGCATTAAATGTCACCTTTAGCACAGAACCAAACCCCACAACCACCCCTTTTGTCTTTCCTGTCACCGCTTGTGTATAACCCAAGAAAACACCCCCCAAACCCCCCCTGCTCCTGCCCAAGGTATTTTTTTTTTTTTCAGCTCGTGGGAAGAAGGAAGGGGGAGGACAGCCACGGGCAGGGGGACTTGACATTGAATTTTTAATTTAAGAGATGGGCAGTGGTGGCAATTTCTTCTTGCTGTTGGCAGTGTATGAGCCCAGCCTTCACCCCAGCACCAGGAGACCCAGGAGAAGGACCTTTCCTCAGCTACTCGGGGCAGGAACGGGGCCACCTCGTCCTTTCCTCCTCCCACCCCAAGGAAGGGACGAGTCGGTGCTGGGCTGGAAACAAAACAAAGACACTTGGTTCGTGTTGGCGTTTAAGGAACACTTATTTCTTGGCAAAGTACTGGGCCCTCGCGTGGCAGGCGGTGCTGCAGGCAGTGCTCGGAGAAGGCACGGGAGATTCTGCTGTGCGTTCTTAAAGGAAAGAAAAGAAGAAACCAGCCAGCCCACCCTCCTCTGGCTAAAACCTCTCTGCGTCCAGGGATGGAGGCTGGGCGAAGACGGTGATGTTGTACAGCCAGTTACAACCAGGTTCTCTCTGCTTCCAACCACACCAAAGGGGACAAAGAAGAGAAGGCAGCAGAGCTTCCTCCAGCCCTGCCCGGGGCCAGCAGCCAGGGGCAAGAGCCCAACGGGGAAGAAACAAAGCCCAAGCAAAGAAAACCCCTGCCTCCTGCTCTGTCCCATGGCTTAACAAGAGGGTCAAGTTCAGAGCCAACTTGCCCAGGACAACTGGGACTTCTGCTCCAGAAAAAATAGGACTCTCAACCAAATGGTTCCAAGAGCCTGAGGTGAGGCAGGATGCAAGGTGAAGAGATGAGCTTCAGAAAAGCAGCAAGTGAGGCAAAGCCTCCAATGCAGCACCTTCTCTGGAAGCCCTGCAGCCAACCAACCAACCTGCCACCTTGGCGAGGAATTAGCTCCACTGGTAAACCAGTTAAAGAAGCGCTATGGAAATCAGGGATCCTCCCATTGGCCATGGAGCCTCCCCTCCCTTCCACTGGCTAAAGAGACAACCTGACTCATCCCTTCCATGATCTAGGAGCTGACCCACTGTACTGTCCACAACCCCATGCTTGTTCTCCGTTCAGCCTGCTAACACTTTGGGAGCAATGGGCAGAGCTGGTGGGCACAGCTGGAGCATCCTCTGGGGTTCCTCAGCAGTTAACTGGAGCTCATACTCCAAAGCTGAAGGATTATTAACCCAACAGTACAGAGAAGCCAGAATGGGCAAAAGTCCCTCTCCAGGAGCCATTAAACCTTTGCAAGGCTCTGGCCAAAAGTTTCACAGCTCTTCAAGAGCAGAAGAGATGCGTCTCTTAAGAATCCCCAGGAAGGAGCCCCTGTTTCTCACAACCATGGGTTTTTTCTTCACCCCAGTTCCACTGCCAGTTCACCTCCACCTTGCTTTGTACAAAAAAAAAAAACAAAAAAACCCCACAAACCATAATCAGAATCTTTTACATCCATGAGGTCACAGCCAAGTCACCTGCGTTCCATGTCTACCAATTACTGCTTTGGAAACAGAGAGAGAACTGTACACACAGAGGAGGAACTCTGAAGGCTAGGTACCATTTTTCAAGGTGGAAGACTGGTGTACATCCCTGTATCTATCGACTACATGAGTCAACACCTTCCCCCTGGCTGGTTTTTTTTTAAAATTTAATTTATTTTTAAATTTTCGCACTAGAGTGCTAACTCCCCCACTCCCCACTGCGAAGTTACTGGGGGCAAATCCCACAAGCAAAAGAACAAACCCCCGACATTAGAAGAAAACCCTAAAAACCACAAGTGGAAGAAAAAAAAAAATAATAAAAGAAAGTCACAAGTGCACCCCAGCCCTCGGGCTGAGAGCGTGCATGTAAGACTACAACAATTTGAACTTGCTTTGAACATGCATTTTTCTAAGTGAAAACCCCCCTACAGACGCGTGCGTGGAGCCCAACTCTCGGAGAGGAAATAACCTGGCTGCTTCACTTGGGTGAGTACCACTGAAAATTAGGGATGGAGATGCACAAGTTTGGCTTTGCCTCTCTCCCGACACCCAGCATTCGTGGTACTCTGGTTCCCAACTGCTAAATAATGGTCAAAAAAAAAAAAAGAAAAAGATAAAAACAAAACAAAAAAAACCCCCAAAAAACGAAAAACACCAAAATGATATACGTATGAGCAGTTTGACACGAAGTGACCGCAGTGTGTGATCAGTTACTGGTGCCAATATCACACAGGGCGAGGGGCGAAGGTGGAGGAGGAGGAGGAGGGGGGGTTCGAAGTTCTAAGGTCAAACCGATGTCTCCAAGCTGTGTAAGGGGCTTTCGGGCTCCGGGACGGTGACCTCAGCTTGATCGCTGTCCACTGCATTGTTATTTCTGTTGAGGGATGTAGATCCACCCAGGCTACCCCCACCTCGCTTTTTGAGTCCATCAGTCTCGGGGTCGTCTTCGGCGCCGTCAAGGAATGGTGTTCGAGGCTCGTCTTCCTCCAGGATGAACTCTGGGTGAGTCATGAAGTTATGGATGGAGCTTCTGGATTCGGGTTTCTCGAGGCCTTCGTACAAGGAGCTACGGAACGCATTCACCACTTTGATCTGCCGGGAGGCGAGGAGCGTGGGGGATAAACAAAAGAGGGGTTAGTAACGGCTACGAGAGGCCAGAGCTCCCAGGAGAAAGTAAAACTAAATAATAAAGACATAATGAAACAAAAAGCACAACAACAACAACAACAGTCACCACCACTGAACAGGCAGCTAAGTCAAAATGAGAGATCTATGGTGAACTAGGAGGGCCAACATGGATCAGACTCAGGCACTAGGTGGGTGATGGGGAATCAACCGACTATGGGGCGACTTCAGAAGCTGCAAGAAAAGACACACACAAAATAAAAACCCTCAAAAAAACCCGAGATCACTTCAAATGAATGGAAGCCAAAATGCATTAGTTGTCATTATGTGTGCGCACGCATAATCTGTGTGTATAAACGAGGACAAAAAAAAAGTGGAACTACAACTCAAAAAAAAAAAAAAGAAAAAAAGAGGTGGGTTAGACAAACAGTGGGTTCACTTCAAGGCAAAAAAACCCTCTACCGTGGGAGCGATGTGTGTGTGTGTTCTAGTTCATTTTTAGACCTATAGAAAGGAATGGGCTTTGAAAAGGCGGCACAAACTTTTCCAGCCCATGTGAAGCAGTAGGTCCAAGCGGATGCCATGACCAGTAAAACCAGACCCAGCTAAGCATACAAGAAGGAAGCCAGATCTGTGCGAGTACCCCCACACGGTTGCCACCTGGATCCTTCCCTACACCCAGATGCTGAAGAAGACTCAGCAGTTTCCAAAGTGGTTTCTTTTGGATGCTCTGCACAAAAAACCCTAATCTCAAACTGTGCTAGAAAGCCTGGCCACGCACCGCTCCTCTGAAACCTACAGGCTCTCAGCACCAAAAGCCAGGCTCAACGTGTTACAAGCAGGAGATGCAGAGCCCAGTTTGGACAACCAGGGTATGGCTCTGCCACCTCCATTGCATTGGATGGGAGAGGTCTGGAAACAAGCCTGGATGGTGGCTAGCAATGGATTCACTGCTTCCTCCACTTCCTCTGGAAACCCAGCCTTGAACTCTTCCAGCTCTCGCCCTCCCTTGCAATGAAGTCCCAGTTGTTCGGTCGGATGGGTGACAAGTGTCAGATCCAGTGAACAAAGGGGCAGGAGGTGGCAGAACCTCTCCACCCCACTTGCAGATGCTGGCATGCGTGAGACAACCAACACGTGCACGTTGGCTGCAGCAGAGAGCTCCAGCTCTCCTGGATGACTCAGGGCTGTAATTGCTCAAAAGATGTCAAAAGGCATAAATTGCAGGAGGGCGATGCAACTGATCTGTGGGCTTTTGAAGCAGAGCCAACAAACCGAGCAGCTGAAGGTCTCCCAGGCTTTGGAGGACCTGGTGAAATCACACACATGGCTTTGCCTTTTCCTGCAAAGCTGAGTGACCCACCACACGGTGCCCTCCAAAGCATCCCTCGGGTTGCTCTGTTGTGTCTTACACACACACTCTCCCCCCTCTGATTCCTTCAGGCCAGACCCAGCATGTGGCCTCTCTCCAGAGGTCCCTCCATCCTGCCACAGCAGGTCACACCAGCACACTCCTGGTTCGTGGCACCCTCCCAGTCACCTGGGAACTGGGCCATCTCCTCCCTTTAGCTAGGAAGCTACTGACAAAAGTTGTCAGCAGGGACCAAGTGTCTGGTACAAGCTCTTGTGTGTTTTATGGAAGCAATAAAAGCTTTTTCTCTGTTAAGCAGAGCTCATCTGGGACCAGGAGATCTGCTCAACTCCTCCTCTTGGAAGGAGCTGCCCCCAAAGACCACTTTGTTCAGCAACGCTGGGCACAGCGGAGAAGTCGGTAACATCTCCTTGTAGCAGCACCAGTCGTTCTGCTCTGCCCATGGAAGCAGCACGAGCTTCCTCACCCTGCTCCCCGCACCCGAGGAACCCAGTCCCCATCCATGTCCCCTGCCTAAAGCTGGGGCACAAAAGGGAGGAGAGCTCCAGATCCCACAAAAGGAGTGCCAAAATGGGGGTGCTCCTCCCCAACATCGCTACGCTACACCCTGGAGAGCCTCCTCATCGCTCAGGGAGTGGAGAGTGAGCAGAGCTGCTGGAGGGAGAATAATTCGGGTATCCCCTTGCAGGCTGATGAGGCAAATAAAGGTACGTGAGAGTTCTGCCGCTTCTTTGCGAATGGGCTGCGGGTCTGGTGGGTGAGCAGAGACAACACCCCGCTTCCTGGGGAGATGAGCCGGCTGAAACTGTCCACCTTGGCCTGGTACATGGGCAGGCGAGGAGGGAAGTCACCAACCAGCACAGCCAGCGAGAGCCTCCCAGGGATCTTTGGTCTCAGCACAAACAGCACTCACAAAACCAGACCGGAGAAGTTACTCAAAGAAGAGTCTTGCGCCTGGAACCCTGGAGATTTTTACCTGCGAGATGTTCCAGGGTTCCCCTCTCACGAGGGATGCCCTTCTGAGGCTGCTCTCCATCTGGCTCAGAAAGATGGTGCTGCACCACATGGGGCAGCAAGGTGGCATCCCCCCGGCACAGGCTCAGCACATCCCGGCTAAAAACAAACACGGCAGCTCTTGCAACCACACATGGACCGGCATGGACACACGAGCTGGATGACAGACACCCCTGAGGAGATGAGCATGGACCAGGCACCCCCCATGATGCTGGAGCACCAGCTGGCCTGTGAAAATGGAAAGTTTATGTAGCTGGGAAGAGAAACTCACAGCTGTATCGGCTGCACTACCAACCACAGTAAGATCCCGGGTAAATTCAGTGTTTAGAGTGAACGCGCCACCAAGGAGGCCACCTTCTACTGAGACTGATAACCTGTCACATCATCGTCTTGAAAACAGCAACTGCAAGCGCTGACAAAAGCACTCACCCCTAAAATGCAGTGTGCAAAACCAATTAAACCAAGTATAACCAACCCAAACAAGCTAACGAGAGCCCAGGTGACTGCCAAAGCAACCAGGTGGTCAGTCCAGTACAAACTCAGAGGAAGGAGCAGCTTCACAGAAGCTCTCCCTGCTCCACCACCTCAAGCAATGGTGAGACCAGACCCTATTGACCACATCACTGCCTCAGCTCCACCAATAACTTCTGCTCCAGCTTTCCTCAGATATTCTTACTATAACCACCTCTGTCAGTAACTGCTGTGAAATTAATTCACCTGTTCCCTCATCAGAGGAACTTAACAGCAAGGAAATGTGTTTTGAATGAGCCAGGCAGTGCAAACATCGTCTTCCCCAACCAAGCTGAAAGCCCACCTCCCTCCCTGCCCACGGTTGGGCTCACGTCTCCTCTCCATCCAAAACCTTCACGACCTGCAAGCTTGGAATTTATTCTCATTTCACACCATCACTGCCAGCATCGTAATGTGCTGGGCAAACCCCACTGCTCCCACAGAGGTGGAAATTACATCTTCTGCAGGAAGCCAGCATCAGCTCCACCACCGACCCCTGGTTGGCTTTGCCCAGCTCCCTCAAACCAGGGCAAAACCCCCAGAGGAGACCAGCTCAGCTCTGCAAACCATCTCCTGCGGGTCCTTCCCAAGACCTCCCTCTCCTCTGTGGCCCCATGAGGGACACAGGAGATGGGGCTGCCGAGGTCCAGCCCTGGAGAACTCATCCCACAGAGTGAAGTGGAAGAGAGAGGGACATCATTAATCTGTACGGAGGGAAGTGGAGCTTTGAGAGAGAGAGAGGGAAGGGAAGGGAAGCAGCAGAGGGAAATAGAGAAAAGTCTAGGCAGGAAACAGAGGGAAGACTTAGCAACCTGGGTTAGCTCCTGGTAAAGTTGTTTGCTGCCTGGAAGGGCACAAACTATCCAAGTTATCTATTCCCTCGCTGCAAATCAGGGAGGACATTAATCCACAGACTGCAAAAAAACCTGCACATTGGTCTTGCCCACCCAAACCCACTGCCCTGAGAACCCTCTAAGCAGGTTTCCTTCCGATTAGAAAGTCCTGGTGGTGCACAGATGCAGTCGGGAACAGAAGGCAGCTGCGCTGCTTCGGAAACACGAGTTAAATAAAATAAACTTTGAGCATCAGTGTTGGCTAAATAGAGAGAAAACAAAATTATCAGAAATTCTCTCTTCTCTCCCACAGTGCATAAACAGTGGAAACTGAAAGCTATGCAAAAGGTCACCAAGGATATGTCTTTAATAAGCGGAGAACACGGAAAATGACTGTGCAATAAAAAAAAAAAAAGCCAATTATCCGGGATAATTCATACACTACCTACTCATAGCCTGGCACAGCCCTGCAGAGAGAATTCACGCTCACGTGCTCACAAGCCCGAATATGCAGCTCACAATGAACACGGAGAGGGGCTCTGCACCGGAGAGGGTTTTTCCTTTGGTCCGGAAACCCATGGCTAGATCCGGGATCCAGCTTTGCCACCGACATTCTCCATCTCCGTTCAGGTGCAGAGCGCCACGTGTCTCCGCGTACACTGAGAACCAGCGTGTGCAGGACAAGCCGGGCATCGATGAGCCGCTGCAACGGGACAGCGATGCTCCGGCTACCCCGGGGGGACCAGCGGAGCCCTGTGCTGTCCCCAGGGCAGCGAAGGGCACGCTGACGTGCACGGGGCTCGCTCGGCTCTGTCTCGCAGGGCATGCAAGTTCACAGGCGGGACAGAGGAGGCTGCTCGCTTACAAGCCAGCTCTGAACCAGCGGGATGAGCTGCAGGTGAGCGGCTCCGAGGTGTCACCACCCGGCCACCTGAGCTGCGGTAACCAGCTGCTGTCACCCACCGTCCAGCCTCCCAACCAAGGCAGGAGCAAACACCCCTTCGCACACGCCTGTGAGAGGTGGAGAGCACACAGGCAGCCCATTACCATGGCTCAGCCGGCCCCAGTAGCCCACTAACTGTTGTGGGAAGGTCCCAAGCGACCAACTCTGCCTCCAAAGAGATTTACAGCTTCGGTAAAAGCAACGCCTCTGCCCATCCCTGCCCTCCTGGGGCATCCCGGGGCTGGGCAGAGCCGTATCGGAAAGAAACGGCAGCTTTTGGGCGCAGTGTGCCCTTTTCACAGCAATGCTTTTTAGTTGCTCATGAGCACGGGGTTCTTTTGACAAGAACGGCCAATTTTTGCACCCTGCAGGAGGGTGGACTCATAGGTCAGTCCTGCAAAGGAGGAGAAGTAGTAAAAATGGAGGAAGCAACAAGGAATGGGGAGGGGAAAGGACCAGAAAGTGTCGTAAACTTGTTAAAGATGCAACAGCATAAAAACTTTTTTTTTTTTTTTAAAAAAAAAAAAAACACTCTCCCGCCCCATCCTTCATTTTGGAAATCAGTGTGCGAGTCAAGGGTTAGAGGGAGAGAGAACAGGCTGGGTTAGGTTGGTGCAGGTGCTCTCTGTGGTTATTAGAAGTCATGCATTGTAATAGACTATCACTCACTGCCCGCAGGAGGAGATGCAGCAGCAGCAGCAACAGCAGAAGTGGTGGGAGTGGAATTGACGGAGGAAAGAGCTACATGGGTTGGGCTAGAAACATTTTTTACATCGTGGTGCTGGCTCACGATGGAAGGCTGTCTCCTGAGGGCTCCCTGCAAAGAGGAGGCGCCGGTCTGGAATGTGTAAACTACGTCCATCTGCAAAGAACCAGAGAGTGAGATAGCGTCGCCCCGGCCAGAGACAGGGAGAGGGGGGGTCAGGGATGGAGGGGGAGCAGGGAGGTCGGGCAGACACACACGGACAGGAAGGAAGGAGGAGGAGGACGGAGAGGTGGTGGGGAGGAGGGAGGAGAGAAACCCCCCTCCCACCCCAGTAAACCCGCACCGGGTTCAGTTGGTGTTACTGGGAGCAGAGGAGGGGTCGGCTTCAGCCTCTGCCCAGCTCTCGCAGGGGTGAGAGGGGCAGGGTTTATCCCACCACCAAGAAAGAGGCTGCGGTGGGAGGGAGCGACAGAGGAAACACCTTGGGTTATCCCGATAATCTGCAGGAGGAGCAGAGAGAGAGAAAAGAGAGAGAGGGTGGGCAGAGGTGTGAGCTGGCAGCTGGTGGTCCAGAAAACTGCACTGGGAAAGGGTTGCTGGTGCCTCAGCCCCATGGGATGTACACTTGAGGGGCTGGATCCTGGGACACACCACGCTCCCACAGCTCCCCCAGCAGCCGGCCCAGCTGGAAGAGGTTTCACCTTCTCTCCCAGGCTCAGGGCTCGGAAGCAGAGCTGGGAGAAGTGGGCAGGGATGCAGGAGGAAGCATCCTTGGTGGTGGGCCGCAGTTGCTCGGTGGATGAGCATCGAGGTCCGAGGAACCAAGCAGCATCTGGGTGCCACCGTGGCTTCCGAGACACTTTGCAGCTGACCTGTCCCCAGCCCTGTGCCACCGTGGCTTGCCCACATGGCTCCTGGGGAAGGGTCACCTCCTCCAGACGCCTGAGCAGCTCTAGGGGGTCCAGGTCCACCACAGCAGCTCTAGTTCACCCTGGAGATATTTCACACACCACTCCTTCCCCAGTTTGATCTCCCTCCACAAAGGGACCCTCGTTTCCCACCAGCACCAGGCTGG
>JAOXNO010000014.1:4030076-4041507 GCA_028565335.1 Limnodromus scolopaceus | reverse complement strand
GGGCTTGGAGCAACGTGGTGTGGTGGGAGGTGTCCCTGCCCAGGGCAGGGGGTGGCACTGGGGGGGGCTTTAAGGTCGCTTCCAACCCAAACCATTCGGTGATTCTAAGGCCGGTCTTGGAATCTCATGCAGCTGGATCACCTAGTGTCACGTGGCAACAGAGAGCAGAAATGAGGTGTTTTCTCCCTCCTCGGGATGGATTTGGTTTGCATTTACTCCAGCATGTGTGTGTGTGTCTCTGTGTGTGTGTGTGTGTGTGTGTGTCTCTGTGTGTGTGTGTGTGTGTGTGTGTGCAGGCGTGGGAGGGCTGGCAGCACAGAGACCCAGCATCCCGCCGGGCTGCTCCCGCCTGCGGTCAGGTATGCAAACTTTCTTCCCTTTGAAGAAAGGAAACCCAAGGATTAGCCGGCCTCTTTCATTGCCATGACAACCCCTAAAACATTTATCAGAGATAATTGCCGAGAGGCCGGATCCTGAGCGGCTCCGGGCACAACGCTGCCACAGGTTGCTCCTCTTTTCTTTGAAACCTCATCTTCTGAGCATCTCCATCCCGGTGTTTCTGGGCTGGAAACTGCAAGCAGGGACCGAGGACATGTCCCCAACACCCTCCTGTCCCCGGGGAGGTGCTGGCAGGGCTCCTGATGAAGGGAGGGGGATGCTCTTTCCATTTGATACACTGGTTTAATACGAGGGGCATCTGTCCTCCCCAAGAGCCTGCCTGTGGCAATTGAGCTGCATCACGGCGGTGGGAAGGAGAATCCATTTCCAACACTATTATTCTTATTAATAATAATTTTAAAAATTGCCTTAAAATGGTGCTGCTGACCTTGGCACAAAGCGTGTGCTGGGACTCAGCACCGGTTGGGGTAAATGGGATTTTTGGATTCGTCTCAAGTCATTAACTCCTCCCAGCCAGTCATTAATCCCCAGGAAATGCCCTGTGACTTGGATCGTTGCTGCTTAATTAATACAAGCTCCCATCCCCAGGAGCTCGGGGCCAAAGCCTGAAGTCATTCCGTACAAAGCTTCCCCTTGGCTGCAGGAAACGCTCCCCAAGGCCGTGGTGTCCGTGGGTGCCAGCAGGAGCTGAGCGGATGCTGTGGGATGCGGATGCTGTGGGATGCAGGTGCTGTGGGATGCAGGTGCTGCGGGATGTGGGTGCTGTGGGTGCTGGTGTGGCCAGCAGAAGATTACCCACAGACTGAAGCCAAGGACAGCATTTTTTTTGTGGGTTTCTACAACGCCAAGCGCTGCCCCACAGCCAGGATAACCCCTCTGAGGCAGGAGCGTGACCCGGAGCACTGCAATATATTATCCTAAGGATGGAGGGTCGTATGGGAAGCCTTCACCCACGCTTGTGTTCCCTCCCTCCCCAGCAAGGGATATGCAGCAAACACTTGTTTCTTCTCTTCTCTCTTCAAACAGCTCTCATGCAATTAGCTTTATCCCCCTTAACTTGTCAAAAATAGAAAATGCAACACCTCCTATTCCCCGCTCTTCCCTGCCCTGGTCTTTCATGATCCCTCTTCTTAAAAGAGAAATAAAACCCCATTTATCACAATAATGATTTTTATTTCCAAGCATTGCAGGTGATTTATGGACCCGTTTCCCCGCAGCCACTCTCTCCCGCAGCAGAAAGAGATGAAAGCCTTTAGGGGTGGGCTGGGGGTGCCAGTGGGGGAACGGGGACGGGCAGGAGGGAGATGCGGGGACGCCGTGGGTGGGCACGTGCCAGCGAGTCCCATGGCAGCACGAGCTGGAAGAAAGGCTTAAAATAAACGAGGTGGTCTGATGGGAAAGGGAGGTGCTGCCCATCCAGCAGCCTGAAACGAGCCCCCGGTGCCACCGCGGATGCAGGAGCACCACGGGATGCAGGAGCACCACGGGGCAGCCCACACTATCCTGGCCATGCCCTGCGGCACATGGCAGGGGCTGGGCAGCATCGCCCGACCCCGCTGGCATTTCGGGACATGGTGATAAATGAGCCTGTAAAAACGGAGTGATAAGGGGCCATAAATCCCCTGCATGAATCCGGGTAGGAGTCGTGCTGAGAAAGGTCACGCTGCCTGGCATTTCCCACCGCGGTGATTACTGGTGGGCAGAGGCAACGCGAGGCTGAAATATCAGCAGGATTTCGGTCGGGAAGCAGTTGTGGTGCTGGGCAGCCGGGCAAAATCCCACCAGCCCCATCCCACAGGTAGTGCCACCACCGCTCCCCAACCCCCCGGGCCACTGGAAGCCTTTTGAGAAGACCCTTTACCAGCCCCATTGCAGATGCCTCCAAACCCAGACCCTTCCCAGAATTGCTACTTGCTTTGCAGATTTAGGCTGCCTGAATATTTATTTTTGCCTGCATTTATTTGCCTGCATCTCTTTCTTTTTTTTTTTTTTTTCTTTTGCTTCTTTTTTTTTTTCTTTTCTGTTTGTCTGAAGTTATGGCTCAATTTCAGGAGTTAAAGAAAACTCAGTTTATAAATAGTTTGCTCAAAGCACTGCTTTCCAGAAACGACAGAAGTCAGCTCCCAGCGAGCGCCGCTTCCCCACGGGAGGGTCGCCGCAAAGGGAGCGGAGGGGGGGGTTGGATTTTCATCTTTCCCACATCGTCTCCGCAAACAACATCTAACCTTCCTGAGAAAGCTGGCAGGAGTATTTTGGGCGGCTGCTGGTATTGCGGCCAGCACATTTCCCTGCTCTGAGCATGACGGCGGAGCTGTGGTGGCCAGGGACAGCCCGACCAGAGCAGCCCTGTCCCCGCTCCACGCGGGTCACATCGCCCCACGCCGAGCAGGGGAGATGCTCCCAAGCCAACGTGATGCTGATGCTGATGGAAAAAGGTGGTGAAAGGAGGAAATCCATGGGGAATTGTCGCTGTTGGAGTGTCCCTGCCTCTCCTCCCAACACGGTGCTCCTCCTGAGCCCGAGTTGGTCACACGAGAGCCGGGCTGCTGCTCTTGTCACCCCTTTTAAGGCTGTCACTGTTGTCCCCAGAGCTGCCCGTGCTGCAGGGCTGGGACCCGCTCCAGGAGGAGGGCGGCTGCGTGCCCACCGCTCCAGAGCCAGCCAGTGCCAATGTGCAGGGCTGTCCCCGGCCAGACACCCTCTGTACCCTCAGCAAAGCCCCCCCTGGGCCCAGCAAGACCAACCCCCTCCCAGGACAGCAGGCTGGGGCGGAGGAGTCCCACTTGTTGCTGCTTCCGTCCCAAACCCGTCCCTTGCAATGGGTGAGGAGCGATGCAGCCAGATACGAACCTTCAAAGGAGACGGTTTCTTCCAGGACAAGGTTTTTGGAGTAACCTTTGGAAATGAGCATCTCGAGCCAGGCTGGCTCATCACGCCATGTGCTGCTTCCTGAAGCCATCCCGAAGGATTCAGCACCAGGTGGCTGGGATCCAGCCCTCTGCCTCTGCAGGAAGGGTCCCCCAGCTCCTTAGGGACAGGCCAGCAGAGGCACGGCTGGCTCTTACCCCATTTCATTTCTTTTCCCCCTTCATGGGCTAAAAAGCAAAAGCAGGTACATCATTTTAAAATTACTGGGAAGGGGGGGGGCGTTGCGGAAAAGTCACATAATTTGGATCAGGTTTTAAGGACACGAGTCATCGGGGCTGAGCAGAGTTGATGAGAAACATATAGGGTTTTTTGTCAAAGAAGAATTTATGTCAGTGTGACTAATGGGAGCAATAACGAGAGTGTTCGGGATGAATCATTTAGCAGAAGCAGGACGGAGGGCACTGCTAATGGGAGGAACCTATAGCCGGAATTTTGGGAAGAACAGGTTCATCACAAAAGCTGACTGACACTGGAGGAAGCCGGGCAGAGCCAGGCACATCCAGACAGCCCGGTGCTCCACCAGCCTCTCAGTCACTATCACAGTGAGCCAGGACACCGGCACTACTTGTATATGGCCCAATTTTCCTTCTGACCCCTTTTCCCTTGGTCAGATTTACTGAATATCTAGGGGCCAGGCTGGCACTTCTCCGGGCTGAGGACCCCAGAGGTAGCTAGAGAGCAGCAGTGACGGGCAAATGCTGGCCTTGTGCTGCTGGAGCTGGTTTTGTATTAACCGGTGAGCTGCCCTCAATTTGACTTCTTTGCCTTTTTATTTTTTTTTTTTTTGGGGAAGCTGTTAATGGGCACATCTGTACCAGAAAACCACCAGTGCATCCAAGGATACATCCTAAAAAACTTGCGGTCAAGAAACCGAGAGCTATACTTATAGGCATCGATAAGATTTCTGTCTCTCTGACCCCCGAAGCGAGCAAGCCAGGAAACTCGCACACAACCGGGCAATAAAAGTCCTTAAATACCCGTATTTCAAGGCACCGGATGCGCAAGAGCTGGCTCCCAGCGCCCCTCGCACCACCGGCCTGCGCAGCAATTATAAACACAAATATTTGCTGCAATCTGTTTTCTATCTCCGCATCCCTCCTGGGCTCGGCTCGCCCCTCCCAGCCCGAGGAACGCCGGCATCTGCTCCTGCTTAAAACACACTTCTGCAAACCCGCCGGCTTGTTCCAAAAAGGAGGGAGATGGGGGAAAGAGAAGGCTCGGGCTTTGCTGGCTTTTGTGTTTTGTTGGGGCTGTTTTTTGGTTGGGTTGTTTTTTTCTTTTTTTTTTTTATAAAAGGAGGGTTCATACTTCTCCCTCTCTCTTTCTGTTCCTGCTCAGCATGGAAAGTTTTGCTTCAGCTCGCCCTTGTGACTGGAAAAAGAGCCAGTTCATCGCAGCAGAACAAGGGGGCTGTTTCTTCTTTCTTTTTTTATTCCAGGGTTCTTAGGAAAGCAGTTTTGCAGGGAGGCTTCCGCAGAAAGGCAGGAGCGAGGTCCCTGGGGAAATCCCTTGCAGTGACCCGGGCTTGAGACGCAATGAGGACCAAGATGTGGTGGGGATTCAGCTTGGTGGGTTTTGGGGGCGGGGGGGTGGAGGGAGAGAAAAAAGTCTGGGAGAAGGGGAGGAAACTGCCACGGAGGGGAGCAGCATCCCACAGCCACGGCAGGACCATTGCCCTCCCCAGAGAAAACCTGCGCTGGTGTTTGGGGCTGGCACCAGGGATGCTCTGCCAGGCAAAAATGCCAGGAGGAGTTTGTGGGTGTCCCCGGGTGTTTGCTGATGCACAGACACACTCGTGTGCGAGGGTGCCGGGAGGGCTCAGGGCAAGGAGGGTGACACGGTTTGCCCCAGGTCACAGCGTGGGTTGTGCCAGAGCTAGAGTAGATGCTTCATCTACTGAGACCTGGAATCCAGGGTTTTAACCCCAGGGCCACGTTTCTTCCCCTGGATTCCCCAGGACAGTTTGGGAAAGGTGACAGGCCCTGGTCTTTCTGCTGCCCCAGATTCCTGCCTTCCCTCCTTCCCGGTGAAACCTGGGGAGAGACGAGCTTCGCATCAGCACCCCATTTCTGTGCCCTCAGCATCTAACTCCACGCTGCCAGAGGGGTGTCTAAGGGAGAAGGCAGAGCCAGCGTGTCCTCCCCCGCTTTCTCTTCAGCCCTTCAGGGCCAGGCAGGGATTTCCATCCCCAGGATGTGACCTTCCCAGGATGGCTGGACTTTGCAGCCAGCTTCCCGCTGCAGGCACAGATGCTCCTGCCCCAGGCGCCTGCTCTTGCGGAGCCAGAGACCGTCGCGACGGCAGGAGCTGGCACAAGCTGTTGTGCGGGGACCCCAGGGGATGGTGACACGTCTGCGTCACGGATGACAACACCGAATGGCCTCAGCATCACTGCTCAGACCCTCCCCGCTGCTGGAAAATACCCCAGTGGCTACCGGAGGTCGCTTGAGCCTTGTCAGGCTGCCAGCCCTTCGCAGAGCGAGGGCGAGGAAGGAGCAAACAGGGAGCACAACAGGACGCTTGTAAAACCCTGGGTTTTGCCCATAAATCGGTTCTGCCCCTTCTTCCAGCCGCATCCCAAGTGCTGAGCATCTTTGCCCCGCTCCGGGGTTGATCCTCCGGCATCAGAGGGTACCAGTGTCCCCTCCGCGCCCCCCGGAGGGCGGGGAAGCATCAACCCTCCTCCCCCAAGAGGCAAGGAGCCCCATCTCGCTGTGGGGGCACGGAGCAAGACGGCGCTTTTCCAGCCGCGGAGGCAGAAAGCCAGCCGGCTGCAATTACCAAACGCGACAGCGATCGCCGAAACGCGGCAGAAGGACGCGGCGGAGCCTGCCAGGGCTCTGCTCAATGAACCAGCCCCGTGGCTCCGAGCGGGATGCGTTTGTGCCCACTCCTCTTCCATCCCCCCCCACCCCTTCAGCAGCAAAGGGATTTCCCCGCGCGGGGCAGGGCGACGAGCCGCTCTCGTGCTGCGTGCGCCCAGGCATCGCTGGCACAGCTCCCCGAAAAGAAAAGCATTTGCTAGCACTCGAGTTGGAGCAGCAGGAGGGAAGGGGGTGGCAGAGGGAGCTGAAATAGCTCCTGGCTCTTCCCTGCATCCCTCCACCCTCCTCAAACCTTCCCTGGCTGGGAACTGGATACCCCAACCCATCCCGGACTCTCCAACAGAGGCATTTATGGGCTTGTTGTAATTGCAGGGTTCTATTTGATTGCGAGGGAGGCATCAGACCCAAAGCCACTGAAGTCTGTGTGGACACCAAAACCCAACCCTGGGTCAGCTATAAATGGCCCAGCCCTGTCCACATGCCCTTGAAGGCTCCGAGTGCCACCAGGCTCAGCAAGGAGGTGATGTCCCCTTCCCCGTGCCCTGGGCTTTGCTGTAAACCCCTGCACCACTCCAGGATCCAGCCCAACCACCCCTGAGGCTGACCACTGGCTTAGATCCTATTTTTCCTTGAAAATAAGAAAGCTTGGAACACACCTTGGTGCCTGAAGAAGTTTGCAAACAACCCAGCCGCATTCTCCAAATCCTTTCCAGCTCTACAGAGGTATCGAAACATTGACTAAGGAGCTGCATGAGATCTACAGGCAGATAGAATAAAGAAGAAAACAGGTCAGATTTTGGCTGCTCACCAACACAGCCACCATTTCACTGAGTCAAATATGAGACTTTAACACAACTGCCAGCAGGAAGCCGACGCTGTTTAGGGCTTCCCACCACATCTTCCCAAAACCCTCTTGTGCCTGGAAAAGCTTGTGCAGGGGAGGAGGGGGCTGCTTTGGAATCAAACAGTCATTTATGTTAAGAAAGGCCTTAAAGATCACTGTGTCCAACCAATCCACCACTAAACCACATCCCCCACATCTTCACATTTTTTAAATACCTCCAGGGATGGCGACTCAACCACTTTCCTGGGCAGAACTCTTTAGTAGAGTTCTTTGGGTCCAGAACCAAACCAGAGATTTCTCTGGATCTTCCCACATCCCTGTGGCTCTGGCTGCATCCCGCTGCGAATTTAGGGAGCCCTCTCTCTGCCACAGCATCTTTCAGCCGGGTAAAGCCCATGGGCTGGGCTCCCCCCTCCTCTCTGGGAAAAGTAAAGTCTGGAATTAAGTTATAATGTTTGATTAACATTTAGGGGGCAGAGGAGGGTGCAAAATCTATTGAAAGATGCTCTCAGAACCAGCAAGGCTCCCAAGGAAAATCACTGTGGTGCCGGGGCTCTCCACGTGCCCTGGGCTCCCCGCGCCAGGGGCTGCAGCTCCAACCTGCAATTGCAATGGCTTGGATAAGATGCAGACTCATCTGGTTGGAGGTGGTCCCTACCCGAGATGTCATCCCATGCCCTACTGAAGGGAATTATTGCCGGATCAGTGCAACAACAAGATTCTTCCAGCGTTTTGGCTGCAAAGCATCACCTATTGGTACGGCAGAAATGCCTGCAGCGGACCAGACCATCCACCAGCATCCTCTCCCTGACCGAGGGCGGTAAAAACGCTGTAGAAGTAGGATAAATTACAAAAAAAGAACACAAAAAGGAGCTATTCTGCCCCCACATAGGTTTCACTGCTGGGCCTTAATATTTGGTGCCTGTAGATGAAGCGATTTCCGCACCAGGAAGGAATTGCTTGTATTAACCAACCTGCAGCAGGATGAAAAACCATCATCGAAAAGAAAGGAGAAAGGACATGGTTTGAAAATCCAGACTCCAGGTTAGAACGAGTTAATCCCAGTCTGTGGCCGAGGTCCTCCCCACCCATTTCAGGAGGATTTCAGCCCCCTTTCAAAAGGGGATTTTGCAATACATTGACTTACATTGCAAAATGAAAAGTAATTTGGAGCTGAGAAATGGATTATGCTCTGCCGAGAAAGTGTTCAACTGGGGTCTTTTGACAATTTGGAAAGCTTTCCTTTTTCTTCTGAAAAACATGTTGAAACAGAAATCTGTTGAAACCAATGTTTTTCTATAAACACGCCGGGTTTCAACAAACCTCCATTTTTCAAGCAAAAACAGTTTGTCTAAAAATAACCAAGGGGTTCTGCCTGGGACCGGTCTTGTTCCTACGGCACATGGGCAGATACTGCCCCCAAAACGTGCACCGGCCCATCACTGGAGGCATTTCCATGGCCATGGACTTGCAGCAGGGTTTGACTGGCAGCTTTTTGGGTGTCGGAGGTGGTTTTTTTGCAGTCAGAGGGGACAAAGCAGTGGCCATGGGCAGGGAGCATCTCTCTGGCTTCTCAGGGAAGTCCCAGTAGGGAGGCAATAGCATCCCTCCTGCGAAGAGCGTGCCCAGCCCTGTGGCTGCTCCAGTCCCCTGTCCCAACAGCTGCTACTCTGTTTGGGGTTTATTTAAGGGAAAAAAAATTAAAAATCTATAGTTTTCACCTGAAAAGTGTTTGGCATCATTTAATACCCCCAGCTACTGGGACTCTCTCATCTGCAACCATGAAAGCTGATCAAAGTGCAGTGGAGAGCCGCAGCAGCGGAGCCACGAATCGATGGGGCCACAATTACACATTGATTTTTATTTTGTTTTTTTTTTTTCCTAGGCAGCTACTCTCATGCCACCGGCATTCCCCTCCCTCCCAGCCCTCGTCACACTCCATCTCCACAAGACAAATCGGCAGGATGGGTTGGGAGCAGGAATTTCCCCTGCTCGATAATCTCAGCCTTGAAATTTTTCTTCAAGCCGTGGGGGCAGGATCAGCAATTCCCCTGGCTGCCCCGAGCCCTGGCCCCTCTCCCACGCTGGGGACACCAGTCACACACATTTCCAAAGACCCAGTAATTAATGGGGCACAGCCAAGTCTCCAAACTGGGGCACGTGAGGCGTTACGGCGGCCAGAAGCGGGGGCTCTGCCGGTGCTGGGGGATGGCAAATATCAAGGCATGGTCCCTGCCCCTCGCGGGGAGGATGCTGCGGCTCCAGCTGATCGAAGCAGATTCATGGCATTACCATATTAGCAGCCCTGCACTCTCCCCCCCATTTGTTACCCTAATGGGGATTATTATACTTATTATGGTCTCAGCCGCCAATGTTTATTGATTCTGACACTGCAGCGGTTTTAATCAGGGACCTGAAACGCGTTATTACCGGCGCCAAAGGGTCATCAACACACAGAGCCACGGTGACAAGGACAAAAATAAAACCCCTGGCAGAAAGCGATGCTGGGTGGACGGGGAGCTCTCTGGCAGGGGGGCAGACGAGTGTCCCCAAACCAGGGTGCTGGCAGCGGCATCGTGTCCCCAGACCAGGGTGCTGGCAGCGGCATCGGGGAGGGCAGTGGAGTTGTGAGGTTCGCTCGGGAGCAAGTTGCAAACCCGGGGAGCACCTGAGCAGCTGATTTTCACACCTCACACGCGCGCAGGCACAGCCGGCCGCCTCCGATTCGCCTCTTCCCCCCCAAACCCAGTGAGTCACCGAGAGGTTCTTATGCAATTGTGGGGGAAAAAAAAAAATTCTCTAATTGCAGAGATAATGCCACAGGAATGACACACGCCAGCACCGAGAGCTGTGGTGTTCGATTAGAGATTACCCACATACGTATTTATAGAGCCTGCCTCCGATTCAACCCCTTCCAGCACGGAGCCAAGAGCCATCGGCCCTTTCCAGTGCCCCCCCCACTTCCAAAAGCAGCAGCCCCTGTCGTGGAAATCACCTGCTCCCTGCTTAAAGGAGCTCTGGGAGCAAGTGCAAAAATGAATAACACTTAAAAGAGGAATAGCTAGAGATGGGGAAGGCGCTGCAGCAGCGAGTCGCTGGCCCTTCCCGCGCTCCCACTGCTGGTGTTCGTTAGCAATACAGCACGCACGGGGCGGGCGGCATCGATCCGCTCCGCGATCATTAATTCATAAGCACAGGCATTGATTTTCGCGCATGTCCTCATGCAAGTTTTATCGGCGGAGCCACGCGAGCCCCCGCCGGGTCCAGGCATCACCCCGCACGGTGCCGGCAGTGGCGTGCGGAGCAGCCGGCCGGGGAATGGCAAACCCAGCTTTGCTGCCCCAGGGATCCCCCACGACCTAATTAGCCTCTTGGCAAAGCCACCTAACGACCTGCCAGAGACCCTCTGCTCCTCATTCTGTGCCCGCTTACCTAAGAGATGCCCCGCTGCAGCCCTCGCCCTCCATCCGGGGAGTCCCTCTGTCCCCAGCACATACATCCTCTGTCTCGTCAGCAGACACAAGGCAGTCCAGATCCAGGCAGGAGGTTCCCAGGGAAATGGAATAATTTGGGTTTGAGCAGACAAAAAAGCATTTAAGGCACCGAGCAGGACCCTGACCCACGTCACCCCCATCCCTGCTCCATAGCCCCCACTGCTCCCCTCCCATCGAGGATCCCAAACGCCAGCGCAGGGCTCTCCATCCCTGTGCTGTGCCATAGTTCAGTGTGGGCAATTTGCTGGTCGGGGGGGAAACTGAGGCCACAGAAGGGTGTGAGGGACTGGTGTCCTCTCCTATGGCTCACTGAGCCCTTGGGAGATGCTCTTTTCACTCCGTGCCTCACTTTCCCTCCCCGATCTCACCCCCTCTTTGACAAGACCACTGAGAGCTGGGGTGAGAGGGACCAGGGCCGGCAGCCCCGGGTTTGGGTGCTTGACCAGCTCATTTCAGAGCCCTTTTAGCACCCAACTCTCACTAACAAGGGGGTAGATCAGAATAATCTGTTGATGGAGCTGGAGGAAAATCCCAGGAGAGAAAAGCCCAGCCCCAGGCTGTTCCCCCCCCAGGGCAAAACAATCCCTTCTCCAAAGGCAGTTTAACTGGCTGTGCCATCCCTGGTCCTCACACGAGGGACCATCTGGCATCTCCCTGGGAGCCACTTGGGATGCAGAGCCCATCTCTGCTCTCACCAGGGTCATTTTTTTTCCCCGCTCTGCTTGGCTGGCCCGTGCAGACACTTGTCACCCGCTCCAACGGCAGCGCCTGTCTGCTGCGAGCCCCCGGCGGGGGGGGTGATGGTGGTGGTGGGGGAGAAGACAAGGGGGTGCAACCCAGCTTCTTCACCTGGACCTGATGGTCCATCCTGGTGGGATTGGGGTGCAGAGCTGCCTGCTGCAGCCCTGTACTGGGAGGAGGAGGAGGGGGGAGCATCCCTA
>JAOXNO010000014.1:4018256-4030066 GCA_028565335.1 Limnodromus scolopaceus | reverse complement strand
GGTGTGCCCCCCCCCCCCCCCCGCATCACCTGGGTGACACTGGGAGGGGGCAAGCAGGGAGACAAGATGGAGAGAGCTCAGGCATTCTGTTTGCAATGTGCATCGATTCCTAATGTGCCCGGTAGCCTGCCTGGCCCTTTGGGGAAGCATTAGGAGCCGATGCTTAGAAAAGCTGTCCACGGCCCACTGCAGTAAAACCCTCGATTACCTCACTGCCACGGCACACAGCCCTGGGGGGGGGTGAGGGGGACAGAGAAAGCAGGCACCAGGCTGGACCTCCCCAGCAGCCAGCATCCCTCCAACCTCCATCCACATCACCCATCCCAGGGATGGGCACAGGGGGGAAAAAAAAACAAAACAAACAAACAAACCCCAATGTCCTGGCCACACGTGGGGGCTCTCCCCAGTCCCCGCTACCCAAGAGGGTGCCCTTCTATCTGCAAGGGCAAGCACATCCTGGGAAGTGGCCACTCAAATTCCCCCCAACGCTGGTCCACCGCCTCCTACCTGCCTGGGTGCAAATGGGGCAGAAAGCCCCCACCCAGCAGCCATGGAAAAACACAGCTCCTGGGGTGGGAGCCCCAAAGCCCCACAGGGAAGTGCCCCCCCCTCCCCACAGGGGCTGGCCCAGCTCTTCAGAGAGCCCAGCGGTGCTGCACAATGGCTTTGGCTCTTAAGTAGAGAGGCGAGGGAAAGCAAAACCTCTCCATCCAGCTGAAAGCACCAGGGGAGTGACAGGTAGGTAGAAATAATTACTCAAATTGGAATTTGGGGTAATTACGTTCTGCGTTCCCGCAATTTTCCCTGTGGGGAAGCCTTTTCACAACCCCCCGATAAAACAGATTTATCACCGGCTGAACACCAGGTCCTTTCCCTGTAATCTTCAAACTCAAACATGTATTTCTCTGATCATAAATTAGCAATACTTGCACTCGCTCTCTCAAAGCTGTTTCTCTCTTCCCCCTCTCCAGGTTTTCCACATCCTACAGAAACGGAAGATCCAGGCTCCGGCTGGTTATTTTAAAAGACGGCGATCAATCAAGGCTTGCCAAGCTTGGCTCTTCTCCTCCTCCTGCTCGGGGTCCACTGCACACCAACATGCCAGCTGCTGCCACGCCAAGCTCTTCCTTTGGGGTGCATCATCCCTAAACCCACGTGTGGCCACCCCATTCATGCTTGGAAGAGTTTGGCTCCAGGTCACTTAAATAAAAAATAAAATATCTAAAGCCAGGAGCGGGGAAACCCTGAGCTGAAGAATGAACCTCCAGTGGGGGAGACCCATATGCCCAACAGGACACTGGTCCTTGTCCCAGCAGCCCTGGAAAAGCCTGGCTGGCAGCATGGAAAGGTCATATTATTGGCATTTTTCTCCATGTCATCGTTTCTGCCCGGTCAGACGGCTTGGGGTGAGCAGCCAGCTGATGGGAGATGGTGCAGGAACAGAGAGTCACCTTGGAAACAATGCTGGAGAAACTCTTCCCTTGGCAGCAACAGGCCAGGGCTACTCGGGGGCAGGATCCAGTCGCCCCTAGGCTGGGAGCAGCATCAGGTGGGAATTCACCAGTTTTAGGGAGACACCAACCAGCTTTCACACACACACCCCCCCCTCCCAAGGAGGGGACACTGTCACTTCTGGCTGCAGCAGGGACATCAACTCACATGCCACCACCTCCAGCATCCTCCAGACCAACCACATCTCCCTGGGAGAGGTTCCTCCAGCAGAGACTATCCCCCCCTCTAAACCCAGACCCCTCCAACCTCTTCCCTCTGCAGGAACTGGGTTAAGCCGGGGGGAGCCCCCCTCCCAGAGGACACGTGCCTCCCGTCGCAGAGCCTTTCCCAGGCGTCAGGGCTCCCGTTGACAAGACCTAACGCAACGTTGCTAATAATAACTGTATCTTGGTCGCATCTCCCATCCCGGAGCAGCTCACGGCGAGGAGTCCCGCTCGCTCCAGAGCAGGGTGGAGGAGGAGAGCTGGGAAAGCCCCGGGGTGCTGCAGGCACCCCCTGCCCTCCAGAGACCCACAGTCTGCTGCAGGGAGGGGGCTGATTTTTCCACAGATTATTTTGATGCTAAACATTCACAATTTGGGGGAAGAGGGGTGTGAAGAGGGAAAGAATGTGTTTTCTTCTGTCTCTTCCTTTTGCTGTGTTTTTCCTCCTCCTTTTTCCAGTGGTGAAGTGGAAAATGGGGAGAGGAAAAGCCCAAGCAGGTTTGTGGGTTTTTTTTTCCTCCCCCCCTGCTTCTATTTCCATTGTCGAGTTTCCCTGAAGGGGCCGGGGCGGCTGTCTGCACCCCAGTGATAATTCATGAACAGCCCTTTCATCTCCAGAGCCCTTGCAGCTCCCATCTAATGAATCCCAGCACTGGGATCCTTTAAAAATATTTTTAAAAAAATTAAAAAATAAAACTGGCAGATCTGAAAACTGAACAGCCACACAGCTCTCCCAGCTTCGCTGCTATTAATTACTCCATTAATGTTAGGGATGCATAACCTCTCGGACCCTAAGGCACCTATTGGAACTTCTCTAAATGAGATGCTGGGTAAATATAAGCAGGAAAATGAGTTTCTGGTCAGTCCAGGGGAGCCTGGTCCCCAGGCAGCTGCCTGGGTTGGGGACAGGGAGTGGGACGCATCAAACCCAGACAAAGTCCAGCCCCAATGCTGGGTGGTGGGAGCTCACCGGGGGCTTTGGCCGGGGCTGCTCGAGCACTCCAGCCATGAGCTGCACAAACAGCCGCCCTCAACGATCGCACGCTAAGCACAAATCAGTGCCTTGAGCCAACAGCCAGTTAAGTGCTATAAATAAAGCTGTTATCATCCCTGCCTCACTCGCTGAGCAAGCTGGGCCACAGCACTTCCTCCCCAACAGTGTTTAAGGGTGATTTCTGGTCCAGAGGAGGCCGGCAGCTTGTCAGCATCCACCGTTCAGTGGCCTTTTTCCATCCTGCCATTGATTTTGTACTTGGTCAATAAATCCACCGGTTACCTGCTCTGGTGGGGGACAGAGCTGGAACAGGCACAGCCACTGTCCTGTTTAGGGAAACCTGTGTTATCTCTGTGGCCTCTTTCTAACTTGCCTGCGTGCCAGGAGGGCTAAGAGCCTTCATCCTCCTCCTCCTGCTGCTCTCATTCCTGTCCCAGGTCCCTAACCCCAGCCACCACTTCTCTGCTCCTGACCCAGTCCCCCTAACCCTGCAGTAAGCTACTTGTGCTGCCCCAGCTGAGAAGCAGCAACAGGACAGAAAAGGATGGCTCTGTCCCCAAGTGGTGGGTAAGGGACATGGCCCAGCATGGCACAGGGAGCTCCTGGTCATGCTGTTGGGAGGAGAGCAGAGAAGAAATCTGGGTGAGGAGAGGGGAGTAGGAAGAAGGACGGACATGGTGATGGGAGAGGAGCTTCTTTCCCGCTGGGGGATGAGGATCTGCAGGAGGAAGCCTGAGAAGAGGACGGAAGCAGCTCGTGGACAGGCGTAGTAGGTCGCCGAGTCCCTGCAAGGATGCCACACGCTGTCCCAGATCCTCCCAAATCAACCCAAGGGAAGGAGCATGTTCATGTCATGCTCCCCAGGAGACAGAGAGGCAGAGGAGGGTGAATGCTGCTGCTCTCTGGGGCTTGAGGACTTTCCCATCTCTGTTTTGGTGCTGGTTAATGATGCATGGCCAGGGCTGGGAGGAGAGCATGGAGGGGGAGGGCAGGATGGAGGAGGGGTGGGGGGCCCATATGGAGATGCTTCTCCCAGAGAGTGGCAAGATGCTGAGCTGGCGTGAGATTGGGAGCTCACCGAGATGTTGGCTGTTAGAGCCAAGCAATCAATATGTGAAAATCCAGCCCAGGCAAGGAAGGTGACCTTGAGCGGCAGAGAAAGGGAGGGAGGAGAGCTGCATGAATTACACACGGAGACAATCTCTGAGTGAGGGAGGGAGGTGAGAGTGGAGGGGAACAAGAAGGACAGGAGCCCTCTGCTCGGCTGCTGCAGAGCCTGCTGTGTGCCTGGGGAGAGGGCAGCCGTGGATCCAGCCAGAGGGGATGAGAGGAGGGAGGTTAGTGCCTGGAGTTTGTCTGCTCCTCCCTGTCCATCCCTGCACACTCTGTACCAAGGGGGATGCAGTTCCTTGCACGTACAGAACAGTCTGGGAGCATTCGCTTGTCTCATCCATACTTTCCGACTGGGGCTGCTCCTGGTGCTCCCCCCCATCCCACATCATTTAACCGTCTCCAGCCACGGGGCTGCCACCGTTTCCCCATGACAGACTACTTTGAAGCCCCGCAGCTCCTGCTGTTACTCAGCAAACGCTCCCAAGATCACAGCGATGCCTTTGCACAGCTCCGTCTCACGGCTTCTAACGTGGGCCCTGCCCTAATTCCTCTCTCTGGTTTCTCTGCTCCCTCCCCTGCTGCTGCCCAGCCCCGTGTGCCTCCAATGGCTCTGGCTCCTCTGCTGGCCCCGTTTGCCCATGGCAAGGTGGCAGAAGCAGCACATGTATCTCAGCAGAGATGCACCGTCCCTTCCATTCATAGATGCATGGGACAGGCTGTGCAATCCTCCGCCACAAAAATGGCTTTAAAATGCAGGCAGGTCCCCGAGGGCAGGCGGTGACCCTGCCCCTCAGCTGGGTAGAGCTGCAGACATCAGGGGATGGAGAGGAGCCAGGACTGCCAGCTGCCCAGCCACAGCCTAAGAGACACGGGGCATCAGGCAGAGGAGGTGGCCAGGTCTTGGACGTGCTGCTGAGCTGGGCTGGAGCAGGACTCTCCTGCTGGCAGGAGGGCTCAGCAGAGCCCTTCTAATGCCCACTGCCATCTCCAGCCCCAGGCTAGGCTCTGTGCCTCCTTGCCTCAGGGCAGGGTCCTTCCAGCCCCATTAGGGTGCTCAGGGAGACCCTGGGAACATCCCCATGGGATGAGAGTGGGTGGGAATGGGCAGCAGGGCCAGCAGCCAAAAGGGGTTGCTTTTCCTTACATGATGCTGTAAAGAAAGGCACTGGTTTCTTCCCCCCCTCCCCCCCCATTATGGCAGCAAGGACACGAGAGCACAGTTAATAATTGCACCAGCAGAACAGTGGGGCTGAGCCCCCAGCAGTCCCCTCCCAAAGAAAATCCCCCTCCAGGGCTTTGGGGAAAGGGAAGACCTGCTGCCCCAGCTCATCCCCTGCTCCCAGGGGTGCAAGGGGACCTGAGAGCCACACAGCACTGCTGCATCTCAGCTCTCCCCCAGAAAATCCCTCCCAGAACCACCCCAATACTCTTAGAAGAGTTTGGTTTCTGCAAAGCCAGCAGCCCCTTTGCCCCCAGAGCCATCTCTCCACCTACCTCACTCTCCTCCCCCACAAAGCAAACCCTTCTCTCTCCCCCTCTGCAGCTCGTTTAAATCCCTCCTCTGCCAACACCCAGCACCTGGGCTATTCCCCAGCTGCATGGGCATGCTCAAGAAATGCTAAAACCACCCCAGAAGGGAGGGAAAGAGCAGAGAGGGAGTTTGCAGTCCGAAGTTAAGGTCAGGCGTTTCCCAACACTCTGCCTTGCCATCTAGTGGGACGAACGCGAAGGACCGGGGCTCGCCGTTGGGAAAAGTTGGCCAACTCCACCCCGCTGGAGCTGAGCCTGGCTCACAGCGATAGATCCTCCCATGGGAGCAGATGAGATCACCCTGGGGGCAAAGGACAGTGCGAAGGTGTCAGAAGGATGGATGGGGAAGGAGGAGAGATACAGGGATAGACAGACAGGGGCTGGATAGACATAGCTGTTTCGAGGCTGACATGACAACAGTGCTAATAAATCCTGGCATTTTAGATCCAGCCTGAAAGGAAAGGCTGGAACGGCTCCAAATTCCCATTTACGAAGGGCCCTGGCTTTTGGATGAACATAATCCGTATTCGAGTTGGGTTTTGCATGGAAATGAAAGGTAAAGATGTGGAGGACACACACGCATGCCCTGTGCCACCCGCTGCCGGGATGCTCCTGCTCGTCCTGTGCCGAGGAGGCAGGCACCAGCGCCCCGTGGGGTTCCCAGCGTGCCCCCAGATGAGGAGCTGGATCTTCTTGTGAGTTTTTCCTCCAGCTGCCTTAGTTTGCCTCCCTGG
The DNA here is from genome assembly GCA_028565335.1 of Limnodromus scolopaceus. Lineage (NCBI taxonomy): Eukaryota > Metazoa > Chordata > Aves > Charadriiformes > Scolopacidae > Limnodromus > Limnodromus scolopaceus. The sequence continues at coordinate 4,023,980 of JAOXNO010000014.1, read as the reverse complement.
GCCTGGAGGATGTGGGCTGAGCTCAGTGGTTTCAGTTCAGGATTCTGGATTCTCCGGGGATGTGTCATCCCTCTCATGGTATGCGTGTTTGTTACATGTGTATAAAAATATAGAGGGTGAATACATTATATTTAAAATATCTCACCACTGGGCAGCTCTTTTTGGGTGTTGAAAGCTGGGATGATACAAGATATTTTAACTACCTCTGAGTGATTCTTTCCTGCTGGACCTGGGGCCATTTGGCTCGCAGGCTCCAGTGCTGTTCCAGCCTTTCTGCACAGCTGAAGCAGACCCAAACCTGGGGACACCCTCCCTCTGGGCAGAGCTCATGCTGGAGACCCCACTTGGCACCAAGACAAGTCGCTGTCCCAGAGGGGGTCAGGGTCCCCCCAGAGAAGGGACCATGGGGCTGCAGTGGGTCTGGGGTGCGGTGATGGAGGAGCCCAGTTGCCCTGTGCTGGGGTTTCCTATTGAATCCTCTTTTGGAGCACACAAGGACAGCCCAGCGAGAGCCACAGCTCATACCTGGGTGTCCAACACTCTTCCAGAGCCACACAGACCCACCTGATGGACCTGGGGACAGCAGAGGGGACAGCCTGATCACACAGGTGAAACCTGATGGGGCCAAAGCATCACCTCTCTGGAGCAAGGCAGCTCCCAGTCTCTGGCCAGGAAATCCTGAAGGCAGACACGGGGGGATCTTCCCAAGGTTCTGGGAGGGAATCAAGGAAAAAGTGGGACATGGGGAAGTGTCCATGTCTGCAAACCAGCACGGTTCACAAGGCAGCTGCTGGGCTGGGGCTGCGTGAGGGTTTTCCACTGCTCTCACTGTTGAGAATAAAACACCGAATGCATTTTTAAAGTCTTCATTTTATTAAAGCCGCCCACCTCCTGCTCCGTTTGCCCCAGAACTGGGCTCACCCTGACACAGAGGCTCAGCTCACACCAAGGTTCAAAGCACCTGCCCTAACCCCACGTTCTCCATGGGGCAGCAGGGTCCACGATGGGTGTCTGGGTGGTCTGGGGACACTTGCTCTCAGTTCTCAGCCTTGGGGCCGTGGGGCTCAGAGGAATCGACCCGTGGGCAGGCGGGGCAGGCAGAAATAGGCGTTGGGGAAGAGGCTGAGGTTGATGGGGTTGCCGTCGAGGCGGATGTCCTCCAGCGCCCTGCGGATCTGGCTGTGGTCTTGGCTGTCGCAGAAGGTGTCCTCGTGCATGGTCTGGATGTTGTTGTTCTGGCCGGGGAGGAAAAGGGCAAAATCAGAGTCAAATGGATAGGGGGTGGGGGAGGAAGAGGAAGAGGAAAAGGAGGAGGAAGAGGAGGAGAAGATGGTGGTGGAATCTGCTAGACTCAGGTACAGACGAGCCTGGGTCCTGGCTCATCTCACCTGGAGGTGCAGGGAGCGCAGGCTCTGGGGCAGAGGCGCCGGGATATAGTCCAACTGGTTATCGGACAGATGGAGAAACTGCAGCTGCTTCAGCTCCTGCAGGAAGAATGGAGAGATGAACCTCCCTGCTCCCAGCCCCGCTCCAGCCCTCTGCATCACCCCCGTTACCCCTTGGCCTGGTAGGTTTGGGCTAAAACCAGCCCGGATTCATCCACTGGCAGCCCCGGCACCCACCCGGAAAGCTTCAGGCTGGAGGCCGGTGCTGGGGATCCTGTTGAGACGGGCATCCAGCCGGATGATGCTGCGGGGCAGCTCGGGCAGCGCCGTCAGCCTGTTCTCGGGCAGGATGAGCTCCTGCAGGCTGGGGAGCAGGCGGAAGGCGTCCACGTCCGCCCAGGAGATGAAATTGCTGGTCAGATCTATTCGCTTCAGCTTCTCTGGTGGGAGAGGAGGGAGGAAGGGGATGAACAGGGATCGGTGCAGAACTGCTTATTTCCCCCGCGCCCCATTGCAGAGCCTGCCCCTTCCCTTGCCCGGACGTACTCAGCCCCGTGAAATCGCTGGCCCGGATGGTGCCGATGCGGTTGAAGCGGGCGTAGAGGTAGGTGGTCTCCGGCGGCAGCAGTGGGATGTGCTCCAGGTTGGCATCGTCGCAGTAGACGGAGGTGCCGATGCACAGGCAGAGCAGGCAGCTGGGCAGGGCTGGGGGTGCAGAGGTGGCCCGTGGCACGTCATGGCACGGCTCCCCCGTCCCGTCCCCCCCCTCTCAAAGCACCCCAACATGCAGGGAGACGGTGGGGGGACACATCCCCACCCCTGCCCGTGCTGGGGGTCTTTAGCACCCAGAGCTGCCACGGCACCTTCATCAGCAAAACAGCCCAGGGCACCTCATCAAGGGAAGGGCCAGAAACTCTCAGCCAAAAGAGCTGCTAATAAATGAAGCTGCTCAGGGCCAAATACCTCCCGCGGGAGGGGGGGAGACGCGAGGTTGCCAAGCACAGTGGCGTTACACCCAGGGCTCGCTTGCCCCCCCCCCTTATTTTCTTCCACAGAATGAAATGGAACAAAAGAAAACAGTTTTTCATACAGCAAAAACATCTGTCTTGGCTGAGTGAGGGTCCCAGCAAGCTGGGCAGGGGTGACAGGAGGGGTAAAGCCGTGTCCCCCCCACCATGCACATGCTCCCTCCCCTCTCCCCCCAGCGCCCACGAGACTCAGCATCCATTAGTGGGGGAGTTCAAAGCAACAAGGCAACAATTTCCCTTTGCCTCCTACTTAATTTGTCCCAGTCCAGAGTGACAGAAAATGAATAAAGATATTTATCCCTCGCTACAGGATTTTAATTGTCACTAATCTAATTGCTACTCTGTCCGACTGTCGCAATGCCTCTGCTCATTAAAATGTTGCTGCTTTGCTGGAGCTCTTGTTTCCCAGAAATGTCTCGTCCTGCCTGCTGTGTGATAAGGCTCACTCCCAACACCCAGGGCAGAGCAAATAACTGCTGCTGTCTGCTGGTGGCAGAAGGATTTGCTCCCCTTTTCTCCAGAGCACTGGTCCCACCACCCCTGGGATGCGTGGCTGCCTCCCATGGGGACCAAACCCCACCTTCGTGCTGCTCCCAGGGGTCCGCACTCACCCTGCGCGGGGACGGGTGCTGGGTGGATGGGGCCAGAGGTGGTCGGAGGCTGCAGCTTTGGGGTTTCAGCCGTGGCACCCTGGTTTGGGAGAGCCGCGGGGTCCTTGGGGCGAGGAGCCAGGGTGCCAACCTCGATCTGCAAATACAGCCTGGGCATCAGGGCTGGGGTGGCCGAGCGAGTCCTCCCACTCCTCTCCAGGGCAGGAGGCACTGGCCAAGGGGTCAAGGGCACTGGGTAGATCTTGTTGGAAAGCCAGCTCCCCCCCAGAGAGCTCTCCTAGCTCAGGGCTTCAGAAAACACCCTCCCTATTTTCCCAGAGGGATGTGGGAAGACTCATGTCCTGGGTTCCTCTCGCCCTGACCATGAGCCATCCCTGCAGTGATGCTCTGGCCAGGCACTGGCAGGGGACAAGGAAGCCAGAAGTGGCTGGGCTCAGGCAAAGCCTTTCCTACCACCAGCAAAAGTGGTGGAAGAGCCACCATGACTCATAGGCTTGTGCAAGAGGTTGGTTCTCCAACTGTGCCCCATCCATCCCATGGAACAAGCCCCTTCCTCAGGATGCACCCAGGGAAGACCTCATCTCCTGCATCCCCCCTCACCTTCGGAGCAAGGTCACCGTAGTCGTAGAGCTCCTCATAGTTGCTCAGGTCCAGGATCTCGCCATAGTTGTCCAACGTCAGGTCGTAGTTGTCCAGGTCCAGGTTTTCGTAGAGCGCAAGGTCAGCTTTCAGCTTCTCTGCCTTCCTCCTCTCCTCCTTGGCTGGGACAGCCCAAGCTGCCCCCAGACACAGGCTGGCGATGCCCAGCCAGGCCAGGGTCCGCATCCTGCACCCCAACGGGGTCAGCGCTCCCAGGGCAACACTGGGGACCACAGTCCCAGGGGTCCAACAGATCCAGCGAAGCAGGGCAGGATGGGGCCGGGTGCCCTGAAATGGTGACAAAGCGGTGAAAATGAAGAGGGACGGGAAGGCAGGACCCACACAGCAGCCACAACCAGCCCCGCTCTGCAGCCGTGGTGGGGACTGCGGCCACCACAGGGGACAAACGGCCTCCCTCCCACCCCCGGCCCCAGGAACATTACGCCGTCCCTTTTCTTTTCAGCCCATTTCACGCTCGGCTGGAGGGCTGTGCAGGAGAGGCCCCGCGGCCGGGCTGGGCTGCCCTCTCTTCCCAGCTTTCCCAGCCCCAAGAAGGCGGTGAGGGAGCTGGGAGGTGATGATGGAGGTCAGGGTCCTGCCCCACTCCCTCAAGGCGGTGGGTGAAGCTGGTGGCTGGCCCAGTAAACCCAGCGGCAAAGTGGAAAGGACCCCAGGAGTCCTTGCACTCTCTCCTTTGGTCCCCCTTGCTCCTACACCTGGGTCCAAAGCCCCAAGATCCTGGGGGAGCCAGCCCTGGGGGGGGACCGGAGGACTCGACCCTGAGCACAAGGGATGCTGGCATGAGGACACCCCCCATTCTGGAGTCCATTCCCAAAGGGAGCTTGCTCCCACCCAAAGCTGGCCCCTGCACATGGGTCCCCAGCACCCACCAGGTGCCACAGCTTCGCCCACCCAACGGGCTGCACACCCACAGTGGAGCAGGCTGGGGGGGGGGGGGGCAGCACCCAGCAGCCTCCCACATGTCTCTCCCAAACCAAAGGCAAAAGCAATGACCCAGCCCAGAGCTTTTGCACCCCTAATTTCTGCCCGTTTCTCACACATCAAGCCTTTAGGAGTGTAATGAGCTCCCCCCGCCCCCAGCATCACCAGCTCCCGACCCTCTTGGCCCCACAGTTCACCCCAGCCCAGAGTTTTTGCACCCCAGACTGAGGATGCTGCTCCTTAATTTCTGCCTGTTTCCCCCAGATCAAACCTTTATGAATGCGATGAGCTTCCCCAACACATCACCGGCCCCTGACCCCCCCAGCCTCACAGCTCACCCCAGCCCAGTGGGTCTCTGCTCAGCACTGGAGGAGCAGAAAGAAGACAGTATGGACGTACCCCCTTTCCCCTCTTCCTTGGCGTGGGAGAGCCCTGTTCTGCTCCCGGGGGCTGGTGCACTGGCTGGGGAAGGGCTGCCAGGCTTTTAATGCATGGAGAGGAGGGGGGGGCTGCACAGAGGGGCTTGGCACGGCCGAGGGGAGAGGCAGGATGCGGCCAGTCAAGCTGGCAGCACCCCACTGGGACATTATATTGTCCCCAGGGGTGAGGCAGCCCCAATGGTGGCCGTCCTCCAACAGCCTGGGCTTGTGTCTGGGGCTGGGGGGGACGGGATGGGATGGGACGGGATGGGTAGCAGACTGTGCTCCCTGCGCCGGTGTCCCCATGGGTGATGGGGACACACAGCCCTGGGCAGAGGGGACAGAGCCAGCTTCATCTCTGCCCCAAACGTTCTGCCAAACCACAGAGCGATTTCCAGCTGTGGACACCCCCAGGGATGCAGGAACAGCAGAGCACCAGGCGCAGCCCCCCCTTGCTGATCTGGGTTTCAGTGGGGTGGGACCCCAGGGCCCGGTGGGCACCCCAGCCCTGGGGAGGGTGTGGGGTGCACCCGCTGCTACACAGAATTTGGGGGGCTGCACAGGCCCACCCCAGCAGCCAGATGGCTGGCGATATTCGGCTCGTCCGCCCCCCTCGCCTCCCGCGGGGCTCAGCGCCGCTCGCCCCTCTGCAAACCGTTGCTTTGGAAACATGGGGGCGGTTTGGGGAGGGGGGGGGGCC
>JAOXNO010000014.1:3964806-4014710 GCA_028565335.1 Limnodromus scolopaceus | reverse complement strand
GGGGGGGGGGGGGGGGGGGGACGGGGGGACGTCCCATGCCCAGGTGGCATGGGTGTCCCGCAGGCTTTGGGTCCTGCGTCGGGGAGGGCAGGGTGTAGCTGGAAGCAGCAGAGCGGGGGCGATGCGCTGAGCCCCCCATCTCCACAGCACAGGGCGGCGGCAGGATGCGGCACCGTGGACCGATGATACCCGGTAGGGGCGGGGGGGGAGAGCTTGGGAGGGGTAAAAGCTTTGGGGGGGAGCTGGTCTTGCAAAGGAGGGTGCGTGGCATGTTGCTGCGGGGAAGGTGCAACCCACCCAGGGCACCGGAGAGCCCAGCTCCAGCTGTGGGGGCCGGACACCCTTCCCGCTCCCCCCCTGCCAAATTCCCACCACCAGAGCAATGCGGGGCCAAGGCCAAAGCCCCCCCCACCCAGAGAAGGGCCCAGGCGGGAGGAGCGTGTCCCTCGCCCGGGGCCCCGGGAGGTGGCTCTGGCCACGAGGTGTCGTTGCCGGTCCTGCCGGCCACCCTCCGCCCGCAGGGATCCTGCTCCCCCGGCCCCCCCGCTGCCTCTACACCCAGCATCACCCCGAGCCCCAGCCCGGGGCATCCCTGTCCCACCTCCAGCGCAGGGGATTTGTCCCCAGGGACATCGCGGGCTCCCACCCAGAGCTGTGATATGACCCGAGTCCTGCAGCGAGGTGGCCCCTTTGGACTCCCTCCTCAGCTCCATCCGGAGATGCCTTTGGCTTGGACCAAATCCAGGCTCCCGAAACTCTGCCGGGTGGAAGGGGAGGGACAGAGCCAGCTCCAGGGCTGGCCTGGGCGAGGGCAGAGAAGGCAGAGCCCCCAGGCAGGGAACTGGGGTGAGCGTGGCAGCCACCCCCGGGGCTGATGCTGTGACCTGGGATGGCTCCTGCCACGCCGTGCTGTCCTGCAGACAGTGGTCGCCAAGGACACACGTGCCACACGTGTCCACGGCCACTGCAGGGGAGGGAAGAAGGGGGAAAGGCAAGAGGGATGGAGGTGGGGTGTGAGGAGAGGGAGGCAAAGAGGGTCCCACGTGTCAAACACCGATGGGGGTTGAGTCTCTGTGCAAAGCCAAGTCCTGGGAGAGGCAAGGCAGGGTTAGAAAACCACGGATTGCAGGAGGCGGAAACACATCATCAGGTCCAAGGGGATGGGGGGTTTCAGGAGATTCCCGTCCAGCCGCAGGTACCGGAGCCGGGGCACGCTGTCCAGGTCGGAGGGGGAGAAGTCGTGGATGGACATCAGCGAGGTGGGGCAGATCTGTGTCCCGTTGATTTCTGCAGGGGGGGGGGAGGAAAAGTGGGATGCAGGTTAGAGGAAACAGAAGGCAGAGAGCGATGCTAGAGACTCCCCCCTCCCTGCCTGTTGAACCCCAAAATGAGATTGCTTTGCTATCGAGGGGGAGAATCCACAGCCTCTCGCAGGAGATGGCACAGCCCCAGCGAGAAGAAAATCTTTGCTTTTGTTCAGAAGTGAAGTAGGTCACGTTCAGCCAAAGCGCGGTGAGGGATGCAGTGTCATTTGAGAGAGAAAAGGGATTATTTCAAACATGAAACCTGCCGAGCCAGCCCTAAGCCTTCAAAAAAAACCAAAAAAACCATCAAGGAAACGTGCTCCAGCGCCGTTAGGCTGAAGATAACATCAATAACCGGCTCGTTGCTCGCTTCTGGATTTCCACGTGTTTCTCCCCACCCCAGGGCCTGCATTTTGGAAAATAAACCTGGGGATTCTTCTGTTGTTACCCAACTCCAGGGACTGAAACCTTATAAAAGCTGGGTATAATAGGCAAAAGGACAAGCTGGGATGTGAAGTGCACAGCCAGGTGTCCTCTCTCTGTGGAAAGCCCTAGCAGGACCCGGGTACCCGTGTATGTGAAGCCAGCAGCAGTCACCACCTTCACCCCAAGGTCCTCCTTGGTGTTGACTAAATAAAATGTAGATTAACCAGCATTTGAAGCAGACGTTCATCACTGCATCACTATTCCCTGGGAACCAACTCCGGTGACCCCCTGAGAGAAGGGAGGTGGCTTTGTGAGGGTTTTGTCCCCCTCCCTGGCACCATGTCCCACAGCAGGAGTAGTGCTGGCCTGCCAAGAGCATCTTTCTTGCTCATCCCTTCCCGGCTCACGTTCAGAGCCCTGTTTGGGCAGAATCCAGCCCACTTAAAGCTGGGCTGTGGTTTTACAGCCCCTCTGCAGCAGCAGATTGCTTTTGCCTATAAAGCCACAGACCATCGCTACACAATTAACACTGCAGCGTGGAAGTCCTTGTGTTCCACCACCTGTGGGGACCGCTGTCCTGCCTGGTGGCTGCTTCACAGGTGAGTAATGGACTAGATCTCCAGAGGTCCCTTCCAACCCCATGTGATTCTGATTCTGTAATGCCCCGGGGGGGTGTCCTGCAGCTCCATACACCCCACTGCAGCCAGAAACAGAAGAGCCCAGCACACTTCTCCTGGAGCACATGGAGGGTCTTTGGCAGGAGCGCCGCATTCTTGCCCCCCTGCAGAGAGCAAGGGGAGCAGATTGCTGGACCTCTAATAGCAGAAACATCTGGGGTGACCATGAACGGGTCTCTGTCTTCTTCTCGAATGTGCTAGCTGTGTGTACACATTTCACAGGCCAGCACCTCTCCCATGAAATTGCGGTGCTTTGCCTGGAACGGTGTGAAACGGCCCCGGCTGGTTTGCCAAGGCAACCTCCATCACAGCCTTGTTCTCCCTATTCCTCCCTCCGCGAGGCTCAGCTCGAGAGAGAAGCTGGGTTATTTCTAACCATCTTGACTGCGTATTTGGCATCTGTTCTTAAAATATGTGCACAGACTCTCCTTTTTAAATATCCCTATTTCTGAGCCCTGCAGGGGAAGTAACTGTTTAGATGGCAGGTGGCCCCAAAGAAGAGCTGCCCATGACAACGAACAAGAAAATCCCTGCAGCACCAGGGGGAATTCAGCCCTGCTCCTCTGCTGCCACCGTTCTCCTTGGGCCATTCTTCCCCACTTGCAAATCCATCCCCCCGAGGGACTTGTTCACCTGCAGAGCCCCCAGCTCCTCTCACCACTGCATCCCCCTTTGAAGAGTTCACCTCCCACCAGGTGAACAATACCCTTTTTCAATAAAACACCATCCCCAAGCCCATCCGCTCCCCCACAGATCTCTCCATGTCCTCCCGACCGGCCAGAGCAACTCACTTTCGATGGAGTTGTTATTCAGGTAAAGGTGCTCCAGCTTGGGGCTGATGAAAGGGACGTTGGTGAGCTTGTTGTGGGCCAGGTGCAACACCAGGAGATTGGTGAGGTTGAAGGAGTTCTTGGGCAGCCCTTTGTCAGAGATCTGGTTGTAGTTGAGCCGGATGAACGCCAGGTTGGGGAACTCCTTGAAGTAGTCACTGGGGATGTCTTCAATGTTGTTCCTGTCCAGAAAGAGCTGGTGGATGGCACTGGGCACCCCGGGGGGCATTTTCCTCAGGATGTTGTGGGCAAGGTTGAGTTGCATGAGGTTCTTGAGTCCCTTGAAGGTGTTTTTATTGAAGACCCCATCGCTTAGCTTGTTGTGGTGCAGGTCCAAGAGCACCAGGTTCTCCAGCTTGTTGAAGACGCCAGCAGGGATCTTGGAGATCTGGTTCCTGCTCAGACGCAGCTGCTCCAGGTTGGGTGGCAGGAAGGCAGGCACCTCCTTGAGCTGGTTCTTCTCCATGTAGAGGAAGATGAGGTTTTCCAGCTTCTCCAGGACCCGCCTGTCCACCTTCCGGATGCGATTGTTGTCTAGGTTGACCCATTTCAGCCCCGTGGCATTCCTGAAGGACTCCTCAGGGAGGTCATCGATGAAGTTGTTCTGGAGGTAGAGGTAGTGGATGCGGGACGGGATGATGGGGACCTTCCGCAGGTTGCGGCTGTCACAGTAGAGGGCGGAGGGAAAGTCTGGGGGGCAGTAGCATTCTCGGGGGCAGTCGGGGAAGATGGAGGGGGGACCCGGCGGCAAGGGTGGGGGCAGCTCTGTGGGTTCGACGGGCTCAACGAACGCAGGAGGCGGGCGGGTGGGTTTCCGGGGGGGCTTCCTCCGCTGCCCGCTCACCTCCGAGATCAGCACGAGAACAAGCGGGAAAAGCAATCTGAAGGCCACCTTCATGGTCCAGATGTTTCCCTGAGGGAGGCAACGAGGAGAGGTGGGTTAGGAAGCACCTGATTTGGGTACCGCATCGTCTCCCATCTCCCCCATCACTGCAGTCTGAGAGGCAGGAATTTACCCCACGCCCCTACCTGCTATTTTCTCTCCTTCCCCTTGGAAGTTACCTTTAAATCCAACCCCTCTCTAGAGCATGAGTCACTGAGATCCCCTCTCTCTGGCTCAGCTTTAAGCCATGAGAGGGATTGTGGGCTTTTTTTTTGGTTGGGCTGGGGTTTTTTCACATGCCACTCGCAGCACTGCCCTGCAGACCCTGGTACCCCCCAGGAGCCCCAGCATCCCTGTGCCCTCTCCCCAAAGGATGGATTGCCCCTTCAGAGGCCTTGATGGATTAGGCTTAATTTTGCACTTGAGCCAAAAAAATCAATGATTCAGTAGCAAATTGGCTGAGCAACAGTATCAGGAGGCCAGCAGGAGTTAGCAGGGCAGAAAAGATGGATGGTCCTGTGCTTCAGGGACAAGGCCCTAATGCAGGACAGCCCATTTCCAAGGCTGTGTGATAAAAAAGGGCATTTGCAAGATTACGCATGGGTGGTACTGAAGGTGTTTGGCTATTCGGCTCCCTGTGCTTCCCAAATAACCAATCCATCACCTCCAGTCCCACTGCAGGGTGCTGGGCTAGACTGGTTATTTGGGGAGAGTCCCAGTAGAAGTGAGAGATCTGGAGGGATCTGGTGAGGTCTCTGCTTGCCCCTAGTCAGAGTTTCTCCTGGACACCAGCCCAACACCTTACACATACCACCTCTCCCTCTTCTCCGGATCGTTATCAAGCCCACAGAGGCTGCCTGGCCCATCTCTGCCCTCTCTGCTGCTGCCTGGAACAGTAGCAATGGTCCCTGCCAGCCTGTTGCTGGTGGGTCTCCAGGAGGATGCCTTGGAAGATGGAGGGATCCAGCTTGTTGCAGATGAGCTTCCCCAGAAAGCCCCATGCAGAAGGTGCTTTGGATGCTCCGACACTCCCCGGGGCCAGCTGGAGCAGACCAGGCTGTGGGCTTCTTGGGCAGGCAGCAGATACCTTGGGGTGTTTGCCAGGCTTTTCCCCACGGCATTTGTCACCCCAGCAGGAACGGAGCTGAGCTGGATGCACGGCGAGGCAGATGGAGGAGCTCAGCAGAGACAGGGTGGGAAAGAGAATCAAGAGAGATGAGGCAGGGAGAAAGACAGGAAGGAAGATGAGGAGTCTCCGAGGAAGGTGGATCTCCTGGGAAAGGGAGCGTCTGCCGTGGGATGGGAGTGTGGGGCAGAAGCCTTTGGTGATGCTGGAGAGAAATCAGGCTCTCCAGGCTCATTGCTCTTTCACGACAGAGTTGAGCTCATACCTTGGTGGTGCACAGAGCTGCTGTCATGCCTGGGGGGGTCATTGGCAACACGGACAGCCCTGCTCAGACGCCGGGTGGGAGCTGGAACAGGCAGGGCTGAGCCAGGCACATTGTGTTTGCCTTCGGGCAACAGCAGAGAACCATCCCCAGCCCTCATCCAACCAGCGAGCAGCACAGACCAACACTGCTGGGGTAGCCCCTGCCACACCAACCCCCTCTTTGGTCACAGCTTCCCACCCAGGGATGCCCTTAGGGCGCCTGGATGGGCTACTGCCCCCAGGGCTTCACCAGCCTGGCTGCCTTTGAAGTGATCCCACACATTCCTGGGGCTCCAAGTAATTGACTTTCTCCAAGAAAAGATCCTGTTCTCGCCCCCCCCTCCAGGCTCAGCCTCTTACTTTCCTTTTTGTCTCGCCCTGCTCCCATCTGGCTCTGTTTAACCCTACAAGCCTCACATGCCTGCTGTTTTCAATCAGAGCTCTGGCATCTTGCTGGGGGAAGGGAGGAAGAGGGGAAGAGCGATGGGGGCCCGAACGCTGCCAGACGTTCAGCGCGGCGGTGCTGCAGCAAGTCCCCGTTGGGGACGTACGTGCGTGCTTCTGTGTTGTCAGAGCTCAGATTCAGCGCCGGGCTGCAGAGAACGGGCAAACTCATGACAGGGAGCCGCTCTACGTGCAGTCCCCTCCCTGACCCTGCAGCATCCCGCTCCTTTCCCAGCCACAGCCCTCCCCCTGCACGTGGCTCTCCCCCCGCAACCTCGTCCCAGACCTTTCCATGGGATTTTTGCCTCCGCTGCAAAAATTCAGACCTGGGTTTTAACACCCCCAGCCCCCGGGGGAGCGGCAGGGGCTGAGGTCTGCGTTTGGCCCGTTGCGGAGGGGAGGAGGCAGCTGGGACACGATATTCCAGCCAGTACACGCCACGATCCGGGTGTTTGGCTCCTTCAAACTCGCAGGGCGATGCTCAGCTCGGGCCACCCAGCAGCCGCCCCGGGCAATGTCACAGGGAGGGTGGGGGACAGGGCAGAGCTGTCACCCTGTTGATCCCAGGAGCTGGCTGAGCTCTCAGCCCTTCCAGGAACACCCCTGGCCCCGCAGAGCCTGCGCGATCCCCCCTGCATGAGGCTTTAACGTTGCAGATGTTTGGGGACTCGGCATTTAGCAGAAATAGTCGGCGAGCCAGAAATTCGGGCTGGCGAGCGGCAGCATCGTGTGGCATTTGGCAGCACAGAAGGAAAGCGTCAGGAGGCAGATGCAGCCCCTTTTATCTGCTCTGCCCCCCCTCAACCCCCTCCCACATCCCCCTGGGGACCGTCACAGCCCCTCTGCCCATCGCAGCCGGGCTGGCAGCAATGCCACCAGCCTTCTCCACCATCAGTCCCCACCAGCTTTCTCCCTGCAAAGGTGCTGCAGCCCCCCCCAACCCCGCAGAGGCTCTGCCCGCCGCTCTCCAGCCCGCTCGGGGAAAGCGGGACCCACTTCCAAACAATCTGCAGGAAACCAGCTGATGGCCACAGCCCCCACAAACAGCCCTGCATCCCGAGTAACGGGGGAGGCAACAAGCCTGAGGCCACCACGAGCTTTACAATTGCCTCCAACGCGCTGGAAGGTTCAAAGCCAGCTCTCCCTGGACCCGACGCAGCCGGCAGCCTGTTCTCCATCCAGTTTCATGCAGTTGAATTTGCTGGCGTGAAGGCAAGAAGGCAGATTTCAAAATCCCACACCCTGACTCCGCACGAGCACCGGCTGCCGGATCCGACGGCCAGAGCCTGCTCTGCGAACGCTCCACTCGACCTTTTCTCACCACTCCCCGACGGACGGGACAGCTCGGGTCCCGGGCGCCCGCAAGGAATCCAGGCAACTGGAATAAAGTTAAATCGTGAAGCAATGAATGCATTCAGGAAACCAGCTGCCCCGTGCGGAGAAAAAGCTCGATTCATGGGCAAAACCAGTTCTGACACCTCCCGAGCTGCGGGCTGGGCTGAGCAGCTTGGCCTGGGTTGCAAGACCAAAGCACCCAACAGATGCCAACCTAAGGTTTTTCCCAGAAAAAGGCAGCTGCTCCCTCAGTCATCCCATTACAATTGACAAAAAAAAAAAAAATTAAAAAAATCAGCCCAACAGCTGGAAATTCCAGCCCCAAATGCCACTGGTGTTTGATTTCCACATAGTTTGTCTTCGCTGTGTCCCACTAGCCCACAGCTCCCAAGCAGGGCTCGCTGCCAGCCCAGCCACTGGTGCCAAGGGCAGGCAAAAAGCACAACCTCCAGGGCAAGAGTGAGCTATGTAAAGGTCACGGGGGGATTTGTCACGGGCAGAAGTCCCAGCCCTCTCCCTTGGGTGCCTCCTGCCCTCTCCTCACAGCAGTTAGACGGGCAGAGAGCAGCAGCTGGCTCTGGGTAGCTATCACCCATGCTTTGGGGACCCCTGCTCCTCCAGAGGGGCTGGGACGGATAAAAGGAGCTTTTAACTTTGGGAGGAGAAGGGGAAAGACTAGAAGGCTGGAGCAGGGATCCTTTCTAACCTGTTGCCCGTAACCCTGCTAGCTCCCTTTGCAGCTTTTCCACTGGGACTCCCAATTCCCGTCATCCCCGCATCCCCCAGGCTGGAAAAATGCTCCCACCCAGCCTGGGAACCTGCACGTTGGAGCAGAACGGGGAGGGCAAGCTAAAAATAACCCAAAGGAGCCAGGAAAGCTCCCTCGCCGGCTTCCCTCCGCGTCCAACAGCCCGTTCGTGTCTCTGCAAGAGCCTGGGTCTGATCAGCCGTAGCCGAAACAGGGAGCTCTTTATCCAGCGGCGCTGGAGAGCTGGGAATGATGGAAAAGGGCTAAACACAACACAAGCCAGTCCTCCAAGGGGAGGGCGGACACGCTGTCACCCAGGCATCCCCAGGGTCCCCTGGGGAGCTGAGCCTTGATGGAACAACCCGCTCTTCTCGCCCTTTCCCAGCGTTTTCCCAGGGAGAAGCGGAGCCGCGGGCAGACTCCTTGGCTGGGGCTGGAGCCGGCACACGGCCGAGGCAGCCGCAAGGGCTCAGCCCCCGCTGCCATCCCTCTCGTGGGGACAGTGCTGTGTCCACCCAGGGGATGGGTGTCTCAGGAGACCCTGCCAAAGAGCAGCTCAGACACGCTCCCTGGGCTTTCAAGTGACACTTTTGGGTTCAGCCCCAGGACCGCAGGACACGGGGAGGGCGATGCGCAGCTCCAGCATCCCTCCCCGTGCCAGGAGCGTTTCCTCGCTGTGCCACAGTCACCAGACTCATTGCAAAAGGCTCGTCGTGTTCACTGCTCCCTCCAGCAACCTCCTCTCGCTGCAGGGCCCGTGGGAAGACAGCCCTGGCAGAAAGCACCTTTCTGCTGCCTTCTCCGTGTCAGCAATTCCTCCCTTCTCCTCCTCCCTCCCTCACTGCATGTCCCGACCCTTCCCGGAGTTGCTCCCGGCTCAGCCCCCCCACACATCCCTCTGCCACACACAGAGGAACTGGCTGGACACAGACAAAAGAAAACCATGGGAGAAAATATTGCCAAAATGACCGCAGCCTGGCCCCCGAGCCTGCCCCCCACGCACACCCTGCTCCCCTCCAAGCAAATACCTCGCCTTGGTCCCCCCAGCTCTGCTGCCTCTGAGGGTGGGAAACTGCTCTGATGCCTTATCAGCTGCTGCTGCCTCATCCCTCCCCTCCAGCCTCTTCCCGAGGGCAGAGGAAACCTCCCACAGCTGCACTTTTATCTCTTCCCAGGTGAAAACATGCAGTCCCTCATCCTCCCCCTTCCCTTGGGGGGGAGCAGGGACACTCAGCACCCTGCATTTCTGGCTCTGCCAAAAAAAAGGATGCTTCCCGGGACCCAGCTCCAGCAGCTTGCGGGATGCCACCAGCCCAGCACCACATAAGGCAGGCCCACGGTCGCAGGCTCCCAGGAAAGTTTCCAAGCCCTCGTGTGCGACATGCTTTGCATTCAGCTGCCAAGGGGATGAATTTCCACTTTCTGCCCTGTAGATGCTTTTCCTAAAATTCTCAAACAGGCAGGGAAGGGCAGGTTTGGGATGAGTCTCTCCCATGCGACAAAAACCCTTTCCCCAGGGGATTTCAGCGAACGTCCCTGCCCTGTTGCTTCCCCTTTGCTTCCCCCCACCATCTCCTGCCTCTGCCCGAGCGGAGACAAAGAGCCGGGACCCACACGGCAGCTCTCCCCATGGCAGGAGCAGAGAGGAGCCTGCCCGGAGCAGAGCTGGCTCAAATCTCGGTGATGGAGGTAGCAAAAGCGGTGTTACGTGCCCTGGGGGATGGTTTAGGTGGTCCAGGCTCTGCTCTGCCTGAGAAGGGCAGCAGAGAAGGGCTTTACCACCTACGTTTTTGGGCAGAAAAGCAGCTTGTTGAAAAGTGCCCCTGGAGCACCGAGGTGCTGTTCGGCTCCTCTCTCCCACCACACTCTCAAAGCGGCGCGATGCTGGTCCCCTCCGCAGGGTTGGGAAACCCCTGCTCCCCACTCCGGCACGGGGGTGAGGGGCTGCACACAGCCCCCCCCCCCCAGCCCTTTCCCCAGCCCTTCTGCAGATCCAGCTGCAAACTGGGAGCCTGGGAAGTCACGGTGACCCAATGCTAGCGGAGGAGCATTCCTGGTTCCAGAGGTGTCCGCTCCCCTCTCAGCCTCCCCCCCACCCCCCCCAGTCCTTACACGCTTTCCCTGCTGTTTTCCAAGGCGAGGGACTGCCCTAGGGATGTGCAGCTCCCCCCTCAACTCCCCCAGCTCTGCCTCCCCAGCTGCAAAGCCAGAGACAAGCGTGCGTGGGGTTGTGAGCGTGTGAGAGCACAGAGTGGTGCGGGGAGGGGGGGACAACGGGACACCCAAGGGGGTCCTCGCTCACCCCCACAGAAAGTTCCTGGCAGCAGCTGCCATGCTGTCACAGACGGGACTTCCCTCTGAGTTTGCAGCCCCCCCACCCCATCCAGCCCAGCCTGCCCCACGCCCAGAAAAAACTCTTGCAACAAGAGGAAAAAGAAGGAACAAAAGCTCCAGCTGCTGAAGAACAGAAAAACCAACAAGAGGAGAGAGGGGGGAAAGAAAAAAAAAATAAAAATAAAGGAAGAGCAGATGCTGCTTTGCATGTAAGAGAGGCTGGAGAGGGCAGGAGCATCGTGGACCAGTTCAGCGCCCTGAGTTGGAGGGTCAGGCAAGGCGAGAAGAGCCCTTGAGGGGGGGGGAATCACCTGCCCCACAGCTTACCTGTGTGCACCTCTCCCTCCTCCTGCCTCTTATTAATCCCCAAGACAAGTTTTTTCTCTGGCTGTCTCCCTCCTCCTCCTCCTCCTCCTCCTCACGGCTCCTCCAGGAGTGAGCCTGGGCCGAGCGCGGGGGGTTTTGTTCCCGGGATCCGCGGGCCCAGGGTGGGTGGGAGCGCGGGAGGCGGAGGGCTGGGACGGAGGCACGATGACAACAATAACGTCTTTATCTGGCAGCCAAGCGCTGCGGGCTCCGCTGCGCACACATGGCCTGCCTGCCGGAGGGCTGGCGTTTAATAACAATTCCTTCTGCTGCGGAGGCTGCTTCGGAGCCCGTGTTTAAAAAACAAGGCTAATTAATAATTTAAATAAGCCCTTCCCTTGCCACCGGCCCCTCTTTTCCGGGACGGCGCTTGGCAGCGAGGCGGCTGAGTCTCAACGGAGCGGCAGAGGACGGCGCGGGGGGGGTGGCTCGGCATGTGTCACCCCCAGGGCTGTCCCACCCCGGTCCCCCACCTGCACAGGGTGGCTTCCAGCTGTCCCCAAGCCTGCCGAAGGGAGGCAGCCCCGTGCTGGGGTCTCTGCTCCTGCCTGGCAGATGGCACCCGGTAAAACATGAGGCAGGGTTCATTCGCTCCCAGCTGGTGATAAGCTTTAATTTAAATCCTGATGGCACTTTCTGAAGAGAAGGGAAGGAAACAATGACACGGTGCCATGCAGCCATGGGCACGGGGGTCATTGGGTTTTACATGGAGCCTCAGCCAGGTCCTGGGCTGGAAAACTGCTGTGCACCAAGGGGACACAGCCAAGGGACCCCTGGGGCACCCCATGTTCGTGGATGCTCCAGGGAGACATTTCTGCTCCGAGGAGCTCAGAGGCAGCCTGGGACCTGCTGCATGTTTACAGCTCTCAGACACAGCCCAGACATGAGCGAGGAGTCCCGGGGGGCACAGCAGCCGCGGGGATCTCCCTCCTACAGACACCCCCATCCCAGGTATCCCTGGGATGTGGGATTCGGGGGGCAGGGGGTCTTCTCCTTCCCCGCGAGCAGCCCTCTCTCCAGCCAAACCGATCTGCAATGAGGACCAGAAAACCTGAGCTGCTTTGGCCCATTGAAAATCCAGCCCAAACCCTACCAGAGGCTGGCAGCCCTCCAGGAGGGTCCAATCCTGCCCTCCCACGCTCGGCTGACGGTGGTTACCAACAGCAGGTTCAAACAGCCGAAAATCAGAGCCTCCCCAAAAGTTCCCACCCACTGGACTCCCCCATTTTGCCCTGCAAACCCTTAAATATATTCGTTCCCATCACGGTGCCCTTCGCCTTACCCCGAAATCAGAGTGTTGCTGGTGAGTGCTGCTCTCTCTCTGCTGGGAGAGGGATGGTCCGAGGGCACAGCCCTCACCCTGCAGTGAGATGGGGCTCTCGGGTACCTAAAAACCAGCAGGTAGCTCCAGCACAAGCCAGGAAAAGGAATGAAGAACAACCACATTGGTATTTCACGTCGTTTAAACAAAGGGCTGAGACGGAGACATGTGTTTGCCAGCTGGAGAAGGATCAGAATCAATAAGGAAGGAATACGCTGTTTGGAGATTCGTGCCAATTGCTTAAAAAACTAGTCAAAAGTCCCCAAATCCACGGGGACGGGGTTTTTTTTCCCCTGCTACCTAAGAGATATTCAGCTGGGTGCTGAAAGGGGGAAACTGAGGTGCCGAATGGGGCGATTGCTCGCAGAAAAGCCGCCCTGCAATGCTGGGCATGGAAAGGTTTCACACCCTAGACCTCATCCACCGCGCCGTCCGACCTGCGAAGCTGCTAACACAGCTCCCATTGCTGGGCAGCACGAAAACCTTCAGCGAATCTGGGGAGTATAAATTTTGCTCCCGGCCAAGGGACTTTGTTTGTTGAATTTTCTTCCTGCAGGAATTTCTTTCGGTGTCCAAGTTTGGAAGACACCTTCAAAGACGTCCTTTTTAATTTTTAAGACGCAAGAGGCTGCAGCCTTGAACGTGGCTCTGGGCACCGCGCACGCGGTTTATTCTGCGTCTGGAGCAGAATCTGGCCCCGCTCTTGCAGGCAAAGGGGATGATGGAGAAAACCTGTTCTTAAGGCTCCTGTTGGCTTGGGGAGATCCCAGTTTGAGTGCCTCTGCTGTGGGCTAGCAGCATCCCAGCCATCCCTGGTCCCCCAGCCATCCTTGGTCCCCCGTCCCTTGGTTTATCCCCTTTCCCAGCCGTGGCCCGTTTGTTCTGCAGAGGTTTGTAACAGAAATACCGCTTTGGTCTGGCGGAGGTAGGAGAGGAAATGTTTGAGTGTGAAAGCACCGGGAGACAGAGCCAGGGCTGGGAGAACGGCCTGTCTCCGACCAAGGGCATCACGAGGGACAGCCGTCGAGCGGGTAAACACGGAGGAATGTGGTCCCCGGCGAGCCCGGCGGCTGCGTCCCACCAGCCCATCAGGCACAGTGAGGTTTCGGCACCCCGGTCATGCCCCGGTCACTCCAGCCATCCCAGCAGGGGTCAACAGCAGCCGTGCAGCCACCCCAAATGAGGAAACACAGACAAGAGGCAGCAGAAGTTTCAAGGGACAGATGTGGGCCAAAAAAAACCCCATTATAACCAGTGGCTCCATCATCTCCAGCTGGGAATGTTAGGCAAAGCAAGCACCCTCATCCCTCATCTTCCTCCATCCATCCCAGCCAGACTCCTCATGCATCGTGGCGCTCACACGTGAGTGGCTTGTATCACTTAAAATAAACATCCCCTTCCCCTGGCAGAAGGTCCCACCCTGAACCTCATCACATTGGTCTCCATCAGCGCAGCCTCCCCAGCCCTTCGCAGCTCAGGCTACCACAGTGTCTCCATTTCCCTCTGGCTGGGGAGCAACACGGAGGGGACAGCCCCAGGGGACATCACAGCACACCAAAAAACTTTGGTCCCTGCCCCAGGGGTTTCAAGAAGGGGAATTTTGCCGAGCAAAGCAGCGCAGGAGCCTTCTCAAACGCAGCCCAGCAAAGGGCTGTCTTCAAACCAGGCTCGTCCTCCCCACACCGCAGCCTGGACTCCTCAGGAATAGCAGCTTAAAATGTTTATTTGGCCAGAGGGAGATGCTTATTCTTTATGTCACCCCAGCATCAGCCACCCTGTCCCAAGCCGAGGCTCTGCCGTGCTCGATGCTGTACAAACACAGATGATTTATGGCGCAGCGGTTCTTTCTGATGGCCAGATCTCAAAACTCCCTTTGAAGAGCTAAAAAATTTAATTTCAGAAGTGGGGGGGGGGAGGAAAAAGCAGCAGGAAATCTGAGATGCCCCTGCGGCCGCTTGGTCAGAGCAGCGTGTGCTCGCTGCAAAACGTCACATCTCAGGCGTTTGGCAGCACAGCCTCGCAAGCCAGCCGTGCTCCCCATCGTCACCACCGGTGTCGTGGGAAGGGGCCACTGAGAAGGCACAAGGGGAGCCCAGAGGTCCCCCCAAAATGATGGCTGTTTTTTTGGGAAGGATTCATTCCCCTGGGTCTGTGGCGAGAGGGTGCTGCGCTGCCCTTTAGGGAAGCCATGGATCTCCCGGGGCTTTGCGTGTCTCCCCCACCGCAGGGTGTTGCCACTGGTGTTGGGTGGCGACCAGACTGGAAAATTAAACTCAGCTTCCCCCAGACCTCACCGGCAGCCAGGGACAGGCTCCTGCTCATCCCAGCCCCGGGCTGCAGCCCCCTCCACCCCCGTGGGGGGAGCACACAGCAGCCCCCGCAGGCATGAGCTGGAAAGAGAGCTGGGAGAGCGTCACCATGAGCCTGGGGGAAACACTTGGCTCCGAGCAAAGCTCTGGATGGGGGAAGTGAGCGAAGGGGAAAAGTATGTTGCTGTGTAATGCATGGATCCCGCTCTCTCCTTGCTGAGACGCTGCGTGATGTCCTCCCTTTCACCCCCCACCCGGACCGCACGTGGGGCAGGGGCAGAGCGTGCCTCCTCCGTGCCCACGTTTTCATCTCCAGCAAACATCTGGAAACGCCTGGGAACGTGGGCTGTGAGCGTGGCTGCCGAGGGGACATGTGGAAAGTGCTTGGAGCCCCCCCTTGAACAAAGCAGACCCCAGCCCAAAGCACTCCGGAGGCAGGAGGATGTGCAGGTTCAGGTCAGTGCTTGGCTGGGGAGGAATTTTATGCCACTTTGGTCACCCCAGCACAGGGATGCCGGCACACAGTGAGGGAGGGAGGCAAAAGGAGGAGGAGGTGGCCTGCATCCCCTCTGTGCAGATATGCTCATCCCAAATACCTGTTCCTTCTTCCCAGGCATGGCATGGCCTCTCCATCCATCCCGGAGCATCTCACACTAGAACTAGGGACCAAAACTCCCGTGGACCAGGACATGCAGCTTCACCAGTGTGGATGGAGAGAGACGGAGTCAGGCTGGAAAGAACAAGCTGCACTCACTCCCGAGTGAGAAACGCAACCGAAAAGGCCAGCTGACCTCTGTCCCAGCCAGGTGTTTAAAAGGAAAGAGAGAAAAAACAAGACATAACCCCTGTTTTGAGCACAGCTGCTGCTTTGGTCATTAAACCGGCGGGTAAATCTCCCCTGGAGAAGAGCCCCATGCGCCGGGTGCCCAAGTCCAGGCACTGCAGCAGCCAGGGAAGGGTTAGGGAATGGAAAATGCCCGTGAGTCGCTCGCCCTCGGTGCTGGCTCCCAGTGCAGACGCAGCGGAGGAATGTGAACCCCACCATGGCTTCCTGCCCACAGCCGTAAACCCCTTTCCGCTCGGGTTTTGCCAGAGACGTGACAGTCTGTGAGGAGCCAGCGAGCACCACGAGCCAGCCTAAAACAGGACAGTCCTGGCAGCTCCTGCCCCAGAGCAGGCATGGCCGGCGGCTGGTCCTGCTCCCCATCACAGTCTGAGCTGAGGATGCAGAAGGGGAGAAAGGGGGATCCGCATCCCCCATCATCCTCAGGGGAAACTGAGGCAGAAGGGAGCTCTGCGCTCGCAGGGCCACGGAACCAGCTACCTTTTCTGTTTAGACAACCCATAGTATTTCCAGAGGCATGCAAAGCTTTTATTTTTATTCCTTTTCAGCCTTGGCACAGAGGGGCTGACGCAGGCACGCACACCAGTTTGAGCACTGGGCTGGAAGCGCCCACATCCCAGCTCCGAGGCTCCTCTGCATCCCCAGCACAGACCACGCTGCCCTCCCCCAAACTGCCCGCTGCCCATCCCAAGGGGACCCAGTCCATCACCCACCCCATCCTCCCAGCCCACCCAGGAACGAAGCCAAACTGAAAGCAATGATCTCCCCACAGGGAAGGAGCAGTCCTTCCAAGAGGGGCTGAGACCCAGCAAACTCATTGCTGAGACAGCCTGGAGGAGCCTTGCTCCCTGCCAAGTGAAAGGAGGGAGTTGGGGCCAGCCCAGCAGTGGGGAATTGGCATCGTGGCACAAGGGGACCACATCCCCCCTTGTCTGTCACAGATAGGGTGACAGCAGGGCAGGCCCTGTCCCCAGTGGTGGCCATAGCGTGGCTACTGGCTCCAGTGACTCTGTGCCATGGCCACTGACCCCCCCCAGCCCTCCCTGCACCCCCCCCAGCCCCTTCCTACCCCACCTCCCATCTCCTGCGCTGTTCTTGTGGCTGCTTTAAGCACAGGGAGGGGAGAGGGAATTCATCAAACCTCACATTTCTCGGGGATTAAATCATCCGACTCATTTCTCCGAGGGAGAGAAGTCCAAACCCCCATATTTTATTTTTTTTTTTTGTTTTTTTTTCTTTCCCTGTAAGGCTGAGCAGCCGCTTATTAGCTCTTGGCAGCGGGGCCGAGGGCTGCTGAGCACATCAGCTCACGGCCGCAGCACCGGGGGCCGAGCATCATCCCAGGGCCCTGGGAACCGCGCCTGCGCAGGGCAGCGGTGCAGGAAACGGGGGGAGCCCCCTCCTTTCCCTGGGGTCCCCCCCAGCACAGCTCCTGCCTTCACTGGAGCCCCCAAACTCAGAGGCAGCAAATCCCAGCGACAACCAGTCTGGCTTCTCGTACCATTGCACCCCCAGAGAAAAGAGGACCCCCCCTGTTATTCCCCAGCTCCAGGCACGGTACAGAGACGTTATGAAAAGTCCTGCCTCTTTGCTCATGTAATATTAGGGCTGACATTTTAAATAAGCAAAGATAAAGTGATTCCAGGCTCCCCAGGGAGGCTCCCAGGGCTTGTGTTTCACCGTGGGGCTGTTCTCTCGGAAGCAGATCCTTGCACCCTCCCCTCCAGGAATGCTGCTCCGTCTGGGAGGTCACATCCCATCTGCTGACCCCAAAGCTGCCTCCGGCACCCTGCCAAACTGCTTTGCAGAAGGGGAAACCGAGGCACGTGCCCAGGGAATGGATTTGGGAGCGAGGAGACAGCCTCCTGTGCCCACCCCCCTCCAGGGTCTGCAAGAAACCCTACAAGCTCCAGCACACCCAGCTCTCCCAGTGCCGGCCACTTTGCTCCAGCTCTTGGAAAGCCAAGGCGTCCTCCCCCCATTCCTTATTAGCTCCAGCGGCTTGACCTGTCACTGAACCAGTTCCTATCAGAGCCGGGTTTAGGAGACCATCACGCTGGGAACAAAACATTTTGGAGCTGAGGGAAGGAGCTTTCCTGGCTGGTGGTTTCCCTCGCCCCAGCACAAAGCAGCAGCAGAGCCACTGCCCCGTCCCCAGCACGGCCAGGAGCTGGGGGGAGCCCCTGCCAGCCCCCCCGAGGAGCTGGGGAGCGGATCTCAGAGAGGACCAGCACATCCATCACCTCCCAGCTAAGGGCTGCAGCTCGAGCAGGGCTGGGATTGCCTTTGCCACCCTCATTTGTTCCAGCCACAGACCCCTCGAAACCCCACAGAGGAGCAATTTACCCCCGGGGGTAAACGGTGACAATCTGGGGACCTGCTTTGCACCCACTCTGCCCCTCTCATTGACAGGACACCAAGGGTGACCCCCTAAATCCTGCCCCACATGGGGATGGAGCCAACAGCTCCAGCCAGCAGCTTCCCGGTGACCGCCAACATGGGGCAGGGACTGCCAGCCCCCCTGAACCCCACGCACAGCCCTGCCTGCCCCACGGGGCTGATGGAGGGGGGAAGAGCACACGCAAGGCCATGGCCCCCTGGTCTGCATGGTCACTTCTTGCAGGGCTTGGGTCACTTCTTCCAGGGCTTTGCAGATGGCCCCATGCCAGCACCCCGAGCCCTGCAGCTGGCTGCCCGCCACCAGCCACACTTTATTTAGCTTTTAGCTAAAAGAGAGGACAGCTTTCCCCTCTCCTTCCTCACTATTCACACAGGACAAGAGGTAGTAGCTACATTCCCCCCCCCAGCACACCTCCCACGGGCTCAGCCGGGCGCAGCACGCAGGGATGGGGGGTACCACGCTGGCAAGGCTCCCTCCAGCCACGACGGCACTTTGGATGGTGGAAGGGTTGTTGGTGTGGGCTCAGCAGTGAGAAGGAGCTGCCAGTGTTGGTTAAAACAGGAACAAGGGGGTGATTCAATGAGACTCCGAGTGAAGCGCGCTGGAAACCATGAAAGCAAATATTTCAAGCCACACACACACACACAATTAGCCGGTGGGACCCATCACCACAAGATGCCGCTCAGGCCAAGGGTTTAGTAGGGTTTTAAATAAATACATATTAAAATACCCCAAGGACTAGAGACACATAGGGAGACTGGGGACTTTGGGGTGGCAGGAGTCAATTAGGACAGACTTGGGCAATCCAAAAGGCGTCAGGGACACAGAAGATAAGGAGTCACCAGAGTGACATCTACCCTGCCTTCCTGGGTGACACACATCTGTCACTGTTGGCCGGGGCTTGCTGTGCCCCTGGGGAGCTCCTGCAGGGGTGAAAGCAGGGGGTGCCCACCACACAAGTGCCCCCCGAGCCCTTGGGCTGCCCAGTCGCTGCAGCCGTGCCCCAAGCCGAGGGTGTCCATCACCTCCCTCACGCTGTCTGGGCTTTGTTGCCGAGCTGCTGTTTGCAATGGAAACACCTGAGTCGTGTCTCGTCCTCCCTTGGGTTTGGCCTTCATCCTGGCCTCCTCCTTCTGGTCCAGTATTTTTCCTCTCCAAAGGCAGGAGGCCAGCCGGACGCTCTCCTCGCATGACATCAGCTGCCTTGGGAGCCCGACTGCTCCCCCTGTGTCCCCCGGGCAGGGGACATCCACCACCACGGCTGGGGACAAGGCACAGCCCTAGGGTTCAGGTCCACGGCGCTGCTCCTCCTTGGAGAAATTAATTGGGGTGCTCTCATTTTAGGGCTCACAGACCTCTATGGTAAAACCAGCCCTGTCCTGGCCAGCAGCTCCCAGTGGAGAAGTGATGATCCTTGTAATCACTCTCTTCTGTTAATAAATATTCTCCTCCTGTGCAAGAGTGAAGCATCACGGAGAAAATTCTACAGCAAGGTAATATAACAGTGCATGATCCTGGTGGAAACACAACGGTACCCCTGCAGCCACAGGAGCTCTTACAGAGAACCTCTTGCCCGCTCAACTGTCCCCAGGAAAACCCCAGCCCGGGGACAGTGACCTCCAAAAGCATTTCAGCCACAGTGGCCAAAAGCATTTGAGATGTCCCGAGCTGGAGACGGAGCTGCGTGCCTTGGGCGGGGAGATCTCCTATGTGCAGATCGCGTGGAGGACACGGGGCTTGAGCTGCCCCGGCAGCTCAGGGCGGTGACGGTCCCCGAGGTCCCTGCACCGGTGTCCTCCTCCGTGTGTGCATGAAGGGGAGGCAAAAATCAGAAAGCACAGATGGGCCCGAGGGACCCGGGATGATGGATGCTCAGGCCTGATCTGGGGAGCAATCTCCATGGCCCCGTTCTATTGCTGCGTCTTACACCCGGTGCGGATTTGCCTATATTGCTTGGCAGCGCGCGTCGAAAACAGGCCTGTGTCAAAGCCCCAGAGAGATTCAGAAACTGCTCCAAATATTACAGCTATAAATTCAGCTCATTTTTCTAACGGCTAAGAGCTGCCAGGGGCTTTGACTTAATCCACCTCTCCCTAACCTATGTGCCAGACCCCTGCAGGCACCCATCCCTCCGCAGCTCCTCACCCAGGTCCTGCGTCACAGACCCTGGCTGCCCACGTCCTGCCCGTCCCTGTCCCCACCCTGGGCAGCACCCCATTCCATCCCACCCCACTGAGCTGCCATCCAAGCTTTCCCACACCCAGACACCCTCAGCCCCTCCTGCTGGGTTACCCCCCCCCCCACCCTCCAGACCCACAGCCACATTCCCAGCCGTGTTGGGGCCACTCAGACACACTCAGGCTGCACCAGTGGGTCCCTGACCCTTTCTGCCTCCCTTCCTCTCCCCACAAAACCAAAACCCCTCTGCTCTGCCCAGCAGCCTTCCTCCCGCTTTCCCACTCCCTTTTCTCCTCTCAGCCTCTTTCAAGGAGTAAAGATCCCTCGGGAAACAGGTCCCTTCCCTCCCCAAGAAATGGCTGGAGGGGATTTTCCCCCTTCCCTGAGCTGAGATATTTTATTCTCACGCTTGGCCATGCCCGAGCACCCAGAGCAGGGGTGAATCCAGCCCTCTCCCCTCCCCTGCAGCAGGATGCTGGGTGCTTGCAGGGAAGGGTTAACTCTTCCTCGCAGACACTGCCCATGGGTCAGCTCTGCAGCAGGGAAGCATCAAAGGCAGCATCAGATTTCCAAAACCATTCCAGGAATGGTCCTCCAAGGGCTGTATCCTCACACTCCTCTCCCCATGAACACTTTCCTGGGGAAGAGCAGGGCTGTAATTAACCCGGGATCATCCCCAAGCTTGGTAGAGCTGGGAGTCATCCAGAACATGGACTCATCACCCAGCCCTTCCCCTGGCTTCGTCTGGCCGCTCCTCACCCAAATATTTGAGGCTCCGTTGTGCAAAGGGATGGAGCAGAAATCTGTTCAGCCACTTGCAAGGGGAGGTGGGCACCTAATTCCTTCCTGGACGGTGGGGTTCAGCATCTTCAGTGTAGAAGGAGCTGCACCAGGAGCGTTGCCTTTGGGTCTGGGGCGCTGGGGCTCACGGCTCCCATTTCCCATGGGTAACATCCCTCCGTTCCCTTCCTCCAGCCCCAGCCTTTGCCTCAAAAATGGGGCGGCAGCTTCAGGGAGAAGCCGAGCACCCCGAGACCCCACAGCCCCTGGCTCGCATCACCCCAGGGAAGGGAAGCCGCTGCAGGAGCCAATTGCTGCAAAAACTATCAAATGCAGGTGAAATCGCATCCCTAAAAACATCCTGTGGAGTCTCAATTTCTCAGTAAGGGCTTTATTGAAGGTAAAAATAGGAGTGAAATATTTTGATTGTATTGAAAAAAAAAAATAGAAAAATGTTTCCTTCAACTCCAAAGGGAGACTTTTCCAACAGTTCTGTATTACGGGAAACTTCTTATTTTTGTTTTTGGTATTATTTTGGAGTGGAAAAAAAGCAGATGAGGCCGTTCCACTGAAACTGAAACCCCTGCTCCTGTCCAGCTCCAGTCGCCGCTCTCTCTTCTTTTAAGCTGAGATCAACCAAGGTCCAGAAATGGAAAAGGCAACGCACTGGGAGAGGCTGCTGTGACGAGGTCTCTGCCTCTGGCAGCACAGGAAATCTCATAATGAAAGTTGTCTTGGTGAAAATCTCAGCTTGGTTTAAACAAACTCCAGAGGCCCCGATAGTCAAGATTATCAATCACAGCCCAGGTCGGGCTCCCGGCTTGTTTTGCTGGCGATGGTTTTGCTCCGGATCTGTTTCTGCGTGGAGCCCGTCCAGCCATTGCACAAGCTTCAAGATAAACTCTTCGCAACCCATGATGAAAAGTGGAAGAAAAGGAGATGAAGGGAAACAGCAAATAAATCAAGCTCCTCCTGTATTTTCCACCTAGCTGAGCTCCATCCCTTATCTCCCCACTTGCTCCCAGCCTGTTTCCAGCCATTCCCTGGCACGGTTCCACGGGCACAGCCTTTACGTTGCCTCCTGCAGCTGTTTTCCCTCCTTTGATGGAATATCTTTCTCCTCTTTCCTTTCCTGTTTTTCCAGGTGATCTGGGGTGAGAGGGAGGAGACAGTTTCCGAAGCTGGTGTCCCTCCAGACCTGCCCTTCCTGCTCTCAGAATAGGGGCGACAGGCTCCTGATGCCCATCAGCATCTCGGGCCCTTCCCCATCTTCTCAGGCCAGGTCCAAAGCAGGATGAAGCAGTTCAGACACTTTCCAACCAAGTAGCTCGGCTCAGCAGCAACCTGGTTCCAATTATTCCCCCAGACGGGTGTAAGGGAACAACAACCCCAAGCCTGGGGAGAGTTTAACCCCTTCGAGGAGGGAGAGCAGGGGAGGATGGGGCTGTCTGGAGTCTGCATCCAAGACCTCCATCTCTGCTGGGACCAGGGATGCGAAAGGTGAAGCTGGACTAATACAGGGGTTTTCCAGAGCTTTGTATGGAGAATCTGGGAAGAGCCCCATGGCTGCTCAGTCACCCCCTGGGCCCAGCCCACTCTGAGCAGCCCCCAAGGCTCTGGGGAGGGAGAAGAGGGGGCAAACAAAGTGCAGGCTCTGGGAACCACCACTGCAGGCAACTGGAAGGGATGGACCTCAACCCTCCACCTCCATCCTTATCCCTCCATCTTTTCAGTCCTAGGGACTCCATGCAAACCCACCATGCCTCCCAAACCCCAGGGGGCACCTGGAACCTTCCTCACCCCAAAGAGGATGGGGGAACTCCTGGCAGCCCCCTGCCATGGTCCCACATGGGCAAGGAGCAAGAACAGCATCCATATCCCACCAGTGGTCTGCCAGCACAGCCCGGGATCCAGGGGTTAAATCCCCAGGCGGGTGAGTCAGAAAATCTTTGATGCAGCCAGAAGGAGCTGAGTAATTTGTGTATCTGCAGAGGTCACATTGCCTCCTCTCTTTTTATGTCTGTTACTCATGCTGCTCCTTCCCACTCTCTCTCTCTCTCTGCAGCCTGGACTCTGCTCTTCTCCTTCTTAAACTCACCGGCTCTTTTTACTACCGTTGCTGTTAATTACTGGTGTTAGAGGAGCCCCTGGCAGTGGCTGCCCATCCCACCGGGTGCTGGTTCCCATCGCAGGCAGAGCAGCAATCGGTGACGGAGCCTTCGCAGTCGGCGGTTGCCCCTCTCCTTTCATCTCCCTCACTCCTCCCGGGATGGGACACCCCTCGCTCTCTGCTCTGCGACTGCAGCTCAGGCCCAAACAGCGGCATTTCTATAGGAGAAACCCTGCCGTTGGGCTCTGGATCTCATTTTCCACAACATCACTTAACCCCTGAGCTATGAGCTTCCCAAGAGGAAGAGGCACAGCCTTTTGCATCTTTAGTTTTGAGCCCATTGCCTTGGCTGGGCATCGGGGCACACGCCTGGGGCTCCCCCCCACTCCCACAAGGCAAGTGACAAACAACAACCCCAGCAATTAATCACTGCGGAATCAGAAACGAGCTGCACTTAACAAGGCACATCTTAAAAGCACGGCATCTCCCAAGTAACAGTTTCAATAATCCCAGGTTGCTACAAAGCACCGGGGCAGCCAGAAAGACTTCCCTGCATTTAATCAAATCACTTCATTAGGTTGTTTAATAAGCAAGGGAGCTCTGGGAACGCCGGGGTTTCACTGCTCTCAAACAACATTTGGAG
Source organism: Limnodromus scolopaceus (assembly GCA_028565335.1). Taxonomy (NCBI): domain Eukaryota; kingdom Metazoa; phylum Chordata; class Aves; order Charadriiformes; family Scolopacidae; genus Limnodromus; species Limnodromus scolopaceus. The sequence continues at coordinate 3,991,348 of JAOXNO010000014.1, read as the reverse complement.
GAGGAATTTACGGCAGAGCTATTAAGGCCCAATCAATCTGCCTTTAATCCTCCCCGCAGCCTCCCCGACACATAAAGCATCCCCGCTCCCATCACCGCGGGAGAGGCTCGGGCTGCCCCACGCGAGGGGATGCTTCCCCGGGAGCTGCCGAGAGGGATGGAGATGGTCCAGGCACGTGGTTTAACCATCCCCACCGCCGGCATCGCAGACCAGCAGCAGGAACAGGGCTTGCTGCTCGTGAACTGGGCACTCGGCAGCACACGACGAACGGGGGAGGAGAAGCACTGAACCCCACGAGGTTTATGGGGCAGTGGAAAGGGTGGCACATCAGAAATTGCAGGAGCAGAGCCATGCGGCACCTCAGCCCACACGCCCAAAGTTAATTGGGCTTTTGCCCAGGGGTGTCAGCGCAATAGCAGGTCCCCCCCTGCTCGTCCCCGCTGCCAAGAGCTGAAATTATTTCCCTGTAGCATTTCTCTGCATTATTATTATTCACACTCCCTGCCCCTCGTACTGCCCTTGCACTTCAGGACAGCGACAGCAATTTACCAGAGGAACGGGCAGCAATAACTACCCCCCTGATGGCACCAGGGAGGTGCTTTTGTGGCCCCCGGGGCTGGGACAGGAGCCTGGGGACGGCACCCCACAGCCAAAAGGAGCATTTTCAGCCTGGGGATTGCAATCCCAGCTGGCGCCCCTGGGATAAAGCGGCAGCGAGAGCACGAGGCCGTGGCCAAACACCCGGGTCAGCTCGACAGGCTCCTGCCAGCCCCTGCTCGTGGGTCTTAGGGAGCCAAAAAGCCTGGCTGCTCGCTCAGCCAGGCTGTTTGGACACTGTGGCCAGCAGGGATTAAAGCTGATGGAGCCCCTCTAACCTCTTCCTAAGAGAGGCACTCGAGCGGGCACCTCCGGAATGCCTTTCCCAGAGCCGCTGCCCCGAGGAGCTCACAGCATCCCCGACGTGCCGCTGCCATCCCCCGCTCCCCTCCAGATGGATTTGCTTTGCGTTTTCCAAACTGGGCCTTTGTGTTTCCTGCAGATTTTTTTAACCTCTCTGTCCTCTCTGGTATTTGCAAATCCTCCCAGCTCTGCATCCTTGGAGGATTTTGTGCATGTGTTATTTCCTCCCTCCCTCCCGAAGCCCAGTAAACACAGCCGGTCCCCGTGGACCACCACCGGACCTGCACTTTCAATCTTCTCTGACTTGCAGAGTCCTGAAAACCCTCAGATGAGGACACAAACATTTCCACAGCAAATTCAAGTCCATGAAGGCCAAACATCTGCCGGCCACGGCTAAAAGCCTCCGTGCAAGACACCAAACCCCACCTGATGTAGTCCACCACAGGCCCGAGTGTCCACCATGGAATGTGTGACCTTCGCTGGCTCATCCCCCGGTGCCTCCGCAGCTCCCCCAGGCTTGAAAAACTGGCTGGAATTGCTGGCTGAAGGTGCAAACTTTCATTCCTCCATCCAGAAGTGACTGAGCTGCTGCCAGCAGCTCAGGGCATTTGATAACTCCCCGGCCAACGCAATCACTTGCACTCGGTAATCACAGCTGCTTCTCACCCCAACACCTGGGAGGACCCCAGACGTGTCTCAGAGGTGGGGTGTTTGCAGGCAATACCAGCTCTGGGTATCGCCGCGCCTTTCCTTTGATGGGGCAGACCTCAGCCAGACGTGCTGGCAGCTCGCATCACTTTTTCCAGCCTCTTCTCCCCTCCCTGGCCCCCTTCCCCTCTCCCAGCATCACGCCTGGACACGGGACGCCCCATCCCCAGGGAGAGTTTGTTCCCGTGGCCCTCAGTCGCCGAAGGAAACCTCGGGAAGTCGTCAAAGCAGCACGCCACAGCCTCATCTCATTCTTTCCCTTTCTTTTTCTGCCTTCTTTCTTAAGGGACAGTCCCTGCCGTGGCCATGTCCCCGAGGAGCTGGGCACGGGCAGGATCTGGCCGGAGATGCTCGCCCTGTCCTGGTGTGCACCGTGGCTGGCGAGCTGTGGCTGCAAAGCCCTGCCAGGCCTTCCACCCCGACATGCACCAACGTTTCATAAGAAATACATAGCTCAGGGCTGGAAAATAAACATCTTTCTGTTTCTCTCTGCCCGGGGAGCTCGGCTCTGATACTTTAATATCGCACATTTATTTTGATTGAAGCAGAAGCGGACGGAAGGCCCAGCCGAGCTGCCAACGCTGTAAAATCAGCTGTCAGGAGCCTTCCCAGAAGGGGCCATCCTCCGGCTGTGCCCATCACCGTGTTTGCCACGGAGGGACAGGCTGGAGCCGAGCCGGAGCAAAGCACAAGCAGCTCTGGAGGGCAGAGCAGCCAAGGCGGGGAGCATCACCCACCCCACCCCCCCAACATCTTCCCACTGAAGCAGCACCTTCCAGAAAGGCTGCCTTCTGCTTGCAAGGGTGGATGCTAAATTGCACAGTGGCCAAAAAAATATTAACCCCCAAAGGGTGAATATCTGCAGCCCTGGGGGTGTCTGTCGGAGCTGAGCTGATGCAGGGATGGGCAGGGCTGCCCCCATGGAGGCATCTCCCTGGGGTGTCTGGGCTCAGGGGGGGGAGGCTGGGCTGGGCTCCAGTGCCTGATGGCTCAGCTCTGCCCTGGCAAGGGCTGGCTTATTGCAACTGGTCGACTACACGAAGCATTCACCCCTCACCCAGAGACCTCTCCTGTGGGTGACACAGCCCGTGGTCCCCATCAGAGCCATCGGGAACAAGTGCTGAGGACCCACCCACTCAGTGCACCCATGGAACCGGTCTCCCAGCAGGCCAGCCATGTCCCAGGCTGGAGAAAACCCACTCAAGTCTGGTCCGGCGCTGCCGGCCGGGACAAACACCCGGTTCCCAGGACAACAGCCCAGGATGGCTCCTCTCCAAGCTCCCTCCAGGAGCCAGCGCTGCCCCACACCGCCGCTTCACGCCTTCATCATCATGCAGGATGAGCAGCGTGTGTAATGGCTCCAATTAAGAGAGCCGGAAAGCTCCAGGGAGCCGCGGCTCTGCTTTCCCAAATGTCAGGTGGAGGTGGAGCGGCAGAGGAAGTGTTTTCATCTCGCAGGCATCTGAGCCGCTGCTTCCAGCTGATGCAGATGCTCTGGTAGCTGCTCCCATAGCCTCCGAGGATCCATCCCTCCTGTGGGTGGAGGATTGTGGATGCCGAGGTCCGAGAGGGCTCCAGGCCCTTCGCTGTGGTCCCCAGCATCTTCCCAACATGGCAAGGGGACGCAGCAGCCTGGAAAAGTGTCACTGGTCCCTCCTCTGTCAGCCACCACCAAACCCTGCCTGAAACAAGGCAGGTTCCTGGGAGGGAAGGGGAGGCACAGGGCAGCAAACGGCGCTGGCCCGATGGGTGTCTGCAGCAGGGACTGTCCCTCTGCCCCCACGGAGGGGATTCAGCATCTCTGCCCTGAGCCCCCCCCAGCACCGGCAGCAGGGGCTGTGGGGCAGGGAGGACCGTGGGGAGAAGGTGGCCGCATCCCTCACAGCCTGTTTATTTTTCAGTGCAGACTGGGGCTTTGCTGGAGCTGGAGGAATTCATCTTGCTGAAAGAGCCTTGTTTTTCATGGAGGAAATGAGACAGCGCGCTTTTAATAGGAAATAAAAACACATAAAATAAAGAGAAACTGAGACACAGGCCTGGAAAAAAGCGGAGCCATCCAGCTGCGTCTCGCCAGCAGCCTGGTCCCTGCCAGCAGCCCCGGCGGCTGCACGGCCACGGCCACACCACGCTCGTCCCCCCAGCCCCTCGGTCCCCTCGCCCATCCCCAGCATCCAACAGACGTATCCCACAGGTCTCCATCATCTACATGTGCACCCACCTCCCTCCCTGCCCTCCCACCCTCCTTCTGCACACACTGGGTAGCAAGGGTTGCTTGGGGTGGGTGGGTGGATGGATGGTTGGATGGATGGGAGAATGGAAGGATGGATGAATGGATGGATGGATGGATGGTTGGGAGGATGGATGGATGGTTGGGAGGATGGATGGATGGATGGATGGATGGATGGATGGATGGATGGATGGATGGGAGGATGGATGGATGGATGGATGCATGGATGGATGCATGGATGGATGCATGGATGGATGCGTGGATGCTTAGATGGATGTATGCTTAGATGGATGGGAGGATGGATAGATGGGTTGGTGGATGGATGGATGGATCGATGGATGACCACATCAATAGATCCAGCTCTTGTCCTCCCAGGAAATTGTCGATGCTTCACAACCAACCTCCCTGACATTTGTAACAAGGAACCGTTCAATAAACTCCCGAAGGGTTGACTCTTGCAAATGTGCCACCAGGATTCAGTAGGTTCCACATGGGACTGGAAATTAATATTGATACTTCTCAGCATGCCCAAGCCTGGCCAAACGTGAGCAGGGGCTGTGTGCAGGACAGAGACATCTCACAGGAACAGGGTTATTAAAAATACGCCCAGCGAGGAGTGCAGGGAACAGACCCTGCAGCTCCCAGGGCTCCGGGCAAGCGTGGAAGCCCAGGACGTGGGTGGGGAGGCAGATGAGGGCACACGAGAACAACACAGAAGGAAAAGCCCTGATGATTTTCCAGCTGATGGGGACACCCGGTGCCCTGAGTGGTCCCCTCCAATGCTCCCAGGGGAGCTCTGCCAGCCATCCCGGTGCAGGGCACTTCATGGGTGGGATTGCCAACATCCCATGGACAAACGGACACCCCCCAGCTGGTGGAGCTGCCCCTGGGAGGGGAGCAGCACTGCTTCAGCAAACACGCAAGGAAAAGCAGCCAAGGGCCGGGGAAGAGTTTTTCCAGCTGCACATTTTACAGGGATTTGCACCGGGATCAGAGACCGTTCATGGCTCATAACTCATTTGCATTGATTAAGTGAGGCAATTAAACAGCGAGGGAAGGGCTTGGTGGTGGGAGACGGTGGCTGCACCGGGGAAGAGGCTGGGGAATAGCCCTGGAAACGAGTCCGAGAGCACTTCACGGCTCTGTGGTCTCACAGTAAATATCTGATTAAATGGGAATGAAATGCACATCTGGAGGCTGCGCTGGGGAGGGTTTGTCCCCCTCGTGTCCGGGAGCCTGCGGCCTTGTCCCGAGGGCATCACATCCCCACGTCCCTTGGACCCCGCGCCAGAGCTGTCCCACCATGGCCGGGATGGGGAGAGCAGGACATCCCAGCCTGATGGCTCCTTGGACAGTCTTCCAAACCGTGGCTGGGGCTGGCACCGTCCTCTGCTCAGCAGCTGGAAATTGTCCCCAGGGCCCAGGAGGGACCATCCTGAGCAGCAGCTTTACAGCCCGCGTTTCTCTCGGCTCCCCTCTGAGCAGGCGGCGGGCGGCACCGCACACCACCAGCCTCACACACCAAATCCGAGCTCCCGAATTCAAAGCTGAGCGTTCCCCATCGCCCCAGCCTTCCTCGCACACCCACCCAGCTACCACCCGGTTTCTTTCCACCAGCCACCATCCTGACGTATGAAACACTCCTCCTTACGGAGCCGTTGGCTACCGAAGAAAACAGCCCTCTCTAGGGTTGCAAACAAGCCATGTCTCCAGACCAGGGTGGCTCCAGCCCCGTCCTGGTCACCTGCAGAGAGCTACACCCAGGGCTTTGACCCTTACACGAAGGGCTGGGAGGTTTGGTGACCACGACCAGTGTTTTTTAAAGGCCTGGGGACAGCGGTGACTCGGGCCACGCCATCCCCATGCCCAGGTCCCACTGGCTGCCTGCATCCACCCCGGAGCCACAGCAGCTCCCGGCAGCGCCGCGGAGCCGGTATCAGAGAGCGGTTAAAGCCTTTGAAACCACTCCTCAGAGACAACCTGCTGGGGCTTTCTGAAGCTGCAGACACTTCAAGGCAACCTCCCTCGGAAACATTTAATTGGGAGGGCTGGGAGGGAGAGAAGAGGAAGCCCCGGGGCGTCCAGCGGGGAGAAAAGCTGGGAAGGAGCTCGCAGTGGAGGGGCTTGGGCAGCAGCGATCGCCCCAGCGAAGGGGGATGCTCCCCGAGCCATGGGGCAGAGCCATAAATCCCACAGGATCATCTCTGCCGGCCGGGGAAAGGTTGGGGGAGAAGGAGGCAGGAAGAGAAAACTGAGAGAAATCGTCAAATTACTCTTGCAGCCGTTTCCCCAACAAAAGCCCCCTTCAGCCCCAGGCCGGCCGGCCCCTCGCGTGCAGCCAAGGGTAACATTTCTGCCTGTGGAGCTCTAAGGAAACGTGTTTATTTTTCAGCACATTCGCTGCAAGGCTGCGTGCTGGGGTTGGGGAGAGGTAGCGAAGAGGGGCTGGCTCCTCTGCTGGCGAGAGCAGGCAGAGCTTTCCCCCCACGTCGCTGGGACCAGTGCCAGCTCGCACCAGCCCTGAAACCCACCCCGGAGCCCCCTGCGGGATCCCGTCCTCCTCCTCGTGACACCCACATCCCTCCTCCCAGCAGTGATGGCTGCGTGTGACGGGCTCCATCCTTTCGCAGCCACACCAGGGTCCGCCAGGAGCAGGGACATGGGACCATCCCCAGGGACTGTGCCGAGGTGCCGAAAAGCCCACGGCACATCACCTCCTGGGGAGCACCAGGAATGGGGAGCCGAGTGGGGCTCCCACCCCCCCACACACCCTCCCACGGGCCGTGTCCACTAGAGGGAGAGCGTGGCAGCTGGTTTCCATCTCTGGCACCGTGCAGCACCCCAGCACAGCCAGCACCGCCGTGGGGCACAGCTGGGGCTGGGTGCCCCCCCCAGCCCCCAAGAGCCGGGCTCCCCCCTCATACAGCACCCCCCATCTCCAGCCACGCACCCATTGCCCACCCAAACCCCCCCCACTCGCACCCATGGCACCGTGACGTGGGGCAGTGGGGTGATGCCCCCCTTGGGCTGCAGGGTGCCGGGCAGGGTGCTGAGCCGGGGGGTCTGCGGGGGGGCAGGAGGGGGTCACCCCTTTCCGTGCACCGGCCACGTGACTCTGCAGCTGCTTCCTGGCCAAGGGTGCGTGTAATGACTACCAGACCTCATTGAGCCGCTCGCTAATTAATCCCGGGCTGCTGCGGTTTCCCCTGCAAGACCCCCAGCCCGTTGACGCGGGGAGCGGAGCCAAGGCAGATGCCCCCCCCCTCCCAACCCACCGCCCCGAATCCCTGGCGCTTGCGAGGTTAAACGGGGGAGCAAGAGGAGCCACGAGCAGCAGCGAAGCCTGGGGGCAAACAGCACAGCCCCCCCCAGAGTCCAACTAACACTCTCCCTGGCACCCGTCCACGGGGTCAAAGCTTTTGTTGAGTTTAAAAACAAGCAAACCCGTTCCCATCCCTCCCCCGTAGCCGCTGGAGGGAAGGACCCTGCTGGGAGCAAGGCCATCTTTGGGGCCGATTCCCATTTAAATACCTGGGGGTCTCCTGGAGATTGCACCAGCGGCGACGGGTGTTTGCTCATGGTTTCCTGTTAAACACACCTGAATGGAGACATTTACTTAGGATTTCACATTATTAACAGCCACAGCAGGAAAAGGTCGGGGAAAGGAAAAGCCGATGTTATTTCCCAGAGGAAATGCTCGGTGAGAGGATGCTGCGGGGGTTTCCTCCAGCAGCTCCAGAGCAAAGGGGAATTTTCCCCTTTAAAACACTCAGAGAAGGAAACATCCAAAGAGATTGCTGGAGGGGAACCCTCCGGGGTGAGCGGGATGCGGGTGCTGGGGCTGGGATGCTCCGGAGCCATCGCCGGGTACCGCTGGCAGCCCAAGCTGCGCATAACCATTCATCACCGGCCCTCGGGGGCGTTACGTGAGAGGATTAATTAAATTTTACACACAGAGTTTAGCGCAGGGCCGGGTGCGATCATGTATTATTCATGCGTTCAATAACACAGCTGATTTATTAATGAAAAGGTCAGACTCCCTGGAAGCGAAGGCTTGTTGTAAAATTGCTTTGAGCCGGGATGTTTCGGAGGAGCTGCTGGAACGGAGCCGGCTTCGGGGCTCGGGCTGCACCACCCGCTGCCGGCCGGGACAGGGATGGCAGGGTGAGAGCTGTTCCTTACAGCCCGTTAATCCCCGTGCTGCTTCGGAGACGCACGTTCCCGCTCCAGCACGGGCAGGCGGCAGCGGAAATATAGATGCAGGAGCCTGGAGGAGTCTCACGGCGTCTATAGGGGCGGCTTCCTTGGCTGCCTCCTCCCCGCAGCCGCTGCTTCAGCCATGGAGGACCTGGGGAGCCAAAGAGACCCAGCGCTTACACATCAGCATCTCGGCCTTGCAGGGAAAAGGGAGAAAGCCACAGGCAGCCAAACCCTCCTTCCTTCCCTCCCTCCCTCCTTCCAGCGCGGTGCCGGCCGGGAGGGAGCTGGCTGTCGGCAGGGAGAGCGGGAGCTGGAGCAATCTCCGAAAAAGAAATAAAAAAGGAAGGAAATCCTTCTAGCAGGAGCCCTTCGCCCTGAGGTTACTCTTGGGGAATAATAGCCCACCTGCCTCTCAGCTCCGTATTTAATTTGGCCCCGCTTCGGGCACCCCCTTTCCTCTCCTTGCCTCTCTCTAGGAGGGCAGCAAATGCTGCTCTTGGGGCTGAGCTGCCACCAGCCTGGCTCTTCCCGGGGAAATACAGGAACATTCCCAGCATTTTCACACCCCCAGGGCCGTCCCCTATCCCTGGCAGGGTGTGACGGTCACACAGGGTGCACATAGTGGCCGGGAGGATAGTTGCCTGCAGACAGCAAAGGGGCCACATGGTGAGAGCACAGAGATCACCCCCCAAAACCGGACCCGTGGCTCAGGTTCAGCCCTTCCCCTCCGTGCCCGAGGCACCAGCCGTCCCTTTTTCCCTCCTCCCTTTTTCCCCCGGCCGTCGGGCTCCTCTCGGCAGCGGTTCCCCTCTCTCTTTGAAGGCAGAGACAAAACTGAGCCCCAGAGCCAGGGAGAGGTCCTGGGGCTCCCAGCCACAATGTGCTCCATTGCACAATCGCGAAGGGAAAAGGACAGAGAGGAGAAGGGGGGAGAAAATCACCCGGGGGGGCTCTGGGGGCCACGCAGGTGGGGATGCAGCCGAGGGGCAAGCGGAGGGGGTCAGGGGCGAGCAGGGCAATTGGTGGGACTGGTTTGGGGGAGATAGGGGCTTTTCTGGATGCCTCTGCTCAGCGGGCTGAGGATGGGAGGAGGCCAGGAGTGCTGGGCAGGGGTTTGCTGTGGATTCCTGCTTTTTTCTGCGGAGTGGAGTGTGGGGGGCATCTCGCACACCCACAGAGCCGCTGCAGCCAGCCGGGGAGAGGAGCTGGATGCTGGAAACAGCTTCTCCCAGCGGGAACAGGCACCCTGAGGGCAGAAGAAGCCACTGGTGGAGTGGAGGCAGCTGGCGGCCGTCCCTGCTCCGATCAGCCCGCACACACTGTCCTCGGAGAGGGCCAGCAGAAATTGAAGGAAAACAAAGCAAGAATTTATCAAACCATGTGTAGCGCGGCCGGGACACGTCTCCTCCAGCCCTCCCGCTGCGGGCACTGCCGAGGGGCGAAACGCAGGCAGGGTTGCGGGAGCAGAGGTCTGCCAGCCTCTGAGCCCAGGGCAGGGGGTCGGTGCCAGCTCCGGGCAGTGACAAGCTGGGACAACCCAGGAGAGAGCCCGGGGCAGGGATATGAGTGGGGGGGACAGCCCCTCGGGGCCAAATCGCAGGGTGGGGGGTGGCTCAGCAGCTGCACCATCGCACTCCTCAGCCTGCTCCAGTCCCCCAGGAGCTGCCAGACTCTCCTCCTTATTCTCCTTAACTCTCTCTTCTCGACTGGCAGAGGTGCAGCGGCGCCAGTTCTGCCGGGCTGGAGTGGAGCCTCCCCCTGCCCTGCACACCAGCGGCCCACACACAGCACTGCCCATGGGGTCACACACCCTCACCCCCACCCCAAAAATCACCCCACTGGTGCTGGGGGTCCTGGCAGCAGCCCCAGCAGATGTCTGCCCTCACAAGGGACTTGCCCGCGGGCAGGAGCGGGTGTTGTTTTCCCCCAGCGCTCGCTGAGATTTCCAGGCATCCGTATTCAGGGCTGTCGGGAAGAAGGCGCTTTGATCATCGCTAATTATTGCTCAGGGGCTGACAGCACCCGCGTGAGCTCTGCAGCACCCAGCCCACCCCCAGCCCTGCTGTGTCTGCCCACGGACCCCCAGCAGCCCCTCGCCTGTGCCCGCTCCCCGGGGCTGCAGCGCCCTGCCCAGGGGATCATCCCCATCCTGGTGCCCACCATCCGGGGGGAAAAAGGCGGACAGGACACGAGGGATGCACCCCAGAGCCCAGGGCATGGCAGAGAGGAGCATCACCACCCCAAACCCCTGGGGACGGTCCCGTCTCTCCAACGCCGCCTCCTTCTAGATGCTCTTTTTATCTCCCTAAATTGCGAAGGCGCTGCCAGGACCCCAAGTTTCCCCCAAACAGCTCAATTCAGCTGAACAGCAGCGAAAGCAGCGAACGCCCACGCCCTGCTTCTTGCTCCTGTTTATCTCCAAATCTTTTTTTTTTTTCTTAAAAAAAAAAAAAAAGAAAAAAAAAAAAGAAAACCATGCCTGCCTTTAATCTGGAGGAGTGTTTGCAGCTCGGAAGAAGGCCCGAGCGCGGCGCCGGGAGCCAGGGCAGAGGAGGGCAGAGGTTCTCTGCAGTGGCCCCTGGCAGGGCTCAGCTCTGCTCCGGGCAAAACGATGCCAGGGTGAAGAGGCTGCGGGCAGAGGGACGTTCTGATTTGTTTGCTCGTGCAGGAAGCCAGGTGGCAGGAGCAGGCAGGAACGCTAATCGGTTTCCCAGGCAGCTGATGTTTCGCTTTTTCTTTTTTTTTTTTTTTTTCCCCTTTTTTTCATATTTCAGATGCTTTAGAGAGAAAAACAGCCCGTGCACCATTTGGGAGGGGAGTTCAGTGCCATGACCTTCCCAGAGCCAGGGGCATCTGGGAAGCTGGGGGGGGGAACCAGGAGGCACTGGGGAAGGGCTGAGCACCCACGGGACAGCAGAGCTTGGGTGCCCTTCCCAGGGCTGCGGGGATGCACCCAGCTGCTGCGGGACAGGATCGGGTCCTGCTTCCCCCCCCGACAGCCACCAGCTCTGCCACCCCCACCCCAGAGCTGGCTGCATTTCACTAACAGGGGAGTAGATTTGGGAGGCTGGGCATTTTGAGAGCCTCAGCATCGTTCAGCGGCGATGATAGATGTGTGGATTTAAAAGCACCCCAGTATGGGGGATGTTCCCCCTGCTCCTCTCCGGCTGTTCCTGCTGAGCCGGGAAGGACCCCCAGCAGCGCAGCTCGGCGCCCCGGGACCCCCTCCCTGCTTGCTGCCTGACGCAGCTCAGACTCCTGGTTATAATTTATTAATCTCTACATGGGTTTATATTTGGCTCCCGGTGTGTCTGCAACCCTGTTTGCAGAGAGATTTGGGTACCAAGCTCGCCTCGGAGGAGGAGGAGGGCTGCACCAAGCCCTCAAAGCTGGAGGGGAGACACCTGGGGCTGGGGGACGGGGCTGGGGACAGGTTTGGGGACAAGCAGAGACGTGTCTCCTGGGCTCAGGGCTTTGCAAGAGGGCTCTGAGGCTCCCTGCTCGTAGGAAACGTGACGTGAGATTTTCCCCATCCAGGAGCCTCAGTCAATGGGCTGGAATGAACCTGTTCCCTCCTGCTGTTTGTTCAGGAGAGCTGGGAGGCTTCAGAGAGGAGCCGAGCGTTCAAAGGGCCTTTGAAAACATGAATTGAAGGCTCTGAGCAAGGAAACGCTGCGTTTTTTCCCTTCTGCTCCTTGGACAGCTGCAGCCAGAGCCTGGCAGCCTCCAGAGCTACCTTGATGATGGGGAGAGAAAGGGAGAGCCGGGTCCCAGCGGGACACCTTGCTCAGCTTCAAGGCACGGAGCAATCACGGCCGGCGAATGTCCTGGGGCTTCCCATGCCCCTGTCCCCTCCTAAGGTCTGGCAAGGGGCAGGGACCTGCTGCCACGTCCCAGCAGAGCTGCTCTGCCCTGTGATGGTTGAGCACGAGGGCTCTGGGCTTGGACACCCATCATCCTGTGGAGCAGGGGCAGGTCCTGGGCCAGGCTACAGTGGATCGGGGTACAGAGGTCCCACAAATGGGGCCAGGAGGATGCCAGCATCCTGCCAGGTCCGGTCCTAACACCTCATGATACGCACAAGCAGAACCCAGCGATGCCAACCCAGCTGTGGGGAAACATCTGCATCACAAGCCCGGGCAATAAAATGGGGGTGACAGCAGAGCCTGTGACACCTGATGGGACTTTGTGCCCTCCTGAGTGGATTGGCACCCGGCTAATCCCACGCAAACTGCTCCTCTGGCTCCTCTGCAGAAGCCCGAGACTCCCAGAGGTATTTCAGTGCCTGCTCGTAACCAGCCTCCGTTCGCCATGGAGATGTCAGCAGCGCAGAGCATACGTCCAGGGACAGGCGAGGGAGCAACTGGATGAGGAAACGCTTCATAGTTTCCAGCTCTGTTCCAAATTAAGCACTTAACCTTTTCAAACACATTTTACAGTGGTTGTAATAAGCTCTGACCCTCTGTGCTGAGACATCCTCTCCCAGCACAGCCCAGGGCACCAGCCACGCTGCAAGGGGAGAGGCACCGGAGCCTGTAAACGGAGATTTAAGAAATCCAGCACCTTGGGTTTGCAGGGAGGGGGGTGAGAACACACACGCTGCGACCATTGGGTACCCAGAGCCACGTCCCTGGGGCTGGGAGCTGTGGGACGAGCTGCAGGGACATTCCTGGGGCTGGGTGCTGGGAGGGTTGAGTCCACCCCATAATAACCCACAGGCCCCGAGAGACCAAGGGGTTATTACAGGAGGCTCCAGAGCCCCAAAGGCAGCCTGTAATTACGGTGGGATGGGGCAAAAGCTTCCCCAGCCAAACCAGCATTTCCCAGCGCTGGCAGCCCTCCCAAGCTGGGGAGGGGAAGGGGCAATTTGGGGTTTGCCCTCCCTTCTCCGCCCCCGCCAAGAGATGTGGAGGCAAATAGGAGCCGCCTGTGGCTACTGCACAGCCTGGCCCTGCCCGTTGGTGGACCACGATGGGACAGATGAGTGAGGACAGGGGGACAGGGGCTGCTCTGCACAGGTGGGCATCACTCGGGGGTGGCACCAGGTTCCTGTAGCATGTCCAGGGCAGGGGACAGAGCAGCAGCAAGGGGACACGGGTGAGAGCCTGGAGCTGGAAACCCCCTTACTTTTGGTGCCAACACAGCTCCAACCAGTGCAGGCTCTTTTTTGGGAGCCCCACGGCAAGGAGCAGCCGGGGCTGGGGCCGGACACCCATTTCACAACCCCGGGTGTCCCGCGGGAGGGGAGCAGACAGCAGGTGAGGATCCCCAGCCGAGGGCTCCCTCTCATCCCATTTCTAACCAGAGAAAGCCTGGCCTGAGCCCTTGCTGCATGCAGGACGAAGCTTTGAAGCACCTCCCACGGAAAGGGGGTGACCTCGGGAGCCCCGGGAGCATCGGTCCGTGCTGACACACGGGAGCCAGGGCGAGAGCATCGCCCCGAGTCAGAGTTTCCAGCAGAGCCCCAGGCTCGCTCGGCCGCCGTGCCGTCTCCCAGTGACCAACTCCCTCCAGATTGCCTCAAATCTCGATTCAAGAATGTTGTTTGGGATGAAGAATGTATGGCTCAAAAAGAAAAGAAATAATAAAAAAAAAAAAAAAGGGAAAAGGGAGGCCGGGGTGAGAAGGGAGGTCGAGGGAGGGTTCGCCCTGCCCTTCCACGCCGACCTCTGCGTTTCGGGAGAGGAGGCTGCAGACGTTTGCCAGATGGTGAGCACGTTCCTCCACACAGCTCAGCCAAGGCTGAGCCCAAAGGGACACGATGATCCCCCCTCCCTCCCCGCTCCCTGCACCCCCTCAGGACTCCGTTTCCCTGCCTGCCTCTCCACCGCCTCCTCGTATTTGTGGCCAGCCTCAGAAATCAAGTGGGGGCTTCCAGGTGAGTTTGGTTTTGGCAGAGCCCTGTGAAAAGGAGCAGCAGAGCCCGGGGAGGGGGGGGCATCTGAGTTGCTAATTGCTCTGAAAGCCATAGGGTTGCTTCCCCAGCACAGGGGAGTCCAGGCCACCCCATAAACACCAGTTCTGGCTCCAGGACGAAAGGAAGTAGAGGTTTCCCTGCCCGGCACAGCAGGATGGAGCGATGCAGAGGTACCTGGAGAAGGGCACTTAGGGCCAGTGCCCACACGAGAAGTCTCTCCACATTTTAGAAAGGCTGGAAAGTGCTGGGACTAGTGAGGAAGAGGAGGCTGAGGTTGCAAACATCCAGAAAGACCACGCAAACCCGGGAGTCACAGACCTCCAGAGCCTTCCTGCTCAGGTGTTTGCAGCATGAGCCTTGTCAGGAGGCCTGATGCAAAGAAGGGGCTCCAGATCGTGGTTTCATGGGTCCTTCCACCAGGCAGGCTCTGCCCCATGTATTTCCATCCACCCCGCCTGAGCAAGGCTGGAAACACCAAGGGAGAAGGAGTCCTTGGACTCCTGTCACTGGAGCCCCTTATAAGAGCCAGTTGGGACCTTCACCCTTCAGGGATCTGCCTGTAAAGACAAGGTCTAGGAAGGGACCCGGAGGACCTGCCAGGCAGCCAGGGCAGGGCACGGTGAGTTCACCACACAAGCAGCCCTCTCTCCAAGCACCCTGCGCCCAGCGGGACTGGTAACCCCCTCCCAGGATGGGGAGGGCCATGGAAATTAAAGAAAATAGGATGAGTGGGAGGACAGAGCAGGCAACAGCTCCAGCAGAGCTGAAACTTCTTGGAAACGTGGAAGAGGCAGAAATAACATTTCCATGAGTAAAAAGGGAAGCTGCTCAGAAGTGGCCGCGCTTCTGACAGTCGCTGGCTTTGGATGCCCACAGTGGGTTTAACAGCTCTCCCTTCATCCAGGCAGAAGGAGCTTTAGCCTTAGCAGGAGCATCAGAGAGCTGTGTCTCGTCGTTTTACTGTGAAGCACTCGGCCCCCGGTGCCAAAAGCATCCTGACAAACCCACCTCCATCCGCGGAGGAGACAGAGCTCCCGGCGCCGAGCGCGGGATTTCGCAAATGAAGAGCAAACTCAGATTCGGGCCAGATTCGGTGGTTGCAAACACAGAGCTCAAGAGCATTTGATCAAAACAACGGGAACAAACCCAACCAAAATAGACGCTGTTCGCATCAGTTTGGTTTAGAAAACCAAAGCAAACCAACAGAGGCATCTGTCTGACCCTGACGAGATGCAGACTGCGATCGTTGGAGTAACTCGCTCCGGATGAGATTATGCAGCGATAGGGACCATTGGCTTCGATCAAGGAGGACAGCGTGTTCCCAGCTCCTGTCACCAGTTCAGGGCTTCCTTTGAAGCGTCAGCAATAGGGAAGAGGGGTTTACGGAGGGAGATGTTGAAAAAGTTTCACGGAAGTCACTTGGGAACCGAGAGGAGCTGTTTTGCACTGGCCTGAAACGAGCAGTAGCACTGAGGTTTTATCAACACCCACTTCACGCCAGGCAAACGGAGCAAGCAAGAGAGCCCTGGTAGCAGCTGGGGAGATGCTGGGCACCCGGAGCATGAGATTTCAAGGTTGGATGGACGAAAAAAAAGACATACGTAATTCTCTAGACTGCAAATTTTCACTTGTCCGCAACAGTCCTAAACTGGTCAGGATGAGATTCAACAGAAAGTCCTGGGGACTGCGGGGAACGTACAAACTGAGCTTAAACATGTCGTTATTTTCTGGTTTAGGCTGGGAAAGGGGGATGTGGCCATGGGGAACAGCACTATTCAAAGCCAGCTCATGTGGGGAGGGCTCCTCAGCATCCCCCAAGGGACCACTAGTCCTGGGCACCCGCTGTGGGTGCCCGACCCCAGTGGGGGCTGCAGGACAGCCTCCCCCAAAGGATATTTGTCCTGGGCCATGAGTATTTTTAACTTCCAGAAGGCGGAGAGACCACACTCCTTATCTAACCTAGCTGGGGACAATTTGCTTTTCCAGAAAAACATCCAAGCCCTGCAAAAGCCTCCGAGCTGTTGGCCACCAGGACACCTCGAGCTGCCAGAGATGTGACGTTGGTTGACACCATCCGAGTGCCGAGCAGCAGATGTTACTGGCTGCCACTGCCCTCCCCACCATTTCCCCTGGAACCGAGCTCCCTGGCAGAGGGAATAAACCCCTCCAAGCAGGGTCATTCTCCGCAGCAGCCCGGAGCCTCAACCCACCTCCCTGCCCATGGTGAGAGCCCTTCTCCAGCCACCCCACGCCGCTGTGAGCTGCCATGGCACTGCTCGATGGGGAAGAAGGGATGCCACCAGCCGAATGAAAGCCCCCACCCAGATTTACAAGGGTTTTACCTCCTTTTAGACAGTGCAACCCCCCCTTCTCTGATTTTTCCCACTCAAAGGCAAGGCTTTCTCTGAATCCTCTCCTGCAGATCCCAGCCCCGTGCTGTGGTGCAGCGAGCTGTGCTTTCCAGGCACACTCTTCCTTCCCAAATAGAGCAGCTTTTTTGGCAAAGCCCCCACTGTACAGCGTGTCCCTCGCAACCCCGGCCGCCAACCGCCCTGCGCATTCCTCCTCCTTACAACAAGGACCTCGGAGCGATAAAGATCTTTGCAAGGCTCCCCGGGGGGAAGAGGATGTTTTGGCTGGGAAATTTCGATGGAAAGCAAGGAGAAAGCAAGCCCGGAGGGAGTCTGGCACCTGCTGAGCTTCACTAAGTAATTCCAGGCTCCTGGGAGGAACCTGGGCGTGCTGCTGGAGCCAGGCATGGGATGGAGATGGGCGGTCAGGGCTCCTCCTTTCCCTTCCTTGTGGAGGAAATGCTTCGACAGCCCTGGAAGAGCCGTCTCCAAAGCCAAAGTGCACAGAGAGCCAGGATGGGGACTTGGGGGGGTGAAACTGTAACAGCACCCACTGCTCCCCCGCTTTGCGGGACCCCCCCAGGGCAAGGCTGGCACTGGGAGGTGATGAGCCTTGTGGCAGGGAGAGCTGTGAGCTCTCCTGTCTCTGCTCAAACCCGGATCACCCCTTGGCACATGGTCCCCTGTCCCATCCCCCCACACCCACCCCTGGGTAAGTCTGAGGGGAAGGTGGGGGGGAATGGACACCCCTATCCCGAGCGGATGGGCACAGCCTGCAGAAATGCCAGCTTGGCATCTCTCCGCTGCCAAGCTGAAGACAAATTCCTGCTGTCACAGTGGCCCTTTGGTAGGCAATTTATTTACCTTGGATGCCGCAGCCTTATCGTTCATGGAAATGTTTATCCTAAATATTTAATACCAGGACTGCATAAACTGAGGCTTCCTGGGGAAGAAGCCCAGGCTGCAGCCAGAGCAGGCACTAACGCCTCTTCCCCTGGTCCTGCAAAAGTTAAAGATACTTTTGTCACTTCTCCCCAAGAATCACATCCTCAGCGCCTCAAAATCAGATATTTTTTAATCTGGCCAGAGGCCTCCTCATCGCTTCCTGATGAGAAACACAGCAGACCTAACAACAGCCCTTTTAAAAACAACATCCCCGATTCCACTAACTCGTTAAACAGAGAAAGCCTGAAAAGTGCCAACACTCCTATGAGAAAAGACGGGAGAGAGAGAGGGAGGGAGGGAGAGAGGAAAGAAAAAGCAGGTTATTTATAACGCCAGGCAGCATTAGGGTCTCTTCAGTCTCTCCTGCAAACTGGCTGCTGCTGGGAGGTCACTCCCAAAAAAAAAAACCTGCCGAGCCGTGACCTGCAAGCACAATATTTGATCTGGGATCTGGGGCGGGCACCAGCCTTTGCAAATCGGGAGACACACTCACATGCTGCTTGACACACGGGAGATCCCGGGGAAGAGCAGCGAGGCTTTGGAAAGGAGGCTCTTAGCTTGGTAAGTCCTTCTCTATATTTATTATGATTTTCTTTTTTTTTTTTTTAAATTTTTTTTTTTTTTTGAAGCCTGATTTCCATACCCTCGCCTCGGCGGGCGGGCGGCTGCCACGCGAAGCACATGCCAGCGACACGGGTGGCACAGCTTGAATGCCAGCGCTCCCGAGCCGCCGCGGCGGGGAAGCCCTCTCCTGCTAGCCACATCTCTTGCCCCTCTGGCAGCTCATTGCCCACTTGGCCAGGAGCTGGACACCGACAGCCATCAACACCCGGGTGCTGGCAGTGCCCTGCTCGTTGCCCCTCTGCCCAGCACAGCTCTGCCCGCCCTGTCTGCTGGGGTGCAGGAAAAGGGGGAGCTGGTTTCATGCCCGGCACAGCAGCAACGGGCCAAGTCCATGGATGGCCACAGACCATGAAGCCCCTTGCTCCAAAACCTGCTCCCTCTCGGGGTGAGGAGCTGACCCCATAAGCCCAGCAGCTTCTGGCAGGGGAGTGTGGGGACCAGGAGATGACACCAACACACTCAGCTCAGATCCCACCTCAAAACCAGGGCTGAAGCCCACCAGGGAGGAGAGAACCAACCTTCAAATGAGGTAGGGGAGCAGCAGTGCCTGCTGAGGACAGGCTCTGGGGCTACTGCTATGTTGAAGGGGGGCACTAGGAGAGGTAGAGAGACCCCATGGGTGGGTCCTGCCCTGCAGAGGGGTCCCCTGGGAATGGGGTGCCAAGCAGCTCTGCATGGGCAGAGAAGCCCCTGCGTGGAGCAGCTCTTGCATTTCAGCAGGCAGAGTGCCCCAGAGCAGGAGGGAAGAGGAGAAGAAATTCCTCTGCTTCTGCCAAGCTCCCCCGTTGCACGCAGCATCCCAGAGGACCACATCTCATCTGCCCCTCGGCTGCACGAGTCGGTGGAAGGAGAAGGAGGGAGAGAAGGAGAAAGCAAGGGAGCCATGCCTGCCTGCCTGCCTGCCCACCGCCGCCGCCTCAATCCCTCTTTTCTTCCAGCCCGAGCAGCCTGCCAGGGCGCCTCGGTGGCAGGGCAGCCGCTGCCTCCCAGCAAACTGTGCCCTCTTTGTGTGCCAGCCGAGACATCCCCTCCTCGCTGCAGGGAGGGGGGATGCAGCCAGGTTTCACGGGGAGACCCTACGGCCACCTCCCGAGGTGGGAAACTGGCCCGTTCTCGCGCCTTCCCCAACACGGAGCGGCGCTGGCAGCCACGGACCCACAGCTCCACGTTCCCAGCCACGTATATAGGAGCCAGCAGGCAGGAGAGGCTCCTCTCCCTCTCCCAGCAGCGAGGCCCCGAGTATTTCCTGGAGGCATTTCAAGCCTCCTCGCTCCAGGCCGCTCTGCCTTTAGCACTGAGACGAGAATTCGGGACGAACCGCCGTGGTCGGAGTGCTCCTGCCATCAGTGGCACGACGTGACACACACCGCCCTGAGCACGGCACAGGGTGGCTGGGAAGCCCAAGCCAAGGGGCTCGGGGACAGGTTTGCCTTCCTCTGAGCCCTCAGCCCTCCTCTATTGCGGCCATCAGCCCTCGGCAGGCTGAATTTCAGGGTCCAAGCATCACGTCTTGGTGATGGCTCCCTCTCCCCCCCCAGTTACGAGGGGCCAAAGGATGCTGCCCCTTTTCCCGTCGGGGCTGAGCTCGGGAAATCTAAGCTTGAAAGTGGTTTCATTTCAAAAATGAGCCAGAACTTGTTTACCAGGATTTACATCAGTCCCGAGCATCCTGCGTTGCTGTGGGGGAAGGGAGAGCTGGATGAAACCCACGGCGAATCATGTCGCCAGCGAGTGTAGCATAAATATAGCTCCATCCAAACATGCCTTGAGCTCCATCAACCTGTTCTCGCAGCTACCGCTCTCCTCCGCTTGGCCGGAGAGTGGCCAAGTCCTTTCTCCTCCCTCCCGTGCAGGGGAGTCCCAGGCAACTTGGGACAAATTAGGAGCATGTGCCCGTATCCCCATCCTCTACTCAGTTATAACAGAAATACCCATAAGTAAAGATTTTTCAAGCCGATATCCACTAGGACAGAGGCTTCCAACAAGCGTGAGGTGAGAGGGAGGAGATCAGGTAACTTCAAACAGGGGACAATATCTGCAGCCACGTTTTTTTGGGGGGTTCTCCAGCTCTGCTGCCAACTGCCACCAACCCCACGCAGGGCTGTGCCCACATCCAACCCCGCTGGACCCCCAGGCCACGGGGTGCAGCTCGCTTGCCTCCAGCCCTTACATCAGACCTGACACTGCTGATGGTTTCCCCCCCTCATTTCTCCCCCCACCCAGGTCCCTCCAGCATCAGCACCATGCACTGGGCCACCATCCTGATCTTCGCTGGGCTCTGTGGAGCCTCCCTGGGCCAGTACAATGAAGAAGAAGACATGGCTTGGTTACAGTACTACATGCGACAGTCCCGTATGTCCTCCTATAACTACATGCCCTACTACGAGGACGAGAACACCCCTTACGTGTACTCTTACCTCCCAGCTCCGGACACGGAGGCAGAGCCCGGCCCTGAACCTCAGCAAGCCCCTTCTTGGCAATGTCCCCAAGAGTGCGATTGCCCCCCTAACTTCTCATCAGCCATGTACTGTGACACCCGCAACCTGAGGTACCTGCCCTTCGTGCCTTCCCGGATGAAATACGTCTACTTCCAGAACAACCAGATCACCGCCATCCAAGAAGGGGCTTTTGACAATGCCACGGAGCTGGAGTGGCTGGCACTGCACAATAACCAGATCACCAGTGAGAAGATGGGCAAGAGGGTCTTTGCCAAGCTCAAAAACCTGGAGAGGTTGTACATGAACAACAACAATCTAACCAAGATGCCGAGCCCCTTGCCCCGGTCCCTGAGAGAGCTCCACTTGTCTTACAACCAGATCTCTAAGGTCCCCTCCAATGCTCTGGAGGGTCTGGAGAACCTCACAGCCCTGTACCTCAGCCACAACTTCATTTTTGAGATGGGAGCATCCCTCAAAGGGCTCAAGTCTTTGATTCTTGCTGATCTGAGCTACAACCACCTCAGGAAAGTCCCTGATGGGCTCCCAATGGCTTTGGAACAGCTCTACCTAGAGTACAACTACATCAACACCATC
Source organism: Limnodromus scolopaceus (assembly GCA_028565335.1). NCBI lineage: Eukaryota > Metazoa > Chordata > Aves > Charadriiformes > Scolopacidae > Limnodromus > Limnodromus scolopaceus. The sequence continues at coordinate 3,970,444 of JAOXNO010000014.1, read as the reverse complement.
CCTGATGACTATTTCAAGGTGTCTCCCAAGCTGCTCTATGTACGGATGTCCCACAACAGTCTGACAAACCAAGGTCTCTCTACCAACACTTTCAACAGCAGCAGCATCCTCGAGCTGGACCTCTCTTACAACAGGCTCCAGAAGATCCCCCGGGTCAGCACCAACCTCGAGAACCTCTACCTTCAAGGGAACCAAATCAACGGTGAGTGGAAACGCGTCAACTGAAGCGCAATGGTGCAGGTGATGGTGGTTCAATAGAGGGATGGGGATGCAGAAGCTGTGCTTCCTTGTGGGACACTACCTGGGGTAATGGTTTGAGCAGGAAGATGGAATTCAGGAGACTTGTAGGTGGCCCTCAGCAAGGCAGCAATGGGGCCTGTTGTGTCCCAACACACCTGGAGCCAAGAGGTTCCTGGCTCTGAATGCTCCTCTGTGATCCACGAAGCCATTGCACCAGTTTTACTGAGTATTTAGCAGAAGCCTGAGCATCTTCTGGTGGGAGCTGCCAGAAACCAGCTGCAGGTAGAAGCTGGGGAGGGGATAATGGCTTTAGTCTGGCATTGCAGACAGCCTGAGTGGTCACCAGAGTGGACAGAGGTAGGGGGTCCCCACTGCCATGGTCACGTGTGGGAGCACACATGGCCCTGGCCAGCAGTAATGCAGGGGACAGGGACGTACCCCGTGGTGCCCAGTGACCTGCGGGGCTCAGGACCTGTGCAGCCCCTTTCTCCAGCACCTTCTGCCCATCTCCCCCCAACCTCACGGGGCACCAGCACAGCCCAAGGCCCCAAAGCCCCTCCAGGGCCACAACCTGCAGCCGAGGGGCACATCCTCGCTGGGGCTGGGACAGACAGGAGCTCTTAGATTAGAGCCATCAATGCATCATCTTCTGCCAGGACTAAAATCCACTCCACTTAATACACAAATAAATAGAAGGAACAGATTGTTCTGGGGCTGCTATTTATAAAAATAAGCTAGAAAAAAAAAAAAAAAACCAACCCAAAACCAACAACCACAAACCCAAGCAGCCTCCTGGAAAAATCCAGGTTTGCTCGTCTCACCTGGCAGCCCCCGAGGGCAGGACCCTCCCGGAGCGGTGCTGGAGCTCCTGAGCGAGCCTGGGATGGGGATGGGGACGTGTCAGCGCAGCCATCGGCTGTCGGAGAGGAAACACACCACCCCGCACCGAGGCGAGGAGCCGATGGAAACACAAAAACAAGAACAGATTCCCAAATGTTTGCTTTCAAAATTTGTAGCTGTTCACGTCTGCCCACAAATGCCACCAAACCACGGCGGAGCCGCTCAGCCCTCACCGCAGCTTTTCCTCCAGCTGCAGGTTTTGCCGCTGACCTTTAAAGCATCCCCAGGAGCGAGGGGCTGCGGGTCCAGGCGTGCAGCACCGACCTGGTTTTGGGGGGGGGACACACATCCCACCCCATGGGGCATCAGGGCTGGGGTTGTGCCCCTCCAGCCACCCTGGGAGGTCCTTTATTGCCTCCCCGCACACCGTGGGGCTCGCAGCCCCCCAAGCCCCCAGCCTGTGGGCACAGGGGTCCCCCAGCACCCCGCTGTCCACCCCAGCAGCATCCCGGCCTGGAGCTCTGCTGCCATCTAGTCGGTCGCTTCTCTCCCAAATCCTGCACAGAATTTTTTGGAGTTTGTTCCATCTTCTCCCTCCAAACCCAGCCAGAGTTTCCCCCCCCGCCTGGTGCCAGCGGCAGCGGGTGGCAGATGAATGGAAAGGGGATGTCTGTGGGCATGGGATGGGGACGGGGATGTCCCCTCTCCTGGACGCGCTGCCTGGGTTGTCCCATGGTGGCCGGGAGGAGTCAGGGACCGGAGGCTGCAGCTTATGGGTCTCACAAAAGTGGTTGCAAAGGCAATTCCTGATAAAAAGCAATGTTTTCCATCTCACTCCACCCGGCTTTTTCCCTGCGAGCGCTCCAGCCAGGCTGGGCAACGGCAGCCGAGGGCACTGCCACCGCTTCCAAACCCTGGAATAGGCACAAACCCACAGGCTCCTGCTGACTGCAGCTGGGGAGGCACCAGTTACCCTTCCAGCCTAACAGGGGAGGGCGTTGAGTCCAAATTTGCAGGAAGAACTGGTGATTTGGGGGTGCTCTCATTTTTTTTCCCCACCCACCTTTAACATAAACCGGCTCTCAGAGGTCAGCACTCTCAGACCCATCTCCAGAGAAGCCCCCCCAGATATTCCTTACGTTGTTCCCCAAAGATCAGTCATGTCATGAAGGTGAGTGGGGGCCGAAGCCGAAGCCGATGCTCAGCTCTGTCTCCTCTCCCCCCTCCGCCCCCCGCAGAGTTCTCCATCAGCAGCTTCTGCACCGTGGTGGACGTCATGAACTACTCCAGGCTGCAGGTCCTGCGGCTCGACGGGAACGAGATCAAGCGAAACGCGGTGCCCCCTGACGCCCCGCTGTGCCTGCGACGTGCCACCATCATCGAGATCTAGCCCACCCACCCCTCCTTGGACCCCTTCCCATCCTCAGGACTTGGCTCCCCCGTTCCTGGGGAGACACTCACTCCCGTTTTAATGCAGCTTGACAGTTTGACTTGGCTTCGCGATAGTGCAATAAGGGCACCCCAACACCAGCCCACGTGGCTGGGAAAGAGCCATTCGTCCCCAAACACTCCCCATTTCTGGCTCTCTGGCCACACAGGGGGGGGACAGGTCCCAGAAACATTCCCCCTCTGACCCCACCGCCGCCACCCCCATTCACCTTCTCCCCTTGTCCAGGTGGGATGAGCTCTCTCCCATCCCTGCTGCATCCCACCTCCCAGACACGGCATTGAGCATCTGACCCCAGCGAGGAAGGGAAGGGTTGGGTTCAGGTGTGGGTCCTGAAGAACCATCAGATTTAAAGTGACTCACCCTGGGCCAGGTGCCAGCGGTCACTGGGAGGAGCATCCAGGAGGCTGGGAGCTACAGGAATAAAGGGTTAAAGATTCCCTGGCTGCCAGCATTCCCCAGTCTAGGATGGGGAAGAGCAAATCTACTCTTTCCCCTCTATTGTTCCCCCCTTCCATCAGCCTCCTCCTCCAGGGATAAAGGAGAGAAACCTTTCCTGCCTCTGCCAAGAGGCTCCCAGCTCCTGAGGTTAGAGAGAAACACCCCGTTTGCGGGTTGTAGCTTGGGGGGGGGTCTCACATCTTCCTCTCAGACCGCTGGTCCAGGGCAGGACTTGGGGTGAGCGATGGAGCAATCCCTGGTGCCATCACTCCCAGCTCCATCCCACCCACCAGCTTGGCTCTGAGCTCCCTCCCTGCCCAGCAACCAGGGTCTCCCAATTAAAAAAAAAATAATAATAATCACAGTGACACATGCACCTGCAGCACGTCTGAACTCGCCAAAAGCCAAAACCACCCAACTTGGTTCCTTGGACGGTTTAGTTTGGGAACCAAAGGGGCAGCTGAGCTTTGGAGATGACCTGCAAAGCTGCAGAGGTCATCCAGACCCTCCGCATTTAAACTGCATGCTAACACTATAGAAACAAAAACCCAAAAAAACCTGTACTATCACTGACGCATGAAGTGTAGATATCATACCGACGAATAAAGCCCTTTCTGTAACTGCACGAAGCGTGTCTGAGGAATCCCAAACGCAGAGACCAGGGTCTGAGCAGCTGGGCTGCTCCCAGAGCTGTAACCTCCCCTCGTGCAGACCAGATTTTTCTGCAGATAATAATCCAGGCTGGATTTGCCGTCTAGTGGCTGTACCAGACACGGCATGTGCCTGCGCTGCCTTCCCCGCACCGAGGAGCTGCTGCTCCAGCACATCCCAGCTGGGCTCCACGCGAGGACATTTATAGGTGGCAAAAATTACACAGGGGAAAAGTGTCAGTTGAGAGAGGGAAGGGACGGCGGTGCTGCTGGCACAGTACTTCTGGTCCTTATTCTCCAGATGCTTTCATGTTCTCCAGTCTTCAGCCCTGCTCGTTTTTAACAGCTAAGCAGGAGGATGCTTGGAAAAAAAATATATATAATTCACACAGGCAGGATTTTTACAGATCTGGAGTTGCAGAGAAAGTGCCAGTTTCCAGCCTGGAGCTTTTCCTCTGCACAGCAGGGGCTCACTGGGCTCAGGGCTGGTGCCAGCCGGTGAGGCAGGAGGTGGGTTTCCCCGATGGCCTTCCCCAAGCAGCCCTGGTCCCGGCCAGGGGCAGCCCCCCCAAATCCAGTCAGGCGGGAGGAGAGGCAAGATGACCCCCCTCCATCCCTTTCCCCATCCTCTCCTCCATCCCAGGGCAGCAAAGGGACATCCACATCCTCATCGTGACCTCCCACAGCCAAACCCTGCTCCCTGCGGAGACAATAATCCTCCCAGAGCAAGGACCCCGACCCAAGGGGACCCAGATGGCTGAGGACCCCAGGGCTGTCACTAGAGGTCGGCGTTGCCTGTCACTTGTGGCCCTGGCCAGGCCGGCAGGGTGGCCCTAACCTTCCCTCCCGGAAGTTTATGTCCCCAGAGAGCAGCACCCATGTTCGGGAGCTGCCCTGCACCCCGGGGTGCCCACCACAGCTGGTACCCGCTTGGGCAAGGCTGGGCTGAGAAATGGGTTGAAACCCAACTCCATCCAGGGAAAAAAAGGGGCTCAAAAGGAGGCAAACCTGACCCTGCTCTGGAGATAGCAAGAGGCGAGTGATGCTTGTGCCAGGGTGCCCCCAAGGCTGGCAGAGTGGCCACACCACGTCTCCATGCTCTTCCAAAGCAGCAGGGGAAGATGTCTGCAGGATCCATCTACAAACCAGCAAAGCACCACCCTCCTCCCCATCCTCAGGAGCTGCCCCAGCACCAGCACACGCTGCTCCTTGTCCCCAGGTCGGGTCTTTGCCTCAGAGCATCCGCACCCCTTCCCAAATCAACACCAGCCTGCAGGAGCCAAAAGGGCTGGGGTCTCCCTACAAACACCCCCCCCTCCCCCAATCTCATCACCCTGGGGTGGAGGGGACCTGCCAGCAGGGTCTGGTGGCAGCTGAGCAAATCCCAGGAGAAACAGCCACCCATTTCTGCTTCCAGCAGCTGCTTTATCCAGGCAGGGTGGTTGGGATTGCTGATTTACACCAGCTGGGGCACTGGCCCTGCATCCCGCGGGGGTGGAGGTAAGGGGGCAGAGGGTCAAGGCAACCCCCTGCCCTGCTTCTTCCCCCTCCCCAAAAAAACGGGGGAGCCCCTATTGGTCCTGGGCGAGCCCACAGGCACCCAATCACTGCCTTGTTGTTGTGCTGGGGATAGCAGGGATGGGGGCTTGGCCCCCCTCCTCACCCTCCTCCTCCTCCTCCTGTTGCTGGGAGGAGGTGCGGGGTCCAGGGGGCCCCAGCAGCCTGTATCCCACCGGGAAGAAGGAGGAGGGGGGAGTGCAGGGCTTTGTCCGGATCCACAGAGAAGCATAAAGGAGGGGGAAACCCCAACCCAACCAAAAAAAGAGCTCCCCAGCCCCCTTGGAGGGATGCCCAGAGGCTTTGTGGGGCTGCTGCAGGAGGTACCAGCAGCTGCAGCCCCCCCCAAAGTGACATTTGGACTGTGGGCTCTTCCCAAGGGCTCTCCTGGGGTGGGATGCCACAGACACCCTGCTGCTCCTGCCTAAACATTAGAACCTAAATAAACTGTCTTTTAGAATAG
>JAOXNO010000014.1:3927534-3944073 GCA_028565335.1 Limnodromus scolopaceus | reverse complement strand
GTCCAGAGGAGCACTCCCCAATGTAGCAGACCCAGAGCAGTGTGGGGATGGAGGTGTTTGCACAGGCAGGTCCAGAGGAGCACTCCCCAATGTAGCAGACCCAGAGCAGTGTGGGGATGGAGGTGTTTGCACAGGCAGGTCCAGAGAAAATTGTCAGCTGTAAAGCCTGGAAGAAGGTTGTTTAGTTTAGGAGATAAAAAGAGCCCAGAGCCCTGTCTCTATCTCAGAAATGGAGCAAGGAGCAGCAGGACTCCAGGAGCAAGGCGCTGCAGTAAGATGTGCCCCTGGACAAGCCCCTTGCCCTGCTCCACCCCTTCTGCCCTTCACCAGCTCTTGGAGATGACAACTTCTCCCAGTCCTCACCTCCAGCACAAGGTCAACAGCACGTGTGAGACACAGATGTGCACAGAGGCTAATTGCCCCTTGGCAATTCTCCCCTATTGCAGCACCCTGGGGTGTGCCTGCCTACCCAAGTTCTGCTCTTTCCCCCCTCTAGAAAGTCCCCAAATAAATCACGGCTCCAGTCAAAACATGATTTCCCTCCCCACAAGCAGGAACAGGTAAACCCACCACTAACCCTGGTGACGAACCCACCGATAACACAGGACACCGGGGGCCAAATCCTCCTCAGCACCACAACGACACACACGAACAACCGCATGAGCTGAGGGGTTCTGCTCTAAGGTGAGAGAGACAGACAACCAGCACAGCAGGAAACTGAGCCCAAGAGGTGCCGTCTCTTGTTCCAAGCCACAAAGCAGAGGCAAGAAGCCATGAGCTCTGCCGGTGCTGCAGCCTGGTGGGGTAGGGGGCCAGAATTCCTCCCCCCTAAGCCAGCGCTTTTCAGGCAAACCTCCCTCCTCGGGTCCATCTCACACCTTTCCTTCTAAGGGAGGCTGGAGGGTTATATATAGGGATTTCACACTTTGCTGACATGCAGCCATGCTACGAAAAAGGGATTCTTCTTTTCTTAGAAATGAGAAGTTAAAAAAAAAACAACACACAACAACCCTCTGGCTGAAACCACAAGACAGGATTTTTTCGGTGGTGAGAATGTGACTTGTCTGCCAAACTCCAGCTCAGGCAGGGAGCAACGCTGTGACGAGCTGCCAAAGCAGCACATTGCCGAAATCTGAGTTTATTGCTTATAAAGCATTAATGCAGGGTAACGTGTGTTGCGGCGCCATGGCAACCCCAATCATCGGCACAAAAATAAGGGCAAGAGCACAAAAGGCACTGTTGCTGTAGCAGCTGGTAAGTGAATTTCCTGACCCTGTTCAGAGCCGCCTGATATCTCGGCGCTGAGTGGGGATCTCTGCTGGGCTTAAATGTGTTTTTTTGAGAGCCTGTGAAGAGCAGTTGATTTAACCACACTTTAAGGAGAAGGGCAGAAGATGGTTACAGATTAAAGCAATTTTCTATTACAGCACCAGAGACCCGAGCTACCACCGCAGCATCCTTTGCTTGGGTGTTTTTATAGAACGTAGGGTCAAACAGAAAATTGGATCTTTCTGGGAAATTCTGTTTTCCCACAAGGCTGAAGAGCTCAAGTCCCATAGAGACTTCAAAGCCTTAGTGTGGCAGGTGCTGCTTAACAAAAGAGAAGACAAGGAGCTCTAGGACTTCCAGATTCAGAGTAGGCCAAAACGCTTACAGCACAGTCTCATTTATGGCAAGCTGACTGGGTTAAGGCTAACTCCAGAGTCTCATTTCCATCGTAGACTATGGACCTGGCCATATGGGCCTGGCTTGTGCTGCTCTCCCTCCCCCAGCCCTTTTCTTGGTCCCTGGCTCAACTGCCCAGCACGGATTATGTCAGGCATAATCCATAGTTGCTCTACGGACAAGGCTCTGCCCAATCCGTCCCTCTCCCTGTGCCCTCTATATGCCCAGACTGCAAATCCACGGGGGGACTTTAGTCTTAGAGCCAGCGAGAACTGTAGTGTGGATGGTCCAGGCTCCAGCGTGGGAGAGAAGGGACACTGGGAGAAGGTCCTTGGGGTTCTTCTCAGGCTACACCCACAAATATGAAAGAAGCCATTGCTTCCCAGAGCCCAGCAAACCTCCCAACCCCTGCAAACATCAATTAGTGCACAAAGACGGGCCAGATAAAGCAGGGCAACACCCTACCAGAGCTTAGATCTGGGTGGTGCCCTTTCCCAAGAGGCAGGATGATCCCTGCTTGGAGAGATACCTCCTGGGTCACAGGTGGACTCTGCAGGACTGCTCTAGGCTGTTCCCAAGGATTCCTGGCCCTCCCTGGCAAAGCCGGCTAATTGTTTTTCAGTGGGGTGCTGCACCTGGGTGGGGGGGGCAGGCACAGGGTGTACCACACTCATCCACCCTCCGGTGCTTTGCAAACCTCCTCACTCTCCACAGTTTCACATGCGCCCCAGCACCTTCTCCCAAACCAGGACACAGCTCCTCCAGAGCTGACACCAAAGGCCAGTTGAGCATCAGAGCAAAGACAGACTCTGTATCGGCATTCACGCGCGCGCTCGCTGTCTGGCAGGCTCCAGCAGAGGAAGCAGATGTGGTTTTCTTTGCTCTGCCTCTTGCAGAAGTCCCACAGAAAGTTCTGTTAGCCAAGAAAGTCATTGGGGCTGGAGCCAAAGGGGTATCTGGCTTCAGAGCTGGAACTCACCCTGCACTGCTGGGGTGTGTGCAACCAGGGAGGGAGGGAGGGAGGGAGGGATGGAGGGAGTGAGTTGGTTAGTTATTAAAATAGGGGTCATTTACTCAAAAATCTGGGTTTGGGCATGGCTTTGGATTGCACACAGAGTTCATCTGGGTTTGGATCCCAAATTTCAGGTTAGAGCAGAACAGAAGCAGCACAAAAGCTCTCTCTTCATATTTCTGCGTTTCAGCAACAACCAGGGCTGTAGCAGAGTCTCTGGGGGCATTTTTCCACTCATATTTGGAGGAATCAAGAGAGCCATGATTTTATCTGTGTACATTTGAGGAGAAGAGGTGGGGGCTGGATTCCTGAGCCCTTTTCAGGTCAGATCTTGGTGCCTGTCCAAGGCCTTGATCTATTGCTCAATTTCTGCTCGGGACTTTGGTCTCACTTTATGAAAACTCAGGCGCTTCATGTAGCTTCATTCCAAGGTTTGGAATGAAACCAGCACATTTAAACCTGCTTAAACTAAACATAACTTCAGTATCCTGGAAATGGTCTCCAGGAGGCTGCCCTGAGGTGTGCCAGGGATGCGATGGCCAAAGACCTGACCCCAAAGACTCTGCTAGAGCATAGGATCATCCTGAGAGACCAGCCACCAGGTTGGTTCAGTCCACCCCTGCTGACCAGCGTTCCCCAGAGCTCCTCGGAGTGACTGTCCTCATCATCAGCTCACACTATAATTAATGTTTTTGGGAGCCCAGTTATACCCCAGCCCTGCCCCACCCCACCCACCAGTAATGGCAGGGATGGTCCCACTCCCACCCCAGACAGCTATGTCCCTGTCTCCCATGGGGAGGTCAGTGAAGCCGTCTGGGATCTCTCAGCGCCTCTGGAATTTGAGCAGGCACCAAAAAAGCAAAGACAGTGGCTGAGACATGCCAAGAGCAACGACTGGAAATCCAGCACACGGACACCCTTCCCCACGAGGTGACAGAGGAAAAGGAAAGACTGAAGATTGCTGACAGCCACAGTGTGTGGGAGGATGGAGAGGGGGGTGAGCTGTGTCACAAGGGGAACACCTACTTGGTCGTAAAATAAACAACGTGCAGCTCACTTGCTGCTGTAATTCCCCCGTTGGGCACAGCTTCCCTAAGGAAGACCTACCCTCAGAGAAGGACTCTCAAGAGAGGCTTTGGCAGCCAGGGCTTTGCAGCCACGTTCCTTAGAAAACAAAAGGAGGTTTAGAAAAACAGTAACAATAACCCACTTTCCCCTTCCTGTACTGAGCCTTGGCTGGGGCCGTGCTGAGTGAGTTATACACGGGAATTCTGTCAGGAAACCTTCCTCACAGCTGGGAAAGCACAACCCGAGCTGCCAGCAGCTGAGACATCGGCATGGGCCAGGGAAGGGGACAGAGGTGCCAGGGAAGGGGACAGAGGTGCCAGGGAAGGACTGGAGCCCCTCTGTTAGAGCAGGATGTATCCTGATGCTTCCCTGCACAGCCAGCACCATCCAGCTGAGCACTGTGGTCCTCTCAACTCAGCAACTCATCCCCACCTGCACGGGATACCCCAAGGCCTCCAAGACTGAAATGTCTTTAATTTAGCTATCCCTAAAATTAGCCCACAGAGTAGGGTGCTATTTCTTCTCTATTTCCCCAGAAGGTAAACTGAGTCACGGGAAAGCAGAATGGCAGGCCTGGGGCAGGCCAGCGGTTTGTGACGGAGCCAGGAATTGAACTGAGATGGCCCCCCAAAACTCAGGCTCCTAAGCACCAGGTCATACATCTTTTGTTGGCAGCATCTCCAGCTGCACTGGTACCAGGTGAGCCCCCTCTGCTGTGTTAGAGCCACGCAGAAGCTGAGATCTGCCTACACCCCAGCTGTCTGCTCAGCCAGACCACACTTAGGTCTGGATGTGAAATCTTCTTGGGTAACCCAAGATTTAAAAGTTAATATTCATTAAAGAGCTGCCCAGAGCAGTGTCTGAGATCACCAGAATTTGGGAGGTCTGGATCTCAGCATCGTAGATGTTATGGCAGCATAAAACAGTTATAGCTCACATGCTTCTGTGACTTCCAGTATGGGACGCCGTGGACATCTATCAAGGTTTTCCACTCCGATGCAGACTCTTGGAGGCTCACAGAGTCCCAAAAGCCAACTACATCCCTGCTACCCATCACAACCAGGCTGGCATCCCTTACTGTCCAGCTCTGCTGTGTGTGCTTGTGGTCGCGTTCCTCCCAGCTGGCCTGAAAAGCAGCTGAACAAGCACGATGGGGTCGATCCCGCTGCTGGCACCTGCCGGTTCTATATTTGCAAAAGCAACTCACTTTTTCTCAGTTTCCTGATGCACATGGAGGCTCACTTCCCTTTATAAAAGCACCTGGAGACTTACGAACCTGAAAAGGTACATTTCTGATGAGTGGAAGGAGCTGGGAACGTAGCTGTGAGGCAACCCCCTGCTAGAAAGAGTATGAATGCGTGAAGGTCTCCCCGGAGAAAACACTGTGCAAGAGGGGAAGGAAGGGAAAAATCACCTGCCAGTTTCCCTGAAGCAACAAGCCATATGAAAACACAAGGTCCAGGACTGTTTTCTTACGGTCCCCGTGGAGGGGCCACTCTCAACCCAGATCACGGACACTCCGGATGGAAATGGCCAAGTGGAGCAAGAAAATATTCCCATGTGAGCCATTACTCCTGGCTGACAGGGCTCCAGGGATCTCCGCTCCCTCCTGTGCCCGCAGCTCTCACCGTGATAACCATTTCAGATTTGCCTCATATACATGCCCTTGAAATCTGCGGAGGCTGGAAGAGTAAACAGACCTTAAAAGGGTCTCAAATTCCTGCCTTCCACTCCCTCATTCTCAAGAGTACTCCTGAGTGAAGCAGCTTTTGCAGAGACCAGGCAACTGAAGGGCCTCTTTGCCACACAAAGCAGCTAATAATAACTCATGCACCCTTCACCCTGCCTGCTCCAGAGCCCAGGAGGGCCCTTGCGTGGCAATTGTACACATTTGTCTGCCATAAATGGCTGTTTTCCCTCTTTCTAGCAAGGCCGCATTGTGCTCAAACTGTTCTGTTCCACCATTAGAAATTCCAGCTCAAAGTTGTCAGCGCTCGAGATCTCATCACGAGTTTTCTCATGTTTGAAGCTTTTCTTTCCCTCCTGCGAGGGGTGAGCTTTTAATTTAAGAAAAGGTTATTGCTAAGAAGAAAACTGAAAACACAAACTGGCTCTATAGAGCCACCATTCTAAAATGTGTGTGTCAGCTAAAAGCAGCAAAGGAAAAGAATAAAGAATAAAATAAAATTTCAGCTTTGAATGTTGAGTGTGTTTTGGGGCAGGGAGAGGGTAGAAGACCCACTGGGATTTTAGATGTCTTAGAAGCTACCAAAATCGTTAAATTCTCTGATTTTCCTGGAGCTCCCTTGGAGGGACACGAGCACAACAGCACACTAGGCCCGGTGAGCCAGAGGGAGGGGGGTGTTGTTGCACCACAGGTCAATATTCAGCTTTTCCTCACACCCTGCTGTGTCCCAGGGCTGGTTCACGGAGCTCTCGCCGCTTCATTTTCAGAAAGTTTGCTCTGCGCAAACTGGACCATACGCATTAGAAAACATCCCAGATGTACACATATGTGCTGCTGGCAAAACTAGAGGAGGAACTGGTCCCCTCAACTGGCAAACTGGTGCCCTGTGGGCAGCTCTGCTGATCCAAGACAAGATCCTTTGTGCTCAAGACGCCCCCTCCTCCAAGCACGGCCAGCACACAGCAAGAAGGGCTTTTCCTGCTTAGTGGGGGTGGGCAATGAGGCATTTTTTTCCAATTTACCACTTCCTACAGCCGCTGGATCTTAACGCTCTCCTTCCCAGTGCTCAGGTGACTCTCTGCCTTCTGCATCAGGATCGCTGCTGACGTTCGGTTATCGTAGCCTGATACTGGCTCGTATTTCTCTGGAAGAGGACGGAGCGACTCCAGATTTAGAGCTGAGACAGATTAGGATATGGCTTGCCTCAGGCATTTTGCTGCTTAAGCAGAGGTCAATCTTCAGGCAGGGAAGGGACAGAATGGCTTTCAGGAACCTGGTAAAAAGGTAGAAGAAAGCAGAGAGCTGCCCTTTGTCTCCAAAGAACAGGATCTAAAGGAGGAATCTCATGGTGTTTGCCAGAGAACTGACATATCCTTCCACTACAAGCAAAACCCTGCAAGGAAGTTTTTTTTCACGTCAGCACCATTTTGTTGGGAAGGATTCTCAGAACCAGGCTGGAATTTCTCATCAAAAAGCAAGAGAGGAAGCGAGAAGAAACAGTTGCTCTGCATAGAGCAACCCACGTTCCCCCTGTGGGGTGACAGCTCTGGAAGGCAAGCCGTTCTTCTGGTGGGTCACATCTGAATCTGGGTCGTTCACATCCAGTGTCTCAGTTTCAATCTGCTTCAGAACAGAAACAAGATACGAAACTCCTTTTTTTTTGCAGAAGGAAAAAATAGAAAAGAGTACATCTTCTTCAGGCAGTTCTTTCTCAACAGAAGCAGAACAATAATGTCCACTTCAAAGATGTCACCTAAGACACACCTAAGATGAGTGCTTTAGAGGCATGTGAGCAGGTAAATCATTTGAAGGGCCACCTTGAGCCCTATAAGTGCCCCTGGGTATGCTAAAAATTGGCCACAATTACTCTGTGGGGTGATCACCTTACATAATTGTCTTAATTATATAGGGCTGCCTAATTACACTTTATACAGCTTTAACTATGCAAAGAAAGGCATCACACATGGGATAGAAGAGCTTCTGACCACGTCTTGACCAACGTGAGAAAACCAGCAGTGTTCCCCATGGACCCACTTTGCATCTCTCTTGCTCTATGACCCTGCTCAGCAGGTTTCCACCGCTGCTCGATAAGATTAGAGCCCTGGGTGTGACCCTCACTTATGACCAAAACACTCCTTAAAACAGAGCCCTGGGAGGCCCTGGGGGTCAGGCCGGGCTGGGCATGGGGGGCGGCACAGGGACTTTCCAGCTGAGCAGCGTGACCCACAATGGCAGCACTGGAATTGTCCTTCGTTTGGGGCTGTTCATGCAAGGGTAGAAAGCTGTTCTCAGATTAACGAGCTCCTCCTCACAGCTCTGTAACCCTGGTAGCCTGATTTTTTTTTTATTTTTTTTTTTTTTTAAAACCACGCCACGTAGGCACAGAACAGAGCTATCTTATCTCACAACCACCCACATGAAAGGAGGAACTTTGCAGTGTAGAGCCACGGCAGAGCTGCAGGGAAGGCAGAGAAAGCAAAGCCTTGCCAGGCAGGTAGGACGTGCGTGCTGGGGAAAGGTGCCCTGCTGTGGATTCTGCGTCTCGCTTGGGGTTTTCCCAGGAGCTGAGAAGCAGTCAGGTGGGGATTTGACTTAAGCCTATCTTAAAGACTTGTAAAGTGTCCAAATTTCCAAATACGTGCGCATATATATAACCTACTCTGAATAACACACCACTTCAAGCATGCTCTGATCCAGGGCTGTTTTATCCCCCCTTTTCCAGGCACTTGAAAGCCCCCAGACTGAAGCTGGAGTTACAAAGTGGTTCTGCTTTGCTTCCCTAGTTCTCTTTTTTTTCACCAACATAGCCTTTTTGAACCCCCAAAAGTGCCCCAGGTCAGGTGCTGCCTCGGGATATGAAACTGCTAAGTTTTGTGGAAGGCGAATGATGGTTTCCATTTCAAAAAGCAGAGCGATACAGCTGCATCGGAGAGGCTGGAATGGGGGAGTGCCGTTGGAGAAGAAAATCTAAATATAACTCTGGAACAGCATTCCACTCAAATTAATTATCAGCAGTGAAATTTTTAAAAGAGAAAGGAAAATATTGTGCTGAGCTGAGAAAAAGAGGGAGGTCTGCCAGTCCTGGAGCGTGTTTATCCTGGGTATTGTTTAAGCTCTTAGTGCTAAATTACTGACAGAGCCCAGCTGTTCCTGAATCTCAGCCCTCCTCTCTGCTGGGGCCAATAGACTTTGCTCTAGTCTGCACCCAAAAAAGGACTGTATTTCCCTTCCCGGCCGTGTCTGACGTGGCCCCGCTCTGCAGACGTCAGCAGGATCAGCTCCTCAGCAGGAAGCTGGCAAGAGCTTCTTAAAAACATGTGACGTAGGAGACAGCCACACAGCACGGCTAAAGCCTCCGCACGGAGGGCAGAGCCGAGCGGGGATGTGGAGCAGAGCCACGCTTCCAAAGAAGGAAAGCCCACAGGCTGCTTCCCCTGCTAACAAAAGCACGGTACCAGCCTCCGGAGCCTGCTGCGTCGCTGCCAGGAGTGCCAGGGGTTGTGGTATTGTGGTGGGCACCGGCAGATTTTAAGGTTTTTATAGAGATTGGCATGACAACAAAGGGCTCCCGGTGAGAAGCGCGTTGAGGGTGCCTGGATGCTTGGAAGGATGACTGTGTCCAGCCTGTGAGGGAGGAAGGAAAGGAAATGAGGCACGGAGAGCAGCTCAGCTCTGCGCAAAGAGGTGGCTGTGTCCCAGCTACGGATGGGACAAGGGTGTGTTCATTTCCCTGCGGGTAAAATAAAGAGTCAGCAAACTGAAGGGAAGCCCCTTCACACTCCCCCTCACCGTGTCTGATCAATGATTGCTGTTCCAAGAGACTATTACACAGACGCTTCTACTTCCACTTCCTCCTCCACCCCCCGAAAACAAACCTGGCAGCCTTTCAAGGCTCTCTCTGCCCTAGATCAGCCCCAGGAGAGTCCCCACACTGAAAGATAGGAACACGAGATTAATCTCGGATACAATGCCCTTACTCCAGCTTCCCCACTCCCACGCCCCACTGAACAGGCCAGCCAGCGTGCAAGTGCTGAGCAGAAATGCATTCACACGCTAGAAACCCAGCGCTTCCTTCCCTGCAGCATGTCCCTGAGTGAAGTCAGTAATTGGTAGCTTCTTTGATGAATTTCACTTTTACCGCTTTCAAGTTAGCCACAGTCCTCGGCCTACCTGGGGCTTCTCTCATGTCTGCAATATTCAGAATTATTTGCTGAATCTGCTCTGAGTGACACCAGCCAGCGCTTGTGAAATTCAGGTTGTCTTTAGATACGAGCGGGCAGACGGCAGACTCTAGGTGTTTCAGTTCCTGGGCTAAAGTACAACTCCTACGTCATCAACAAAAAGTCAAGAGCCTACCAAGCTGGAAGCAACGTACCCTGACAAAGCGGCCAGCCTCCTGTCCCCAGGACACACAGAGATTCTCCCATGACTTGTCCACAGCAGCTCCAGGTCTCTGCTGCTCAGCAGCACACTCCAAAGAGCAGAGCATCCGCACAAAGCGGGCAGCATCCCCCAGCAAGGGTCGGCCACATGCCCTTGCAATTGAAGCTCTGAGCCGTGAGATACCAGGCTGACGGCCTACACCATCGGAGGGAAAAAAGATCTTGACTGGTCTGCACCGGGGACAGGGGCCTGCTGTAGCCGTTAGCTAACAGAATTAAGTGCTCTTTCAAGGGTGCTGGTGTAGGCCTGTGTGTTTTGCCAGCATCTCAGAGCCCACGTGGAGGTGGAGACCAGATCATCTCTCCCTCCCAAACCAGCTCCAAACTGAGTATACAAGAGGCAGCAACTTGCCAGCCAGCATGGAGGTACCCGTGCTGCCGGTGCGGAGGGGCTAAAGACCACAGTGTGAATACCCTCGATGTGTGTGTGCCCTCGATGTGTGTACACCCTTGATTTTCACATCCTTGATGTGTGCACCCTCCATGTGTGCACCCTCCATGTTCGTGTCCTGGATGTTCATGCCCTTGATGTGCGCACACCCTCGATGTATGCACCCTCGATGTTCGTGCCCTGGATGTTTGTGCCCTTGATGTGTGCACCCTCCATGTTCGTGTCCTGGATGTTTGTGCCCTTGATGTGCGCACACCCCCGATGTTCGTGCCCTAGATGTCCCTGCCCTGCATGTCGCCTGCCCTCGATTTTGCGCCAGGCCAGCTGGCAGCACGGATCGGTTCGCAGGGCGCGGATCCGATTGCGGGGCCGCACGGCGGGGGGGTACCCGGGGCGGCGGGGCCGGTGGCGGGGCCGGTGGCGCCTCCCCGTGGCTCCGCGCCGGAATTACCGGCAAGGGGCCAGCACTCTGCTTACGGTGCCACGGAGGCCCCCCTGGTCCCCCCGAGCCTTGGAGGAGTTCACTCTCAGCCCAGAAGCTTCCTGCTCGGGTGCCTTGTCCTTTGCCTCGGCCCTGGCGGACCAGCGGAGTCACCTTCTCCCCTTTTGTGACCCCATAAACTCTTTACACCCTTAAAAAGCGATTATCTGCCAACCCTCACCCCGGAGCTTGAGATACGCTTGAAAAGTTGTCAATGCCCTGGCTTCATTCCTGAGACTCCTTCGTTTTCATAAAGGTCTTTAGGCAAGACCTTGCCCCTCTGTTGGCACTAATCGCTGTTGAAGGAATGGGATACGCTGGCAAAAGCTCTTGTTCTCTGGGCTGCCCCAGAGGTGGAAACCTTGGATGGGAAAAAGGAACGGAGGGAGGCTTTCTGCAAGATAAAACTCCATCCTAGCAAGATTTTGAAACAGAACTGTTCTTTTAAAACAAGGCCAGTAACTGGTGAAGCATGAGGACAAAGATAAATGTCTTTGCTCAAATTAAGGACACGTTTCACCCTGTTCAGGAAAGCTGAACGGGGGGGTCAGGCTGACTTCTGGGCTATTTCTAAGCATTTGAGGTTAAAGGGCATCTAGAGCCGCTGCTTAAGGAGTGAATGTTTTATTTAAAGGTTATTTAGTTGCTAGAACTTCTTGGGCCCAAAATGCTACTTAATTATTTTAAAAGCCTTTCTCATGCTATCGTAGGGAAGACGTTCATGGCCATAAGCAAGAGGAGCACGTACCCTTTTGGGGGTGCATGATGGGCCACATACATACATTTTTAGACCCGTATATTTTTCTCGTTGGATTGTAGGGTGGCAGTTAGAGGCACAGGGTCAGGCACCCGCCTGGGTTGTCTCAGCAACAGTTGCTTCAATACTCTCTTGTTTTGTCCTGTAAATGTTTAATGGGAAGCTTATCTCTCTTACCTATACAGATGGCTCAGGTTATTGAGCTTGTGAACAAGGATTAATTGGAAATGGGCAGATGTTGGCTAACCAGAAAAAGAGCTTAGTAAGTAATTAGATGAGCTGGGATGCTGTTGTAGGGGCAAAACCTCCTCTGAAGGGTTCAGAGGAAAAAGGACAAGCCCAAAAGGAAGTTCCTGTAGGCCTGCTGTAAATTACCGGTAACGACGAGACCTCACAAATGCTGGATGCAAATGCAAGACGATGGCCGTACATCAGGGCCCCGGTGGTGATGGCTGCAGCGTTCGGTGACGGATTAGCAGCCAATACTCTCAGCTAGTCCCAGCTCACAATCCAGGGCATCTGGTTCTTTCCTTGCAGATAATGGGGATTGTCCGGGTGAGATGGATGGGGAAAACAGGTCACGTTACACAGAGCAGCCTGATTGAACCTGCCACTTTGAATCCTGACTGTGAGAAGTTCAAGATCTGCATGCTTGGTGCTGATATTAAATAATAGATGATAACAGTTTAGGCTCTAATATGCATTATCAATCTTAAGTGGATTTTTTAAGATTATATGCTTTAATAAATCCAATTTTTAAAAGATCAGACTATAAAAAAAATTCCATATGACATAAGGTGCATAAAAATAGAGGAAGGAAAGAATAGATCCAGAGCAGCTGAGACAAAGCACTCTTCGTGTGACATTTCCTTCGTTAAAATAACACCTGCGTGTGTGCTCATTCATGTATATATAACCTTTCTTGCAGTACGCTTTGCCCACCTGCACGCACCTGCATTTGGGCACAGATATTTATGTGCAAGCGAGCAATTTGTGAATCTGTATCCTATGCACACATGCTCCCTTTCAAAGGCCTGTTCTCGCTTGCTGACAGACCAGGAAATAATTCTGGGAACTAACGCTTGGATACAAGGAGAGGCGGGAGGATCTGCAGCCCATTCCTAGGCACTGTGAGCACCCGGTTCACCAGGATTCACCACCACCATCGAGAGCTGGTGAACGTGTTGCCTCAATCCTGATCACCAGGGAATGTTAGTAGGATGCCTGCAGTGCAGAGTCAAGGTTTATTTGAGGAACAGGCTGGTCAGAAATCAAGTCTGAGTGTTTCACAACATCAGAGAAGCTTGAGATCTGTTTACAGTGCCTAATTATAGCAGTTTAGTGCCAAGAGAGAGTAAGGAAAGATGAAAGATGTGCTGTAAGGAAAGAATATGCAATCGGCAATTGCAGTACCGCATCAAATTCGTCATGAAAAGAACTCTTCTAAGTCCTTATAAAATATACCTGGGGACAAAAGGTTAATAAACAATGACACTCTGTAGAAGTAGCTGGGGAAATGGCTGCAGCATTTCGTAATCAGAGTGAGTCAGAGATGATATTTCTGGGAATGTACATGCAGAAGGCAAGAATTTCCCCCGGGAGGCAGGGAATGGTTGGTATCTGAAAATCAGCAGTTCTTTAGTTCCACTCAATGAGCTGTGGAGAGAAGGGAAATCAAATGCCAGAGGATGATGGCGTAAAGCAGAACAGATCCGGCCCTTGTAACAAGGAGTTAGCACTGGGGAAAGCAGGCTTAAAGAGAGAGACCTTTAAACAAATGAACCAGTGTCATAAGAATCAAAGAGATACAAGTCTCTCCTGGCTGTCCTCGACAGGCAAAGTGCCCTGAACTCCTGTCTGCGCCAAGTCCCTGCCCGAGACCTACATGGTGTCATTATGTCTTGGAGGAGGGAATCTGAGGAGCTTTAAAGCTCCTAATTTCTTGCCATGAATCTGAACGAGAACAGATGCCAGACATTTCCTGTGCATCATGTGCTCCTGGATAGACCGTGTTACGCTGCAGGTAGCAGTGCTGGCTCTTCAGCCCGGGCTTCCCACAGGGTGGTTCTCATGGCAGCAGCAACAAGAGTCTTTCAGCTCTACCAAATGATCTGTTTAGAAGAACAGAAGGAGATTTGGAACAGGAAAGCTCCCAAATCACTCTCAAAGCTCTCAGTCAGGCAGCTGAGCAGATGCCAGACCCATAAGCGTTCCAGCTACCTCCTCCTTGCACAGATACTATTACACCAGCCACCGTCAGCTCTGCGTGCTGCTCAGTGAAGGACACGTCCATGGGTTACATGACTTGGAGGCAGGAGAGATCCTTTTTCAGGACTCCATTTACAGGCATCGGATTATAGTGGCAGTAACGTGAGCCAGTGTATACATACCCAGCTGGACGTGGAGCCAGATTTTCACGTTTGGCCACTGACACTGCAGCCATATTTTCTTAATTCTCTGTCAGACTCCTGAAGAGAGTGGGACAGTTTTCCAAGAAGGTCATCATCCCCAAATAGAGCTCAGCTATTAAAAGCTGTTAAGCCACTGAGAGAACAGCAATATCACCAAAGCTCCTGATAGGAGACCCAGACAGGTCTCCTTAAACATGCTCATGTATCTCTAATCAAGTTTCAGCTTGCAGAGTCTATTCCTTCCCCTGCCTCCGGCTCAACTCCAACCCCAGGATATGCAGAACATTAAAGCTGAAGATAAACGTGTTCCCAGTCATTCCCTTAGGTCCAGGATGACCAGATCCCTGATACCTCTCACCCCGCTTTTGAAAGTAAGAAACTCCACCATTCTCTATCTAAAGCAGAAACCAAAGGAAGAGGAGAACAGGTTATCTCCTAACGCCTCCCAGACTGGGCATTGGAAGCGACACAACTGAAAGTAGCCGTTGGTGATTCACTGATTCCTCCTTTAGATTTTAAGCCAAGTCAAGCAGGTAAACCTTTGCCAAGACGGCGAGGTAAAAGCTCAGACCTTGTAAGAAATGAAACCACCATTGAGTCATGTTGTCCTGATTGTGGTGCAAAAGCTCGCTCCCTTTTAGCAAAGTGAAAATAAAGGGTTACTTCTTGCTGCAGGCTTCGTACAAAGGGGTTGTTGATTTTGTTCTGCTTGCTTTTTTGCTGCTCCCAGAAGTTTGATATTTGACACAGCCCAGTTTGGGCAGGGCCGTGGTATAGGCCATTGACATGTGCTGGCATCAGAAGTACATTCTCTTTTACAGGCCCTGGAGCATGAGCTGAACTCCAAAAGGATCAAACATTGGGTAGGAGTCTGAAGCTGCTTACTATGTCCAGGATGGAGATGGCTGCATTTAGATGTAGTCTGCCAGGAAGGAGTAGATAAGATGGCTCTGATCTTCATGATAAAATGCTTATCAGGTATATAGAGCTCTGAGCAAAACCAGGCAGTTGTTAGGAGAACCGGCTGAACTGCTGTCAGGAGGTATCATTTATCACTGGAGTGAATAATCTGGAGTGACTGCTTTGTCTTATGTCTTGCCAGTGTGAAAACCAGGGTTTGCTCTACAGCAAAAAAGCGCCTAATAGAAAGGAAAGATTTGGAAAACATAAATACATTGGAGATGGTTCAAAATCTCTTTGATTAATAAGGGACATATGCCAAGGCCACACACAATTTAGGCCAATTTTTGCCCAAAGCCCCTTTAATAAAACTAGGAGTATTGCAGAGACTGCACACACATAACATGGACCCAAGGAAATTAAGTTTCTATCTTTAAACTGACTACTCAGGCCTATTTTCCCCTGCAATAAATACTGACTATGCTGGTAAGGAAAGGCAGAAAAAAAAAGAAAGTGAGCCTAAGTTCTTTGTTAGAGATATAAGCAGGTGACTTAAACATTAAACTTTCTGGCCTGCAACCACATTTCTTCCTGAAGTGTTACCAGAAGACTGTTAGAAAAGCACTCCAGAGATACGATTGGGAAAAGCAAGCAACATTGACACCTACTGTTGGATATTTTAATTGCTACTGACTACAAGATTCTTGTAAAGCAGGAGGAAGATGCTTTCCTAAGAGAAAACTACATACTAATACTTTTATTTTGCTTTCATTTTGCCTCCTGCAGTGCTTTCAAGGTGCACTTATTGCAAATCAAGAAGTTGCCATGTGCA
Source organism: Limnodromus scolopaceus (assembly GCA_028565335.1). Classification (NCBI taxonomy): domain Eukaryota; kingdom Metazoa; phylum Chordata; class Aves; order Charadriiformes; family Scolopacidae; genus Limnodromus; species Limnodromus scolopaceus. Next base: position 3,928,427 of record JAOXNO010000014.1, on the reverse strand, counting down.
GGGAAACTTTGTCCATCAATTTAATTTATTCCTTCATTTAATTCATGGAATTAGATGATTCCTTGGGAGACAGCGTTTTTTATGAGGCTAGCTGATAAAAATGAAAAAGCTGAAAACTAATGGTGCTAGTATCAGACAAGGCTGTGCTATATGCTCAGTGAGAGAGAGCATGCTAATTTCTCAGATTAAACCCTTCTAGCTCATAAGGAAATTAGGTTCATATAGAGACCTCTTGGAGCGTATCAGAAAGCACTACCCAGCCAAAAGCAGAGCACAGGTCTGAAAGAAAGAGTTTGTCACGTTTTACCATAGTGCGAGATCATACTTAACACCTTAAAGTGTCACCTTAAAGTGCTTCAAACCAAAAAGTTGATCATTGTGATTTCCTTCATGCAAGCTGGTTTTTTCCAGCCCACTAAAGAGGACTTAAACATAGGATGACACGAACTATCCCAAGAAATTAAGAAAAAAATTTAGCAAGTTGGTAGAAACAGCTTTCCTCTATGTCATCCCTCCAAACATAACACTTTTCCTCCTCAGAAACTTCCAGCAAAGTTGCTTCAATGGACTTTCCACAATTCTGAATACCTTCCTATTGTTCATACTAACAATTTGTGAAAATATATGATAAAAAAAGGCTCCAGAGCTAGAAAAGTAATGACTATGACTGATCATATGAGCTCTGGCAACACAGGATCTACATATAGATGTATACGAGGACATATCTGGGGTAAATCCCCACAGGAAAATTCCCAAAAAATCTCCAACACCACCACTCCACACCAAGAAAAAAAATACTGGTAACAGATTGTCTCCGTGGTGGCCGGACATGGTCTGCCTGAAGTGAGGAACATCAGATCAGCAGCCCAAAACACACATAGCTCTCCCCAAGT
>JAOXNO010000014.1:3909239-3920609 GCA_028565335.1 Limnodromus scolopaceus | reverse complement strand
TTGTAGGATTATGCTATGAACTACTGGAAGAGCAATGGCGCCCCAGCCGAGAAGCTCCTTGTTGGATTTGCAACCTATGGCCATAACTACATCCTCCAAAACCCAGCTAACACCGCTGTTGGGGCACCAGCAACCGGACCTGGGCCAGCCGGACCTTACACAAGGCAGGCTGGATTCTTGGCTTACTACGAGGTATGTGTGCTCCTACACATCTAGGCCGCCAAGAACACAAACACCCTTCAAACTTCCCAGCAAGGAATTTTTAACCCCTACACCCATGGAACATGCCAACTGTCCTCTTCTGCACGACACTTGATAACTTCTCCCTCTCTCCCCCTTTTTTTCCTAGATCTGCACATTCCTGGCCAATGGAGCCACCCAGGCTTGGGATGCCCCCCAGGACGTGCCCTACGCTTACAAAGGCAGTGAATGGGTTGGCTATGACAACATCAAGAGCTTCAACATCAAGGTACGGGGGGATGTGTGGCTGTGCCAGTAATAAGGCAGGAGGCCTTCTGCAGCAGCAGGTCCCCGGACTAATTGGGATCTCTCCCCTGACACTGAACAGGTTGACTGGCTGAAGAAGAACAAATTTGGAGGTGCTATGGTTTGGGCCATTGATATGGATGACTTCACTGGCACTTTCTGCAAGGAAGGCAAATATCCCCTCATCACCACCCTGAAGAACGGTCTTGGTCTGCAGAACAGCGGTGAGTAGCTTGAGCAGGGTGTGCTCCTTCAAGGTGACTCCCTAGTTCCCTGCTGATGCAGGGCTTCACACACCCACAAACCTGTACCTCTGGAGTCTCTGTGGGTAAAGACTTTCTGTGGAAGCCACATCTTGAGATTGGCCTTGAAATACCCTTTCCGTCTACATCCCCCGGCATCAAAGAGGGAGATTGTAACTTGGACCTGGGTCCAGATGTTGCAAAGGCCTGGTGTGAGCCAGGCCAGACTCTGGGGGAAACACCCCTTAATAGCTGACCCCAGCACTACAGGGCCTATGGAGGAAGGGGAGGGCTGAGAGACTGTCAACATAAAAATAAGCCCTTTCCTGCTTTTATTTCAGACTGTCTGTCTCCGACTCAGCCCACTACCACTACCATTTCTTCCGTCCCTGAACTTCTCTGTGATAGTGGTCTAACAAGTGCCAGTGGGAACTGGGGCACTGATGGTAGCTCTAGTGTGAGTGTGTGACTTCTGTGCTGGCAAGGCCAATGGCATCTATGCAGATCCAACCAACAAGTGCAACTTCTACAACTGCATTAATGGTGAAACCTTCATGCAGAGTTGTGATAATGGCCTTGTCTTTGACACCAGCTGCTCCTGCTGCAACTGGCCGTTGCTCCAAAGCACGCCTCTGATCTAATCGCACAACATAAGAATGATTAAATAAAGTGTTCTGCAAAAGCAACATTCCTCATAGTTTCAACTTGTCTTGCTCTTCATATTTTGATGATCCCTGATTCTCTCCTGATACTCACACTTGTGCCCAGGGAAGGGTCTGAATGCACAAGGTAGCACTGAATGCACTTAGTTCCAGTATGGTTTTTTCCAGGGACTTTTTGTTACTCTACCTTGACTGACAGGCACAGGGAAAAAGACCGAGAGCAGACAACAGGGCAGATCGGGCTGTGCCACAGGAGAGATCACAGAGAAGGGTCCTGACAGCCCAACCTCTAGAGTGCTTCTACAGAGACCTCTCCTTACTGAATTACAGTGTGAAACAGCCGCTCCTGGGAGTGAGAGCCAGCACAGCACAATACACAGGGATTTTATTCATCCTCCTCTTTTCCCTGCACCCTTCAGGCGCTGCCTTTGCCAGCATTCCTTCTACCACCCTCTCCACCACCACCCCCCCCCGCCCCGTGTCTATAGCAACTGGAGTACACACACATCCTAAAGTCTTGCAGGGCAGCATGGCAGGGGTGTGGGAAACCAGAGGTGAGCCCCGCGAGGTGCGTGAACCCAGGGGGGTGTGCTGTGGGCTCCAGGGCTTTCCTTGCCACCGGGGAGCTGCACGACATCGAGCTTCCCAGCAACCTTCTCCACGACCGGGCTGCTACACGTACTCTACACAGGCTGAGGAAAAAGAAGCCTTTGTGGCAGGAGGGAACACGCATCCAAAGGGCAGACTCTTAACAAATATCCAGGGTCGGGAAAACTCCCATCTGGGAGATAAAGGGGTGGTTGGCCTCAGGCAGAGAGCAGCAGACTCTTACAAAGGTAAAAAAGCAGCAAGTGGTCACCTCTGCATGGTTTTATCACACTGGTAGCATTTCCCTCTCCAGGTCCCACAGATGCGCAGAAGCAGATCTCATTTGGGTCATGTCAAGAGCGGAAAATATTCCCTCTCCACCATGCCCCAGACAGGCTGGGAGTCCATGTGATAGCCATTAGTGGAAACCCGGCGCTTGGGCCAGGCTGTTACCTGAGTCAAGAGGTAAGTTGTTCAGTTTTTGTGCTCAGAGCTTTTCCTTCACAGAATAGGAATAATAGGACCGTGGCCAGCTGGACACAGAGCCCCCATACCTGCCCTGCAAACCAGTTGTACGAGGTCTCCACATATATCTCAAAAAAGAAATTCCCCCTCCCCTTCCAAATGCACCAGTCCTCAAAGCTCCAGCTGCCCTAACGCTCTAAATCAGTGAGAAATCGGAGGAATGAATAGGAATAACGTCTGCTGCTCATGTACTTCTGCAAACACTGTCTTAAAAATGTCAGTAAGACACTTCTGCTTTTGAATTACAGAGAAGCAGCTTCAGATACTCTTTGGAAAACAAACCGCTGAGCCAGAAAGGCTATGTGCTAGGAGCGAGAACAGCCCAGCGTTTCATACCAGAGCCACAGGTAAGAAAAGCACACTCCAAAGCAGCAGAGCTGCGGCTTTGCAAGAATTTGTAGGCTGTTCCTAACATAGACTATCAGTTTCATTCACATCTTCTGGGGCTGCGTCCAACTTACACAGAGTCTTGTGATCTCCTTTCAGATGGTCTGGTGGGAGGTGTTGAGCCTAGAGACCGATGACTGATCATATGAGCTCTGGCAACATCGACATACACACTTGTATATACACATTCCTTTGCATCACATACACACACATAAATATACATTTTGAAGCAAAATCAGGGATGGAGCTCAGCTATACCATCTGAACAAACACGCTATATTTTCTGGTCCAGCTCCTCTAGAATAATAATATATTAGGAGAGACATCACAGAACACACTGGGTAAGGAGTAGGGGGTGCATATTTGACTTGTTCTGATTTTTTTTACACCATCAGAATAGCCAAAGCATGCATTGAACAGGAGGTCTATAATGGCCAGCTGGCTGCTGACCAGAGGATCTAGGAATGGTCTGCAGAAAAAAATCTTCCCTATGAAAATATTCTCTCTTGCAGACTGTGACTCCCAGCCCAGCAGCGTACCAGTCACTCTGGAAGAAAGAAAGAAAATGCCAGCCTGCCTATGCTCCATTTTCCATTAAGACACCGCGATTTCCAGATAAACCTTCAGATAAAGAATTTTTCCCTGGGTAACGTAACTCATTTTCTTACACTTCTAGTAGTAAACAGGAGTACTAGCAGAGAAATGCTAAGACACAGATGGGAGATAGGTAACTGAGTTCCCACTAATGCTTTTTTATCTTCAAAAAGCTCCCCTGCTTTAGTTTTTAACTTAGCATGATGACTTGAGTACCATAACATGCATTTCTCCCAAGGATCAAGGCAGGGCTGGTAAATTCCAGTATTGCAATCATCATTCACCAGCTCCAGAAGTGAGATATTTTGTGCCTGTTTTCTTTAGACCCGGAACTTACGAAGCAGACAAGCGATTGCACAAAAAAATCACTTGGCCGATGAAGTTTGGGTCTCCAGACTGGTCTTTAGTGCCAATGCCAGCAAAAAGGATGCTAAAAATGGAGGTACAGAAGGTAAGGAGAGGGATAAGGGAATGTTATTCCTGGCTCAATGCTTCTGACAAAGGAAATAGTATGATTACTTCAATGCATTTGCACTCTTTTGCCAGCCTTTCCTCACTGGCCTGCTGCATACGTGGCTCTACTAGCCTGAGGCACGAGATACAAAGTGATTTTCTATCAGAAAATGCTGGTTTGTGCAAACAGTTAAAGCCCTGCAAAAAACCCTTTCTATTAAGAAATTTGCTCTGGAAGTTTCCATCCGCAAAGTGAGAGAAGCAGAGCACGGAATTCCCCGTGTGGATCTGCTGAGAAGAAAACCCTTCTGATTTAAAACATAGCTTAAGGTTCTCAACACCATGTCATGTCTTCCTGCAATTTTCTGAAGCAATTGTCATTGCTAATGTCTAATGGATACCAGTTGTCTTTTAGCTGACTGTAGACAGAGAATTTAGGAAACACCGGGACCGAGTGGCCTACCTGAGTTTGTACTACAGCTGAGGAGCCCGGGCTGCCGCCATACGTCCTTCCCTTCCAGCAGGGCACCTCAGGCCTCGCCTCCGCTTCCCACCCACTCGTGGAGACATTTGCCTGCACTATCCAGCCTCTCCAAATAAAAACATTTTAAAAAGAGGGATTTCTTGCCACTAGTTGTGCTTACCAGGTATCACGCCAGGTGTCAGCTGCCTCTCTGGGTGTCTGGGTGCCACCGGGGGCCCACGCACAGCCCCTCTCAGCGCCTCAGCCCAGGTGAGGCTGGCGGCCATTTTCTCTGGGGCTGCCTCACCTCACCGCCCTTCCTGATCCGGCTTCCCTCGCTTCAGAGGGCTTTTCCCCAAAAATCCAGCCATCCCTGGCACTGAAGAGGAGGCAAATTAACACAGCTAGAGGGTGGCTCAACTGCTGTCCTGTCTCCTCAGCGCTGGGAGTGAACACCACCATCTCCTCCTCAGCCGCCACCATCTTCTCCTCAGCCTCCTCACCACCATCTCATCTCCAACAGACGCCGGGCCCAGGAGTTCATCCACGGCCTGAGGAGAGCTGAGAAACATGGGGCCATACACGGCATTGCCACCGGTCCTGCACTGCCCTCAGGTATGTTCAGAGACAGTATAATGGCTTTTATATTGCAGAGCCAGCAACTATATTGAAGTAGCACACAGCAAACACCCTAGGGAAAGAGGCTGTGCTGGGACAGGTTAGAACAGACGGCCTGCAAGACGTACGCTTGCGTTACTAGCTTCTTCCCTACTGACATGAGGAAGATATTGTCAAGCAAGCAGCAAGCAACATGCTGCTATAAAAGAATCTGGCCACGAAAATAAATTTAGCCTGAAACAGAAAGGTACTGGTATTCATCATCAGTTGTTTCTGTAATGTACAGCTTAGGCCCTAGGGATGTCTATAAATGTTTACAAACCTTCACACACAGACTTAATGTGTCTGATCACAAGCTTGAGTCAATCTCAGGGGAAAATGAAGAGCAGGCAGCATTAATTCTCAATATAACTACCAGTCACAATGCAGGCTTTCAAATTTTCTGGGTCTGTTTAGCCGTTTCTGTAGCAAATTTCACCTGTAGCCCAATTTCAGCTCTAAAACCAAAATGCGTTCTTCCAATTTCCCACTTTCGGTCTTCAAGAGGTCTCACAGATGCACGACAGCAGCTGCTCATGACCTGCCTTATCTAGGCACAGTGGCTCCTTCCCTCCCAACCACAAGAGGCTGCTTTGTAGTTGCAGCTGTCAAAAAGGGGATGTACTCGGTGATTCACAGTTGCCCCTTTTGGTGCAATCTTTTGAAGAAGAGGGTATGACTCACTGGAAGTGGTACTGTCCCAAGACCTCGGGTTTATGGCTGTTTAAGGCTTCACCCTTGCATTCACAGCTGATACTGCATCCTTCACCTCCACCCGTCTTGGTCTTCTAATCAGGAGAAAAATACATGTGCAAGAGAAGATGTAAAATAAAAAAGCATGATTCTGCAGCCCTTCTCAACCATGCATTCCACCTATGGTGGGAGAAACCTTCTCCTAAAGCTTTTGCAAAACTGATGGCATTTCAAAAGGCACTTTGTTCTCACTGAACATATTTCTAATGAAACAAATTTTTTCAACCTTCCCAGCTATCAAGTGTTGCTGTGGAGAAAGGAAGAGTTACAGAGGGAAGGACAAGACTTCCTACTGCTTGTAGATCCCACTGAAAACACACTCAGGCTCCATTCAGGTGCTTTTCCACTCCTGAAACTTCAAGGACTCAGCCAATTTTGCATGTGGAAGATAAAATTTCTTTTATTATGAACATAAAAATTACTATTTGCATTCTACATTTTTCCCCTACCCAGCGAGGGATTTTGTCTTTACGAAAACTGCTTAATCCAAGTAAAAAAAGATATAAACTTTTATATATACATACATACACAACGTCTCTGTACATTTGTTACTCTGTACAACCAAGGCACCAGCAGAAGTGATGATGGCACATGCAGGACTTTTTTTTGCTAGAGATCTTATTTCAGATTGTTTGGCAGGAACACCTCCATTCTCACTGAAACAATAATTCCTTTTTATCTTTCTCCTCCCTCGGTGGCAGGGGAAGAGGGAGGCTGGGGAGGATGCCTTAACTAAATGGAGGTGAACACGTACACACATAACTCTGATCTCCCTGGTGACTGCAACAGACTTCTTGCATTCAGCCACTACTCTGGGAAACCACGAGCTCCTGGCAGTCTGTAGCAGACAGCCTTTGCTGCCTCTCCCAACACCGTATTTTCATCCAGAAGAGATCCCTGGAAAACTGGATCAAACTACAGGAGCCTTTTGCCAAAGAAATTTAGCCCACATTTTGCTTAAGGAAAAGCTGAATTCAAGCAAAGCCCTCCAGAGCCAGCTAACAATTGTAACACACCCACCACTAGTCATTTTCACTGCTGAAATGAAGTCTTCTGCTCTGGGGAAATAAAAGAGGAAAAAAAGAGCAACTTCTGTTGATAAAAGCCCGTATTTGAGAATGGACAAAATTAAAAAGTGCAATCAATAGCATGGCCTTGACGACTGCAATCAACACAGCTTTATTCCATATTCCAAGTTTTTCAGCACAGCATCTTTCAAAACAGCTGGTGAAGGCGTGAACTCTCTAAGGAGTTGTGCTGTGTTGAAACTAACAATAGAACTGAAAAATAGCCTGAAGCAGCTGTTAAATCTTGCCATTAATATTGCTAGAAAATAATCTCAAAGCAGAACAGGGTAAACACCACACTTAGCACTTTTAAGTTAGAAGAGCAGCTGCAGTCAGAAAAGTGAGAATAAAATGCTATCTTTGCTCTGTATTTACACTTCACTCTCTTACCAACACATTAGATGCCTTTAGTTTATAAAAGAAGAGTCTGTTTTGCTTTTTCACCTGCCAAGAATCCAAAGAAATAAACCTCTCCGGGATTTTTCTGTCTCTGTTAATACACGCTCCTTAGGCTATAAGGCCAGGCAGGGTTGATTGCAGAAGTTTCTGTTCTAGCCTGCCAGCCAGCCACGAACGAATTATGCCTTTGTGTTCTGCAGAGCCCGCTGGGAAGCACTGAGCAGTGAGAACCTTTGTGTTCCCCCGTCTCTTCAGAGAGCAAATCCTGCCGACATTGAGAACAAACCAAAGCAAACGAGACAATTCCCATCCGTAACCCAGTGGCCTTCAAGGCTTTTACAGCAATTGACCATTGACCTTTCCAAGTCAGCAGGGGAGAAGAGGGGAAAGAGGGAGCAGTTCAAATCAGGACGAGAGTGTAGTTCACCAGGCAGAGAGAGATCATTCTTCTGCTTCTGCTGCTCAGCTCTGGTGCCTCTTCTGTCTTGCTCCGTGCCTCTCACCCGCACCAGTGGAGGTGAACCCCCCCAGGTTTCTCTTCCTCGGGGCAGCCAGCTGCCTGCACCTCACTTCTTTCTGCGGATCTTGGGCTTTTTCACTGGCCGGAGGTAGGGATTGTCTATCACATTTTCCTCCCCGTTCCGACTGCCTGACAGGGAGGTGTTCTGCTGTAACACTGAAGCATTCTCCTTTTCAGGTCCTGAATCATCCTGCCACATAAGAAAAAAACCAAAAACATTAAAAACCTGTAAGCATAAACAGCCAAAGTTAGGCTAAACAAGGCTTAGAAAGTTCAAACCACAGAACCTATGGGCAAAACAGACAATCAACAGCCAAGATAAGCAGCAGCACACAGGGAGCTGCATTAAAGGTGAGGACTCCTGATTTCTAACACAAGAAGATCCCCTTTGGGAACAGTGGGATTCTAAGACAATCCCCTCTCCCCAAACACTGAAATGAAGGTTGTACTGAAAGCTCACGATCCAACCTCATTTTGCATCACACCCTGCAGGAAGTTAAAGAACCATGACAATGTTTAGTCATTTACACCTGGTAAAACGCAACCCACTCTGCCATTTTCCACCCACTCTGCCCAGCTGCAAGGAAGACGGGCAAAGAACCAAGTTTCACATGTTTGAGAAAGTCGGGCCCGAGAGACCTCTCTCTCTCAGGCTGGGCGTACCGTGCTCATGTGCAGGGGGAGGTTCTCGGTGTCTGTCTGGTCGTCTTGCTCAGATGAATCCGTTTCCTCCATTTGCTGCATTTCCAGCTCCGAGGGGAGAAGAGCTGTCAGGTAGGGTACAGTGAAAGGCCTGGCAGCAATCACTGGGGTTCGGGAAAAGGACACAGTCAGCAAACTGGGAGAATGCTCCTCAAGTCAGAGATTACAAAGGACAAAGCCAACCAGTTACTTAAGAGACCAAGCACTTTCACTGGCTCTGGTTTTAAACACCCACACTCTTTTCCTGCTGCTCGCAGGGATCAGGAATGAAATATGCTGTCCCAAAAAAAAATCAGTCTCCGATTTCCTGTTTTCTGAGGCCCCTGTATGTTTCCAGCCAAGGACACAACAGTATACTAACACAACAAGTCCTTCCTGACATCCATAAAAGTTCTATTATCTCGCAGGCTGATGCATCACTTAGATCCCCCTTAAGATAACACTGACATCTGCGCTGCCAGTGAGCCTTGGACAGGTGGGAATTCTCATCACTGTTTTGCAGACAGAGAAATAGGAAAAGCTCCAGAGAGGAGAAATTGCTTGTTTAAAAGTTACAGAGGGTCAGAGACAGGATTGGATTGAGCTTTGAATTTAGCACCCATCAGCCAAGGCCTTCTCCATCAGCAGAAGAAAGTGACTTTGCTGAGGGCCCACCACTTGGCTTTGATTCTGGTTTTCATCCCCATTTTAAATTGAAAATTCCTCATTTCCCAGCCTTGTAGTCCCTCAGAAGAGCAAACACAATGCGGTCATTCAGCGCTCGCCTCCTGCAGTAGCAAGAGCTCTAACGGAGCGTGTACTCAGCCGTCATTTACAGCACCAAGCGCCCTAGATTACTCACACGGGAACGTGCTGACATCGTCTTTGAAGAGACTCTGCGTTTCTCCCGTCTTAGCCATGAAACGCGTGAGAGCTCTTTCTACATCGCGCCGTTGAGATGCTGCCTTTTCCCGAAGGACCTGATAATCGGATACCGGCTCCCGGTATGTCTGTGGAGCAGGGAGGGACAAAAAACCAACACTGTTAGTGGCTGCAATGTAGACAGTGGGGTTCAAACACACCACCCGGCAAGCACTGACCTTCAACATGCAGAGATTTTCAGAGCTACAGATATCAACCAGCCAAAAATCTACAGCAAGGGCAACCCGCAAACAACAAGTGAAATATTAAGCCAGGAAAAAGCAATATTTTCAACAAAGAGTACCAGCGCTGCAGTAGAAATACTTATACACCACTCCTGGTGTCACTGACTTCAGACAGATCCCAGTTCTTTTTTTTACTCACTGGTGTCTTGATGTAAGTATGAGGATCTGGAAACTCGGGGAAATGGCCGGGAATGTGGGATGGATGCGGCTTGTTCTGTCCAGCTGTCAGGGCTTTGGGAGTCACAGGCTGGTTTGTCACAGGAGCTACAGTTAAAAAACACGCACACACACACACACAAATCAGCCGGCTTCACTCTCCCAAGAGTTAGGCACAAAGTGATTTCACTGGGCAGTGACCCATGTCTCCGGGTGCTATAAAAGGCACAGGGCACATCCCACGAGCAATAATTTCAGGTTGTGTCTGGCATCCCCAAAAGGGAATTGCTTGACCCCTCTCTTCTACTCAGAGAGAACAAAACCATCTTGGGGATTCTCGTGTGCAATGAGGATGCTGAAGGAAAGGCAACTTTTTCGGCAGAAGGGACCTCCCTTCAGCTATTGCACAGTCGTTACAGGAATGCTTAACACAAACTGCATGTCCAGGGGTGCTGGACTGCAGCACCCATCAGAAAAAGCAGGAGCTCTGTATGCCAGCAGAGAGGAAAGCCAAATTATTCCCAATTCCCTGCATCAGAAGAGAAAGGATTTCCCACATACGGGCAGTGATGACCATCCTCTGGGAGCGCTTGGCGTACGCGGGAAGCGTTTCGACGTTGAACCCTGCAATAAAAAAGAGGAAACAGAAATCACACCAAGAGCTTATCCTGTTGAAAATCCTTTCTCTTAAGACTTCTCCAGAATTTTTTCCAAGGGCTCTAAATTACATGAGACAGAAAAATCACACACTCTGTCTATGAAAATACCGCACCCGCAGCAGCGATACCTGAGCGCCTGCATCAGACCCAGAACAGTGGGCGTCACACAAACACCAGGAACGTGGGGGGGACGGATTTTCCTACCAACGCAGCACACCCCAACCTTCTGCAACGCGGGCAGCTGGGATCACTGGGACCAGTCACCTACTCACCCATTTCCACCAGAGTAACCACGATATCAGAGAGCGTAGGCTGCGTTCTGGCTGTATGTTCACAGTAGGACTTTGCACTCCTTCCAATTTCAGAAATATCTGGGGGGGGAAAAATAAACCCCCACCATGTATTTGATTCAGACAGTGACCACACATTTGTATCAACCCAGTCCCAGCTTAAGAGATAAGAATTTTTAATAAATTCAGCAAGGGATGAAAAATAGCTCCTAGAATCCAGTGTCCTACAGCCTGTGTATTTAAAAGTAAAGCGTGTGGAGACACTAAAGACCAAAGAAGTGGGGCAATTCCCAGCACAAACCCAGGTTGGGCAGAGAATGGATGGAGAGCAGCCCTGAGGAGAAGGATTTGGGGGTGTTGGTGGATGAGAAGCTCCACACGAGGCAGCAATGTGTGCTGGCAGCCCAGAAACCCCCCGCACCCTGGGCTGCATCCCCAGCAGCGTGGTCAGCAGGGCACACAGAGATGCTGGGAGGGCTGGGGCCCCTCTGCTGGGAGGACAGGCTGAGAGGGTTGGGGGGATTCAGCCTGGAGAAGAGAACCCCAGGCTCCGGGGAGACCTTAGAGCCCCTTCCAGTCCCTAAAGGGGCTCCAGGAAAGCTGGGGAGGGACTCTGGATCAG
>JAOXNO010000014.1:3875847-3894040 GCA_028565335.1 Limnodromus scolopaceus | reverse complement strand
CAGATCCCCCCTCAGCCTTCTCTTCTCCAGACTAAAAAGACCCAAGTCCCTCAGCCTTTCCTCATAAGGGAGATGCTTTGGGCCCCTCATCTTTGTAGCCCTTTGTACCCTCTCCAGCAGTTCCCTGTCCTTCTTCAACTGGTGAGCCCAGAATTGGACACAGTGCTCCAGATACCATCCATACCACCATCCTGAGAGACAAGGAGCAGCATCCCTGTGCAGATGGCTCCATCCTGCACTTCTGTTTGCAGCCACAGCAGCGTTGTCTCCGGGAGGAATTTTGTCAGCAGAAAGCAGGCGGAGTGGAGCAGGTCCCCCTCTTCATCCAATGTACCTGATTCTGCTTGTTCTAACCCAGGGCTGATTTGCATAATTTGTGTTATTCCTTTCTATATGTTGCTGGGACTTTGTCTTGCAAAGGCTGACTTGAAATCAGTCTGTCCTAAACTCAAATATTCAGGGACTTGTGCTCTTCAGGACAGCTCGGGTTTCTCTATGCACGTGTTTTATGAGGGAGCTGGGCCCAGGCAAGACCAGATGGACTCAAGGCTCATGGAAAGTACCTTTCAAACCAACCCTGTTTAGATTTCTAGCCTGAGCCAGAAAAATAAATAAAGAAAGATGGGAGTTCCGGCCTTTTTATTTGTCTGATGTATTTAATTTCATTAACAATCAGAACCTGTGTCAGCCTCTCTATTGGAAATACCCCAGAAAGTCTCAGATTTTGCAGAGATTTCCCCAAATTCTTCATCTGGGAAGATGACTCTTTTCATCTTTACCCAGAAACTATCTCAGCATTTTTCTGTTATCTTGCTCAGGAGAGAGCCCGTGGTGGCTCTCTCTAGCCCCAGCCTGGCAGGGTACAGATATATAGGTCACTTGCCCTGGGTCATGTGGCTTGGATGAAGGCAGGGAAGGATGCAATCCCGATATTGCTTGGGATGCCCCAAATCAGAGTTCAGCAGAGGGGAGTCTCAGCTCTGCCCGGCATCGTGGTGCTGCCGATACAGTACGAGAGCAGTAGTGACAGCACCAGAACTGGGAAAATCTTATGTACTGTGGTGGTGCCTGCAGGGAAACTGCTGCCGAGATACGTTGTGTAATGTTCATACTACGCTCTCTCTGCAAAGGTCTTGTGCCAGGCTTGTTTTCTGCCTCTGCAGTTGTTTTTCAACTCTGATGCAACTGTTAAAGCTCTTTGAAAGAGTCAGCTTGCAAAGGCGAAGGGTTAAACACAGGACGCAGAGTGGGCCTAAATCTGGCAGACCTCTTTGGTGGCTGAGGACCGCCAGCATAATCTCTGCTCTCAAAATGCTATCTCTGCTCCAAAGCAGTGGTTTACAGGTTTTGCTCAAAGCATCATCCCCATGTGCAACCAGACACATCTTCCTTAGGCACTTAAGCTGTGCCTGCGGGGGTTTAGCTGGGCCAGATCTGCAGGTGCAAGAAGTGACAAGAGATGGGGAGTGGAAACTGGTCTGTCTTTAGGGCACCATTGTAGTTTTCAGCTGTGCATCCAACCATCAATCTCTGCAGGTGAGCAGAGATCGTTGCTGAGCATCTATTTTCTTCTTAACTTTTACTGTGCAGGAAGTAAATAAACACTTATGCATGCTTTTAACATATTTGTCAGGTAATGGGGGTAAAAATAAGTTTGCATATTGTGGGGCTGAAGGGGCTGAGATCTGCTTCATGTTGCACATGGGAGCCCATTGAAATCGACGGGGTCTCAAGGGTATAACTGATGATGGCAAATACCAGCCCTGTCTTTAAGCCTTTTGTATCTTGCTGTCTCAGCTGCTGGCACATGGGAATGGTACCCTGCAGCCCTGCCATCATTAGTCAAAGACTAACCTTCCTGCTCTTGGGTGTGCAGGGGCTGAGCACTCTCATGCTCACATCAAGGCAGGAATTATCCAGGATTTTGATGGTTATAACTGCAAAAGATACAAGTCTGGTCTTTGTCTTGCAGCATCTCCTAACCCCATCTTGCAGAAGAGCTCTGTCAGGTTCAGAAGTACAAATGCACAGTCCCTGGTTAAGGGTTTATTGCTAATTAGGATCAACTGTAATCTCAGGCGGTTTATGCCTGAAAAAGAAAGATCTACTGTTTCCATGGACATCAAATTGGTATACAGAGCTGAGTAAATCTACTGACCCAAGTAGGAATTTCCAGGGCACGTTGTTAGTCGCTGATGTCTCTGGTTGATGTGTTCACAGTAATAGCTGACACTTAGATGAATGTGTCTCCCCACTCTTTTAGATAGATCATAATCTCTGTCCTGAAACAATTCATGCAGACACTTGGCATCACTTCATAACAACCCAGTAGCAGGGGACAGTGATACAGAGGAGAGCACAGCTGTAGGAGAGGGGAGCTGCCCTGGCAGGAGACTGAGGAGTCTCTACAAAAAAAAAAAAAAAAAAAAGGCTTTTCCCTGTTGAGACAAAAAAAAGTGCAAATATTAGGATTGGAGATTATTGACAATCACTTGCTGAAATAAACCCAGGCCCCTCCAAAGCACTGTGCATCCCAGCAGTAAGGCAGGATGGACTTACTAAGGGAGTAGAGGGGGCCAAAGCAACAGGTATTGAGTTATTTTAAAGCCAAAAGATTGGGAACAGAGACTTGTCACACCTGCTTTGGGGCTTGAATGAGCTCTGGAGTGCTATCCCAGCCTTTTGCTTTGGCACCAGCCTTTCTCCTGGGAGCAGAAGGGGACTGGAGACTGCAATATTTCTGTAGATTGTGGTATTGCAGTTTTATTCAGTGGTGGGATGCTCTGTGCAGGTAGGATGTTTTCCATCAGCGTCTCCACATGCTGCTTTCCTCCTCTGTGTTGTGCATCAGGTTGGATAACCAAGATTTTTAACCTGGTCACCACCTTACTAAGGAAAACCATAGCACTTGCATTTCCTGTTAACCTGCTACCTTTGTTTCTTCAACAAATTCAGCACAGCAGAAGGGAAAAGCAGCGCGTCCAGCTCGCTTTCCTGAGAAAATTGTAGCCAGGGCAGAAAGAGGTGGTTGTCTAATGGCTCCCAGCCATTCCATACAAGAGATTTTTGGATAGGAAGTGAAGAGCAGCTTTTCCCATGGGAACTACAGGGGGAGGCAAACTGAACTGAATGGAGGCCTCATAAATCAAAGACACATGCCTTTGACTTTCTGCACTATAGCTTTGGGCAGCTGGTATTTTTATGCCCAGTCAAGAATTTCTGAAAAAAAAAAAGCCACAAAATGCACAAATTATTAAAAAAATGCTGAGTTCTGTGAATGTCTCCTTCCATCAGCCTCGAAGTACCACAGTAGGGGAGACGGAGGCACAGTGCACAGAGTCCGTTTGCTGAGGGTCATGCAGAACCTCAGCCCTACAGAGATGAGCACAAACTGATAGAGCTGTTCTCAGCCATTCATTCTTACTTCTCACCTCCACTCTTGGTGAGGGAGGAAGGAGTCAGGCAGTACAACTGGCAGGGACATCTATGTTTTATTCCAGTTAAGCTAGACAGCTAGACATGTATCCCACGTGTTTTCTTCATCCAGAGGCAGCAGCAGTACTCGTACTGCCTGCTTGAGAAATCTGCATCATCAAAGCACTTTGCAGGTATTAACTAATTCATCGTTGTTAAACTGCAGTGATGGGATTTTTCCAAAGCTGTCGTTATTGGTCTAAGCTGGGAGCAAAACTCACAGCAGCTCTGATGGAAATAAAGTTAAGCACATTTTAAAATAAACAGGCCGAGGGAGATGTGATTCAGGACGTATGATCTTGCTTCTCCATCCAACTTCATCAAAGTACCTTCTATCTTCTCACTGATTAAAAGCAGGAGGTTATTTTCAACCAGTTCACAGACCCCTCCAGTGCTGTCTCCCTGATAACCTCCCTTCCAGCTCAGAGATGATGCTCAGCAGTGGATATTTCTCCGAGCCTTGACCTAGACACCAAACTCAGTGTCCCATCCCTTTTACCCATCACCATCCTCAGCTTGGGCTGTGGAGGTGAGCCTGAGACTTCGTGCTCTCAGCATCAGCACGAATATCCCCCTCTTTAAATACTCATTTTGTTCATAGGCTTTCCTGCCAGCCTGCAGTTTGCAGCAGTGGAATTGCACTGATGTGAGGCATCTCTGCCTCTTACAGATCATGAGTGGATTCTCTTGTATCCGTACCTATCTTCCTCTGCAAGCTGATCACCTACTTGGCCTGCAATGTTGGTTGTAGAGCTACTTCTGAAGTGCAACCATCTCTTTCCCACCACCTTGCTGCCCTTAGCCATCTCTGTCTCTAGGGACGTGCGCCTGCCAATACCTTAGGGCACCCTCTCCCTCTCGCCCAGGCATTAAAAGAGGTGCCAGGGACTTACTGAAGCACTATCACTCACTGTCCTCGTGCAATTGTTTGTCATCTTTCTCTTTTTGAGGGCAGCTAGATTCTAAGAAACGCGGGCAGGGAGTTGCAGGCAGGGAGACGGGAGCACAAAAGGACCTTTTGCTTATCTCTGACCTTTCTGGCGTGGACACATGTTGCAGGGTGGCCTCCAGGGCCCAGATAATGCAAAAGCTGCGATGCACGATTAGGCGTTGAGTCATTGAGACACCGTCGGCAAAGATCTGGTAAAGGCCTGGGAGGTGGCAACGAAGAGAGAAAAAATAAATAAAGGAAGTCTCCTCTGCAAAGTGTGTTGACAAGCTGGGGTGGAGGGACACGTGTGACGTGGTGGGGCAGTGGCCCGGTCCAGGGAGCAGGAGGGGCTTGACCAAAGGGTCAAGGGAATATTCGTGGCCGTGGCAAGTTCCTTGCTGGTAGAGGGTGCAAGGAGGTGGATGCTGGAGAAATGCGGCCCCCAACCAACGCCCTGCTCTGTGAAACCCGCTGTTCCTGTACTGCAGCTGGTTGAAACCTCCCCGGTGCAAACATCTGGAAGAAAATGCTGATTTTTCTTTATGTGTTTGGAATTATGTTAGGAGGAAAGAAAGGAGAACCCCACGTCCCTGGCTGTAGCCACCCCTTTGGGGGCAGACTGAGAATCGTGGCCAGGAGGAAGCAAGGCTTGGACTTGAGCTTTGTCCTCCCACGTCCCAGGTCATGCCACAGTGTGTAAGAGCTTTCCAGATGCTATTACTATAAGCAGCAAGGCCAGGCACAGCTGGTTTCCAGTGAAACTGAAGCTCTTCTGCGTGTTATCTGGTGTCTGTGAAGGACTGAATCTGTTTCTGAATGGAAGCTTGATTTGGGTCTGTCTTCTCCTGAGCTGCCTGCTTGTATGAGACTTGTGAGAATGAAATGCTGTTGGTACCTTTACCTGATTGAGGCAGTCAGACTAGAAATTCTTTGGTGTGAGGGTGGTGAGACCCCGGCCCAGGTTGCCCAGAGAAGCTGTGGCTGCCCCATCCCTGGAGGGGTTCAAGACCAGGTTGGAGCAACGTGGTGTGGTGGGAGGTGTCCCTGCCCAGGGCAGGGGGTTGGAACTCGATGATCTTTAAGGTCCCTTCCAACTCAAACCATTCTATGAGTCTATGACTTGGTTGAAATTGGCTGAAGGATTAAGAATTTATGGGAAAGGGAGGACAGACACAGGCAGCAGGATTGCATGTGGCTTGTTTCTTTAGAAAACAAGGCTAGAAGCGCTGAAAGGTCTTGGGTTCATCCTGATGCAGAACAGGAAGATTTTTGTGGGATGGGAAAAATGCTTCCTGCCCAGCTCCAGTCCATGTCGCAGCGTAGGGAGACCCATTGCGGTAAAGCCTGGGCTGCAGCGATGGGGCCTGGACAGACAGAGAGGACCACAGGCTGTGTTTATGTCCAGCAGCCTCAGTAAAAATTCCCCTTTATGGTATCACAGCCAAATCCCGCTTCTTCCCCTCCACAAAGGACAGGCAGTACGGCGTGACCTTGAGGGGAAACAAGAAGAGAGAGATTAACCGGGCAGAATATAACGTATGCATGTGTTTGTTTTCAGGTAGAAAAATCAAACGCTTTCCCGGCCTCTCTGGAGGGAAAAAAAAAACCCAAAAACATCCTCTGAAGTTTCTTGTTTTGCTGAGGCTTCTCTTTTTCTCGCGCCCGTTTCCAGCGGTGGCGGGCGGAGGGACGGATCCCCGCACGGATGCTGCCAGCCCCACCCTGCCGGCTGAGGAGCTGCGCTTTCAGTAGCCGTGTACCAGGGTGACGTGGGGTCAGCTGGGGTGTAGCCTCTGATGCTTATCTTCCTGGGGCCTTGAGAATATGATCGTTTTTTCCCCCAGACTGCTCCCCCCGCCCCCCTTCTATGTTTAGGCTCTAGTGACCCAGCTCTGATTTCCCTTTTTAATTAATTGCAGTAGTCTCAGTTTTTGTGTTTCGTGTAGTAATAAGCATTTCCTTTATTATGGCTCATGTAGCGTATCTTTCTGCTCCCCAGAATGGCTGCCTGCCCTGGTAACCACCGGGGCTCAGAAGATGTAGGTCTAGTCCGTGCTTCACCCATGGAAATAGCTGCTGAGCTGTGGGAGGTTTATTTGCCAGCATAGTTAAAGCAGTAGATGCTCCTATACAAATATGGTCATACTTCGCATTAATATGGTTTATTTTACATATATACTAATTTAAATATAGTTATACTTAAATGGTTTTGCCACCACAATATCCTTTGCGTGGTTGAAAAGAGTGAAGCTTTTATCTGGATGGAGCAAATGGAGGAGCCCACCTGATTCTGAGACAAAGCTGACCTAAATCTCTCCCGCGCAAGGCTTTCCTGCCTGCACTTGCCCATTCGGTAACGCAGCTTTGCAGCCAGCCGGGTCTTGTCCCTGATCTGGCAGAATTTAACCTGGTCACAACGGGGCAGCCAGCACAAAGAGCAGCCTCCGTGCGAGGAAGGGAGGAGGCCTGGCATCGGGCACGGCGGAGAGCGGGACAGCCCCCTTGGCACCAGCCCGGACTTCCATGGTTTCACCCAGGAAACCAGATCCCAGATTGTCCTTGCTCCCTCTGTGCAGTTGGTTTCTCATGCAGCTCCTTTGTCCGCCTTATCTAGCGAGGTCGGCACCTCCTCAGTCTCTTCTTGTGTGCATCGAGGCCCAAAAAGCCCAGATCTCAGGGTGGGGGGTGCTTTTATACCCATTTTAAGGCAAATAAGAGCTGTTGGTTCCTGAGTCCTGGAACTTGTACCACTTCAAGCAGGCAGGCGACTTCAAAGTACATTCTTGGAGTTGTCACTACAAAAACTAGCACTTGGCTATTAAAGTCTCTAAATCCTGACTGAAGCTGATGAATTTGCACCAAGTTAATTTCTAGGTCCCTTTCCAAGGGTCTGATCCAGTCATTCCATTGCATGATGTCATTTTCAGGGAGAATCAAATCCTTTGCTTACATGTTTATAGAGTTAAAGGCATAATCTTGTAGCATCTTTCACCTGGGAATTTTCTACCATCGTGAAGGTCTTTAACACCATTAATAAATGAACATCATCAATGATTAATTGCATAAATATGAGTGGAGCGGGCTTAGTGCCAGGTAAGTGCAGAATAACTGCATTTGCTGGAGTTCCACTTACTCCAGAGCACACGTGTGCATCTGGCAGCAGTTGAATTCTTCAACTGAATTCAGTGGAGACTTACGTTACTTCCACTCTCAGCTGGCTGGAGGGAAACTGAGGCACGTAGCAGCTAAATGGTGTGCCCAGGCTGCCGAGCAAGGCAGAAAAGAGGTAGGAAATTAATCCCCAAGCCCTGACGCTTCCTGGCTGTTTCCAATATATACTTTTTCTTTTCACTGCGATCATTTATTACTTAATTTTGTTTCTTGTATATCATATTACCTGGGTGAAAGGAATAATGGGATTTCTTTCTGGGAAACTTAAGATACTAGAAAATAGAAATTGCTGTGCTGATGAAAGCGAAGGCTCATTTAACAATCTCCTCTCTGTCTGAAGGGCCAGTATGAGCTGACTCGGAGGAAGGCAGAAGAACCCTGCACAAACAGAGTAGGGATAATTTGCAAGAACCGTTATTGGTGTTGACTCTTGAAGCATGTGGTTTAGCATCTCCTCTCAGGCATTTTAGAACACGAGATAGCCTCGATATCCAGAGAATATCCAAGCTCTTTCTGGCTTGTAATCTTGCTTAGGAATCACGAGAAGTTGGCATTGTAGGCTCAAAAGGAAGTGGCAGGAGCCAGGACTGGTTGTTAGCTGTCAAACCCCAAAAGGTCATGCTTAGGTTGGTGCACTGAGAAGAACGAGGTAGGAGTGCTGTTGCAAATGGAAAACATTTCCATGCACTGCACTGTTGTCTCTAGGAAACCTTTCAAGCACTCCCAGGCCCAGCAGTTTGCTAAGAAGACCCAGATCTCATTCCTTTCACTACGGTTGCCAGCAGAAAGGGTATTTTTTTTTTTTTTTTTCAAGTAGAATCTGCTTCTGGCTCCACTGCAGCCGGTCACAGCTTTTGTTCAAAAATTAAGCCCTTCCGTATTCGTCTGGGCTTTATGCACTAATACATCGCCTGATCCTTGCCTGGGTGTGAGGGAGCTCCTGCGAACCCTGCATGCATGGGGGGGGACACCGACAATTCCCCCGAGTGACCAAACAGCTGCATCTTGAACCAGGCAAATGCACGTACAACTCTTCTGCCCTGGAGCGTGACCACAGGAAAGGGGCTCTGTCCAAAATAGCAAGCGATGCCCTTCAGCAGCTCCAGGCTGAGCCAACGGATCTCACCGGGGGACCTCAGGCCTCGGCAGGGGCTGGGGGAGATTCCCAGGGTCTCCTTATTGCCTGTGTATTTGCTGGGCGCAGCCAGTGTGGAGGAAACGTTCTTCCCAAGTGGGTGCTGAAGGAGGGTCTTGCCTTCTCCTCTTACGCCTCAGGGTGCAACCCCAGCATCTTCCAAGAGGCTGTTCCCGACATCAGGCAGGGAGGAAAGTCCTAGTTCAGTAGTTGTTTCCTCAGAGGACTCACAGGACCAGGGGTAACTCCAGTTTCCTTGGCTTAGGCCCTTGAATTATGGGGCGTACAAGAGATTTAAGTAGCAGTGAGGTCTAACTGTCATTTCCCATCACCTCCAACTTGTTTACATCTCTCTAGGGCCTCCTGTTCTTTCCTCCTCTGTAGAGTTTGTTCTTTTCTGGAAAGGAAAAGGAAAGATCCCAGCTGAGCTGGAGTCTTTTGGTAACTCTTGGAGGCAGCTGCAAACTTACTGTACTCCCCAGCCTCAGCGAGGTCAAGACGGGAGCTGAACTCATCAGTCACCATTTCCAAGGACTTAGCTGCTGTGCTGTGTGTTTTGACTCTCTCCTGAGTTTTCAGACTGTTATCGAAAGGCTGGCTCAGCCACTCCCCGTGTCTTTACACTCAACATTTTGCACTACAAGGGCTGTCAGCTGCCAAACAGGGCAAGACAGTGGGGGCTCATACGGCGCAGACCATAACTGAGAGGTCAGGTCCTCTAGAAGACGATGGCCAAGTCACTTCAGAGTGCACTGGGCTTGGCATGTGTTCCCAGATGGCTGCTTTAAGGGGGGCGGTGAGTCTCTTGCAGCCTCTGTTCAGACACCCAGACCTGTGCATTACATCCACGACTACAGGATTAAACCTTTAAATCAAACAGATCTCGCCTCTGTGAAATCTTCATCATAGGCATGGAAGGGGAGGGGGGCAGGATTCTAAAAAAGCCTCAGCTTTTGCTGAGAATAATCCAGCCCCTGCTTCTTCTACCACTGCCTTGAGAACAAAAAGATTTGCTGGCTGCTGAGTGCCTTTGAAAATCCAGCCCTTGATCTAGCTTTTATTTTTCTCTCCTTGTCCTCTCTTTTCTTTCCCTTTCTGGCTCTCTAAGTGTACATGCGTCTTCCCAGTTTCTGTCTCTGCCTGGCCTGAGAAATCAAAATCTTGTGCCAATTTGACGTTTGCCTTTTCTGAACGCAAGAAGCCCCTGGAGCTCAGGTGGGAGGAGAAACAAGTCACTCTACTTTCCATCATGTGCACCGCTCAGAGCTCAGCCTGGGAAATGAAAGTTCCTTGGCTGAATCTGACCAGCCGTCTCCTCCTGTCACCTTGCCAGCTGAGCCACGCACATTTGTCACAGGATGAGCACAGCAACGCAGTTCATCTTCCTCGCTTTGCCCAGTTCTCTGTGTGCTTCCTCCACTTGCTGTTTGCAGCTCTCCACCCATTCGGTTCTCCCCCTGCTTGCCCTGGTGTGCTGGATGGTAGAGGTTCTTCTCCCTAGGGTCACACTGACAAGTTCGGCTTGGCAAGGGGACCGGGCTGGTCCAAAACACAGAAAGAAAAGCCAAAGGAGAGACTCCAGAGATCTCCGTTCCAAAGTCACGCTTGCAGAACAAAGGCAGGGGCATTCCAGGTCAAGGAACAGCAAAGCTAACACCGCTGCACCCACCGGGCCATGATGACCCATGTGTCCTTGTCCCCATGTTCCTTGTGTGTTCGTCTGGCACATGCTCCTGAGTCCCTCATAGGCTTTCAGCAGGCAAGGACGGTGGCTTCCTGGACAGGTCACATCCCCTGACACAGCTCAATAATCCCTGCCGTGCCCCCATGACCACCATTTATCTGGCTGTGTGTAACACCTTTCGGGTCCAAACCAGCATCTCTAGTTCCAGCATCTGCAGTTCCAGCATCTCCAGCTGCTTCTAAAGCTGCTGGGCCAGCATCCTTCAGCTGCTTGCAGTGGGCTTTGGCTCAAATATATTAGGAAGGAGGGGATGGTTTTATGGTAGTGACAGTTCCTGGCAGGTCCCGCGCTCCTCACTGCCTGACCCAAGCTGTGCAGATAATCAGCAGCTCCGATGATGGGGCTGTTCAGCATTTCTGCACTTATCATTGCCCTGAGCCTGGACGGGGACTGGCAAGGTGGCCCTGCAACAGGGAGTCTCCCCCACCAAGGAGGTGAAGAAGAGCCAACGACAGTTGCAAGTTCCCCTCATTTGCTGGGCTGTGGAAAATGACCCAGGGAGGAGTTGAGCGCTCAGCATCTTCACAGCCCTGCATCGCAGAGCAGTGGGAAGTATGTGCAAGTGAGTGCCGTACAGATCGGTGCCTGGGGGACAGAGCCGTGTCACCAGCACCACAGAAGAGCGGGACGTGGTGCTGATGTTGGGCGTGCGATCTCTTCAGTTGTGGTGGGGCTTAGGCAGGCAGAGCACCGTGATGGGACTTGGAATTTGTGGGCTCCCTATCTAAGCCTGGCACTCATCTACTGGGGATTCCAGTCATTCCAGTGCCCCGTGTCCCAGTTTCTTCAGTGGTAAGCGAGGATGCTCCTGTATTCCTTTGCAGGTCTACTAAGTACTTCTATCCCCTCATCTTTTCTCCTTCCCTAGCTGCTGGATTCTTTGCTGTGGACCAGATACCATGGATTCATCCCTGTGTCAGCAGCCACCCAGAGCGTATCCAGCTGGATTTTAGGTCCTCCATTGGTCTGGCCCAGCCCCTAAGACTGGCAGCAAGCTGTTCAGACGTTAAAACTTCTTTTGGGGACACGGTCTGCCAAGCTCACCTTAAAAATAATGCTAAAGAACTACAAAAATAATCTCAGAAGCACTCATGCCTGATTGCAGGAACCTCTTTGTCAGTTTGTAGTGGGAAGTTCATATTTTAATTGCTGTAGACGATATCCTGGCAGGAGAATGACTCTTGTGTTGCACTGCAGTAGATCTGATTCCCTTCTGCCCCGGTTTTTGTAGTCAAGTGAGAAGGACAGTATTTCTGCCCACACGTACAGGGCAGGAGCATTAACTCTGGACTCGCTTTCAGTGACAGGTCTAGTTGGAGTGGCTGAAGCCTGGCTCTCAGGGATAGTTGAGCAGGATACACCACCATTTTCTAACTCAGGCTGTCATATAAATCACTGCTAATTTCAGCTTCTGATATCTCAGGAGACATCCTCACTACTGTGATGGTGGGAGAGGGAAGGGTGGACAAGCAGGAGCAGCAACTCCGATGCCCTAAGGCTCAGAGGAAGTGCAAAGCAAGTAGGTTAGTGCTGGAAGAAATGGTTAACGTATCAGGCAGCTGCTGGAATCACTCCACCAAAGCTCTGCCTAAATACAGTGGGAATACTGCGTGCCCAGTGGTGTGTATGCATTCGCAGGGTGTATCTCATTAGCATGTTGTTAATGTCCGTAATTATTCATGACATGAATGCAGAACCATACGTAGATAATATAGAGCTACCAGAACTTCTGGGAGAAATGCATCCGTATTTTATTACGGATACTAGCATCTCAGTGAATTTGATCTCTACACATCTGTTGGGATATAGAGAGGTTGGCTGTGACAATCACAAGAAATACAGTGACATTTGTGCCTTCGGGGAAAGGTGTTCTGTGACCATAGTCTAATACTCAGAGGAGACTCCTCTTCAGTGCTGCAGGTTATCTGAACAATGGCCCTGCTGCTGTGTGGATGGTGGTTTATTTCCATTTATTAACACAGGGGTGTGACATTCCTCTTTGCCTCTACTCAATCACTGTGGTTTGTAGGTCTTTAAAATTTTCCTTCTTTGGCTTTGCAGTTTGGAAGGACGAGCGTCCTCCTTCACCACCGAGGTGGGGGAGAACACATGCTACGCGTGTGTCAGCTTAAGGACGTAAAGCCAGGTTGGCAGCAACGATGGTGAGATTTGGGATGGTTCCTGGGATGTTGGAGTGGGGGATCTGCTGTGCTGGACGTGAGAGCAGCTCAGCTTGGTGCCCGCCGGCTGCATAGCCGTATTCTGCCTGATGTGGGGTTGGCACAAGATGTTTCCTTTCAGTTACACCAAAGGTGAAGCAAGTGCAGCCAGTGCTCATGGTAAAGGCTTCTCGCCTGCAAGAACTGCCTCTAGTTCAAAGCCTTTGTAGGGTAAACTCAGCCTGTGCTGGAAGGTAACAGCGACCCAGGTGCACCACAAGTGGGGGAAGTCAGTGGGGTATCAGTCATTTTCTTTCTACCCCCCAAAACACTCCCATGCACACAGCATAGTCCTCCCCCCCTCCCTCTCTCCAAGGAACCAAATCTACCACAGATTCGACTGATCTGATGAGGTTCCTGCCTGCCCATCGTTGGCACCCCAGAGCTCGGTCCCATGGTATTTCCACTGCAATGCCAGCAGTGGGGTACGCACCCCCTCCGAGCCCACCCTCCATCCTGTCCCTCCGCTGCTGTAAAGGGAACGATCCTCCCAGTCCAAGACAGACTGGACTTGGACAGAGTCCAGTCTTGGACAGAGACCTGCCCAGTCTCCATCCCCAGTTCCCGCCTGCCCAAGCCATGATTAAAATCCAGCCCTACTGCCATCGTTCTGCCACCCGCTTTGCTCTGTGGGGTCCTGGAAGATGTGTCTGGGTGCTGCCATGCAGTGAACGGCTGGGACACAAGCTCAAGGTGCTGCAAACAGCCTCATCCCGCAGCAGGAGCAAGCACCAAGCCCAGCTTTCAATCCTTTTCAAGGATTTTCCCTTCTCCTGCTCCCACTGGGCCAGTCCCCTCCTTCCTCATTGCTTCACCAGGCGGGACTCATCCTTTCTCCAATACATCCACAGCAAATTCCCTTTCTGCCCGTGCTGCTGAGGAGCCTTGAGCTGGCTCCGACTCGTCGACTGGCAGTTTGCGTTGGCAAACAGGCACTAGGCACCGGCCTCACCACATCAAATGAAAAATATCGTGCAAGCAAAAATTCTTAGAAAAACCCAAACGCATCTAAATCTACCGAATAGGTTCCACAAGGTGTAGGCAACAAGATCAATTCAGGGCAGGGCAGGAAAGAGCAGGAAGGATGGACAAGGGAAGGGTGTTGTAAAAAAGATGTATTTTTATATGTAAAATTTCAGGGCCGTATTTTTTTAACAATTTGCATAATTGGCAACCACAGATAATCCCCTGAAATGAACTAAATATATCATAACTGGGGGCTTTCCAAGCCCAGTTTGCTTTCTGAAATTAATTGGTTTCAGCTTTGCATTTTTTTTTTTCTATGGTCTTTCTTTCTATCTTCACCAGCTGAATTTGGCTGGTTTCTAAAATGCCTGATTTGGGAGCAAAACTGAACATTCACCTGGGGATGGCTCACTATGGTATGAGTTTGAGTCAATGAAAATGTGACTTAATTTTAGATTTCATTAGGAAAAGGGAACTAAGGCAGAAAACAGCTGCTAAAATGACAGATGGAGACAAACTTCTAATGCTTTTCATAAAAGTCAGGTGAAACTACATTTAAATCTCTGCTGGCCTCAGTTTTCAGCTGGGGCAAACTGGGCTGGCTCCACTGGAGTCAAATCTGGCCCGGCTGTTCCGAAATGGAGACACTCCAAAGCCGCAGCCGCTTTGGAATTTTTCTCCGAAATGATTTGCCAGAAGACGTAGTGAATTGCTTGCTAAAATGCGTGTTTACAAATGTGTCTCTTTTCATCCATTTATACCACTTTCCAATCGCTTCTTTGTTCTCTTCTGGAAGCCACCTAAGCAAAGGGCTTCCCTGCATCCAACTGCTTCTCTCCTTTAATAATCCAGGTTAAGGAACTCATTATTAAATTGATGCATATCCCAGGAACAGGCATCACAGAAGTGATGGATACAGCGTAACCCCAAACAATATCAACAGTCACACTTTATTTTTTGTTTAGATAGACAATTAGTCCAAACTGTCCCAAAAGCTGCTCTAATAAGGGGATTTAAATCAATGAGAAAACACTATTTTGACCTTTGAAGCAGCAAACTTTCTTCTTCAGATCTCTCATGTACATCATTACTGGATATAGCTAGGAATTGCTGAGATTCAGCATTCAGATGACATCACTCCAAACTAATTAGTTGTACTCAAAAGTCTGACCAAGTCAGAGGAAAGGGAATGCAGTGGTTGCCAGTAATGGGAAAGATATTAGGAAACACGTCCCCTGGGCCCAATGTTAAGCTTGTACTCGACCAAACTTCCCTTCAATTCAGTGAAAGCATTTTTTTTAAAGTTAAGAATGAATAAGATACGCGAAAGGAGAGAGAGCCAGCCACGGGGGGAGCCGGGAGTCTTGTGTTTAAGCACGGGACCGAGACCAGGAAATCCTCGGCTCTCCTGCCTACTGGGCCAGCTGAATGAGCGGGGAAGAAGCCTCAGCTCCCGGTGCCCGCGGGCTCCGATTCATGTGCACCAGAGCAAAGACCTGCCATGGGCCGAGGTGCTGCGTCCCTGCAGCGATCTGTCCTGCTGCTGCCGGCTCAGCAGATGAAGCTGTGTCCTCCTTGGCTGCTGTGTCCCACGGCCTGACCTGCTGGTACTGGTCCATCTTTACCACCAGTCTAAGTGCGTGTGATGGACCGTAAACTGGGCCATCTCTTCCTAAAGCAGCAGGGACTTCTGGCAAGCACAGACTGTGACACCAAACTGCCACCACGCACTTTGAGTACCACAGCCCTTGCTCTTTCCTGCTGGGAATGGTTGTGATATCTCTCCACCTTAGGCAAAACTGGAGGTGAAATACAACAGATTAAGATGTTTGAAGTGTTTTGAAGTCCTCAAACCAGAAAGTACGAAATACTGTCCTCCCTCTTTCTCACGCATGCACAAAATGGTACCTGGTTTTTCATCTTATTTTGGGGATTTCCTACAGCAAATGATATAGTTATTTGCTCATTGGATTTGGTTTTCAAGTCCTTCATGTATGTTAAGCAGTTTCGTTTTGATGTCACTGATGACACTGTAGTTGTGGTATGACCAAGGGAGAGGATGGCTTTAGCTCTTGGTAATTCAAAATTGGACAAAAGGTAGATATAAAATATAAGACATAGAAATTAGCGTAGAAAAGATGCTGATCATGTTTCTTGACAGCCTTCGGGGCCAGACCCATTGCTGCAAAGAGACATGTGTGAAAACTTCCCAGAGAGACGAGCTTATGGACGTGTCCTTATTGAATGGCCATCCCAAAAAATGGCATTAGCCTCGATCCAAGCCCACGTGTGACACCAGCTGCCCATCAGAATCAGACCTGTGTCTGCACTGCCCCTTTAACATCTCCAGCTGCTGGTCATTCTTTTTAATTCATCACCAACATACCAAAAAAATGAGCCCCTTTTATGATTCAGCAAAGAATAACATTGCTGGTTCGGGATCCTGGAAGCCTGAAGGCCGTCAGGTTTTTTAATTTTTACTCTGAAGGAATTTCCTTCTTTTTTAATATTGTTGGGCTCTCTCTTGCCAAAGCCAGGAAGCTGACTATCTATGGACAGCAGTGACCAAAATTTGGTTTTCCTGGAATTTTCTCTTTTCCCTCCGCACACCCACACAATAGGCTTTTTAGGATGCCTGCAGCCTGTAATTTGCCTTTCTAGCCTGATAATGTGGCTTGCAGAGGCATCAGTTTTGCCAAGTCATCATCTGGAAGGAACACTTTCTTATGCAATGGGCTTCATTTTCCCCCTCCGTGTCTGATGGCCCACGGTTGCCACCGAGCCCAGCTCCAGCCGAAGGGGCTGTGTCCGAACCACCCTGCAGACTCTGGGAAACGGGAGAAAGACCATGAAAGGGCCTGAAACTTTCAATTTCAAAAGGCACAACCCAGAAACCAGAAGGACCAAGAACCCAGTGCTGTGGTTTCCCTTTGCCTGACTAAAGAAAATAGCTGCTGTCTATTTTTACTAAAAATGTGGGACATGGGGCCCTTCTCTTCCCCTGCACAAGTGGGGGATGCTGCTCACAATGAAAGAATGGGGGAGTGAAGCAGAAGGGGGGGGGGTCATCCCGGATTAAAACCAGCTGACTGGTCCACAGAAATCTCTCCCATAGATTCTTCACATATTTCTTGCCCACACCACTGGAAGATTTATTTGCAAGGTGAAAGTAAGTTAGTTGAGAAAGGGATTAGGGAATCTCATCTCACCTACCAAAATTCCTGGTTTTCGTTTCAAGGCAGGGATGGGATTGATCTAATTCTCTCCCCCCACTTTCTTTCCTCCGGTTCCGCATCACCGTCCTGTAATGGTGTTCTCAGGGCATTCGGCAGAACAAATCGACGCTGATGGCATCATTAAAAATTCTCTGTGTATCCTATACCTTGCAGAAAATGAAAGCCATCTGTACAAGTGTAGGAACGGGATTCCAGCGTGTGAAATGTGTGTTGTGTAGGTGACCTTTGTGTTCACTGTCATGAGTATTTTGAACCCCTAAACCTCTGATCAAAAAGATGTTTTTCATTTTCAACACTCACACACACAAAAAAAAAAGTCCTGAGCTGCGAGAACAAAGGCTTCAGTCTTGTTTTACTTATGCTTATTAACTTCGTATGTTTGTTCTTCATTAAAAGGCTCTTAAGATGACTGAAAATACAAAGAAAAAAAGGACTAAATGTGTCAAAATGGCACACACAGAAGTGACTCGTGGGGAGGAGTAGCAGCTCTTGTGGCGAATCACTCGACTCCTTTGGTTCTTTGGTCCTTAGCCTAAAAATACATCCCAGCATATGCACTGGGGAACTGGTCAGAGGTGTTTGCATGGAGTCCTCTTTGCACGATACCGCATCCCAAAAGCCCTCGATTTCTGCAAATTCCATTGCTCCCTTCCCTTCTGAACAGGAGCAGGGATCGCAGGTAGGGATTATTGTTGAATTTGGGCTTGTTCTCCATCCCATTCCCTGGATCCCTCTCAGCCACGCTGTGCAGTAAGACGGAATATACAGCCCCGTGCAATGAGGTGTGAGAGGAGCGGGGGCTGCTGAGTGGCTGCGTTTCAGAGGGCAGGGCAGCCAGGGTTTGGCAGGGAAGGATGCAGCGCAGCAGAGCGAGAGATGCTGGTGGTCTGGAATGTATTTCCCACCTCTCGCGTTGGTGGTTATAATCGTTTGGTTCCGACCGCTGCCGCAAATGCCACCTTGCGGCACCGTCCCGGTGGCCAAGAGCCTCACACAGGCAGGTCAGCCCATTCCAGCACCGCCGTCGCAACCCGTGTTGGGAACTTCCATTAAAAATGGGCCTCCCGAGCTAATTCTTTCAACTCGGTGAGGAGTTTTTAATTTGCAAGCTCGAAGGCTGCCCATTCCCCCTTCCCATCAGAGAATCTGTTGGATATTTAGACTGTTTTCTCACCTTTCCCACTGCAGTCAGGTCATTGCAGGTTTTGCAGCCAGTGACAAACACCAGAGCGCAACGTGGCCAGAATTACAGCCCGTTGTCTTCAACTTCCCACTCCAGAAAGCAGTTACTGCTGGGTCACACAGAATCACAGAATG
>JAOXNO010000014.1:3861828-3874849 GCA_028565335.1 Limnodromus scolopaceus | reverse complement strand
CCCCCGCTTTCGGCGCGCCTGGGCCGCCCCGGGCTCGGCAGGTCGCCCTGGGGTGGGCGGCGGCTCCGCCCCCCCCCGGGAGCTCGGCCAGTTCCCGGCGTCCCGCGGCGGCTGCAGCCGAGCCGGCGGGGTGGCTGCCTGCCCTTCCCTCCCTTCCCTGCTCTCATGGAGCTGCTGTGCGTGGAAGCCGTCCCCCGGGTCCCCCGCGCCGGGCGCGACCCGCAGCTCCTGGGGGACCGGCGGGTGCTGCAGAACCTGCTGAGCCAGGAGGAGCGTTACAGCCCTCGCGTCTCCTACTTCCACTGCGTGCAGCGGGAGATCAAGCCCTACATGCGGAAGATGCTGGCCTTCTGGATGCTGGAGGTACGGGGGGTGGCCCTGCTGCCGCCTCCTCTCCTGCCGCAGCTCCGGCTCCCTGTCCCGGCCACCCCCGCTTCTCCTTGCTCGCCCTCCCAGCTTGCAGGCGTGCGAGCCCCTGCTGCAGCAGGAGAGAGCTGGCGGCGGGAGGAGGGGGGGGAAGCGCAGGGGTAATAGCACCCGACCCCTGCTCGCTGGGGTGTCGCCTGGAGCACGGGTGCAAGGGACAGTGCAGGGGACAGGAGAGCCCTGAAGTCCCAGGGTTTGGTGTGCGCCGGAGGTCAGGTCTCCGGTATGGGGTGTTACACCGGCGGGGAGGCACATGGAGGGTCCGGAGGGAGGTGGGAAAGGCAGTTTGCAGCGGGGCAGTATCTCTGTGAGCGCTGGCTGTGCTGGAAGGTGTGATTATCCCATGCAGGAGGAGCTGATCCCCCCCGAACCCCTTCACCCCACCCTCGGGGTGTGCTGCCACACTGCTGTTGGACCCTCTGCTCGCCCCCTGCTCCCCAAAACTTCTGGGCAGAGAGAGCTCGGTTCTGGGCAGAGAGAGCTCAGCTGTGCACCCGGCAGGCTGGAGACTTGCATTTTCTGAATGGGGCTGAAAATGCCTTGTTAAAGTAGGGGGGGGGAGGGAGAAATAATATCACTACCGTTTACTTCTCTAAATTAAAAATGAATGCAGCTTTCTGCGGGATGCAGTTCAGTGGGGGGGAAATCTCGTGGGCCTCTTCGTGAGATGGTCAGAGTGAACGGGCTCAGTAGAGAAAGAAAGAACAGATTCTGCAAAGGACAAATGACTTTGGGATGGAGCCTGCCTGCTCTCCACCCCGGCCGCTGTTGCAAGAAGCTGCCTGCTTCTGTCAGAAGAAATAATGAACATCTTGCTTTTTAGAGGGCTTTATTTTTTTTTTTTTTAAATCCCCTTTCCCTGCTATTATTGTTCTGTTTCTGCAATTTCCTTTCTGAGAAGGGTAGCGAGAGAAAGGCTGCTTTGGAGCCTGTTGCTCTGCAGCCCTAAAGGTTGGTCAAGAAGTGGATGACACTTGGCAGTTGTCACCATGGTGCGTGCCGGTGTCCCCGGCGCTGTGGCCGTCTGGGCAGGGGGGAGGCAGTAGCTGCTGGAAGGAGAATGGAAGAAGAAACCTCAATATTTTAATGGTTGCCTTGAAAGAAGGAAGTTCAGTATGACCAGCGCTGTGATACTCGTTGAGAGATAAGAGCAGAGGACTGGAATTCGGCGCTTCTGGGCTCTGTTCGTGGCTGAGGGAGGACTTTAGGACTCAACCATTGATTTGGGCTCTGCCGTTGATTCTTCTTGTGTCTCTGGACCACTTAGGGTGGAATTTCTAGAAGTGGCAGTGGATCCTGCTCCATTAGATCTCCAGCTGGAGATATGCTGGAATTGCTCCTTTTCTCCCGAGGTCCCCAGTCCCCAGAGAGCAGAACATGGAAGTTTTGCAGTAGAGCTGGCTGGAGATATCCCCAAGAGGGGACATTAAAAAAAGAGACAAATAATGCAATTTTGGTCTTAGCTTACTTGTGCACTCTTTGTAGCTACATTTAAGTTCTGCAGCGTTCCACAGGGAGATGAAGTCCTAAGGCATTGGTCAGACTCGTTGCTGGTGTAATCCCACTGAAGTCATAGGCTTAACACCTGTAGCTAATTTACTCCTTAGCACCGAGGTGCCTTCAAAGCCCTGAAGATAAGTGTGAAACACCATCATGACCAGAAGCTTTGAAGCTGTGCTGCAGGCAGGATCTGGGGAGTCCTGTGCTGATTAAAACTTCCTTTTACTTTTTTTATTTTTGTGATTGGGTTTTGTCAGGTGTGCGAGGAGCAGAAGTGCGAAGAAGAGGTCTTCCCCTTGGCCATGAATTATGTGGATCGTTACCTGTCGTCAGTCCCGGTGCGGAAGAATCACTTGCAGCTTCTGGGGGCGGTCTGCATGCTCCTGGCTTCCAAGCTGCGAGAAACCATGCCCCTGACCGTGGAGAAACTCTGCATTTACACGGACAACTCCATCACACCTCAGCAGCTCCTGGTAACCACCCCTATCTCACAGAGCCCTCCATCCCCTCCCCGGCTCTCTTATCTCCCACATCCTGCTACTTGGCAGCTCACCTGCCTCTGTGCCTCCTCCTGTTCTCTTCCTCTCCTTTCTTCACCTTCCTCTGCATTCCCCAACCAACCTTCTCACCTCCTTGGCCCGCTGGGTGTGATGTCTGTTGGTGGAGACCTTTCCATCCTGGGCAGACACTTGCTCCGAGCTGTGGGAATTGGCTTTTGTCACCTCTGGGTTATAGAGAAAGTTCCTTGTCCCTTAAGTGCTGGTTGCCAGCGTGGAGCTGCCACGCTGAGCTGGCTCCTGGGTGCTGGGTCGCTCTCGAGTGACAGCTCTGGAGAACAAAGGCTCCTGTCTGTGCAGCTGGTGGGGCACGAGGCGGGGGCTGCCGTTGGGGCGTGCGGCTCTGACTTGCCCCGGCTGCAAAGGGGCATGATGTGGGAGATGCATTTTCACACCGGTGGGGAAAAATGAAGCTTTAAGTGGAGAGTTAACCAGGAAAGTGGGTGGGAGCTTTTCTGACCCGGGATCCAGCTGGCCAGGTTGTACCGTGAAGGCTGATGGTGCTACCAAGGTGGTGGAAACAAACAGGACCTTGTTGGTGCCCAGGTCCTGCTCCGCACCCTTGAGTTAAAGCAGGGTTCCTCTGCCTCTCCCGTGGTACACTCAGGCAGAAGCTGTGTAGGCTTTGGAAGGAAAAAGCGTTTTCTCGGCTGATCAAGGTTCAAAGCAAAGATCCAAACCTCGTGAGTTCAACTTTGCCAATGGGGGAGGAAACTGGAGAACCCCTTTTCTTGGTGGGGGGGCCTTCCGTGCTGGTAGATCAGAGCCCTCGGGAGGAAACGGCCACCTCGCTTCGAGTAACAAACATCCCTGGAGACGGTTTGTCTACGAGAATCTCTCAGGGTTAGTCATCGCTTTATTAAATATCTCTATTTTTTTTGGTCTGGGGTGGGTGAGATGATCTGAGTGTGATTTGTCCCCAGGGTGGGGAGTGAACCCACAAAACTTTCAGGTGTGAATCGGAAGTTCTTGTAACTGGGGAACTCTGATATGAACATGGTTTTTCCAAGTGGCAGTGAAGGCTGGGGAAAATCCCCTCTCCTCCTTACCTCTCTCCCTGTAGTCGTTTGTGGGTGGTTGTTGCCTTAAGTAGCACTGACAGAAAAAGTACGTGGATCATG
Organism: Limnodromus scolopaceus; assembly: GCA_028565335.1. NCBI lineage: Eukaryota > Metazoa > Chordata > Aves > Charadriiformes > Scolopacidae > Limnodromus > Limnodromus scolopaceus. Next base: position 3,871,245 of record JAOXNO010000014.1, on the reverse strand, counting down.
ACCATGAAGGGGTGGGAATGCACAGAGGAAACACAACTGCTCATCCTTTTTCTGGATGCTGAGCTGTGGTCGTGCTGCAGCATCCTGCTGCGGGGGGGCTGCCATGAAAATCTGTGTGTGCCAAGGCTTTCTCCTGCCTTGTCGGTAAAACTTCATCCTTGAGAGCACCTTCTCATCCAGCGTGGGTATCTTACAGGCTGGGATTTGCTTCACGTGACGGATCCCAGCCCTGGAACGGAAGGGTCTCTGTTGGCCCTGTGATAATGAGGGGGTTAACAATTAGCTGGAAAAAAAAGGCAGGGGGAATAGGAGTTGGTTTGTGTTCATTTTTCTGCTGGGTCAACAGAAGTTACCTCTGGTGCAGAGGCCACAAGCTGAGCAGAAGGTGCCTGACTGTCTTCTTGTAGGCAAGCGGGCTGCGTTTCAAAGCAAGGACGGTGCTCTCCATGTTCTCATGGAGCGTGAAGCTGACCAAAATGCATTTTGTGGGCCAGTGTCAGGTTTCTGTCCCTTCCGCGTGATGGATGAGCTCTCTGTCCAACAGGAACATGGGTTGCAGGAAGGTGAATTTACTGCCATGCTTCACCTCCGTCTCCCTCTCCAATCCAGGCTTTAATGGGACTCCTTTAGCCCATCCTCCCTGCGGACTGGGGGAGATCATCACAGCAAATTCCAGCCATTTCTGCAGTGTGGACCTTGGGCTACAAGGAATTGGACTTGGTGGACACCTTGTGCGTATCTCCCATGGATCCCAGCTGTATTTCATTCTGGTCTATTTGTTGATTTATTCTTGGTGAGGGTTTGCTTTTTTTTTTTTCCCAGTTGAACTTTGTTTGTAGCAAGCTCCCTCCAAAGGAGAACGGTTAGGAGCTGTGCAGGTGGGTAGTGGGCAGAGCCTGTGCACCATCCCTGGAGGTTTTCCTTCACTTTCGAGCTGAAATGCTGATGCCTTCTCACTCAGAGTCTTTTTTTTTGTTCCCCCCCAAGAGGTTTGTCAGCAGGAAGCTGTGGCTTAAGCAGTGCCACAATATTCATCTTCCCTTCTCCCTCCTCCTGCCAGTATTGGGGTGCAGATGGAGGAAAGCTCTGTCTGCTGCCTGTTGCTCGCTTCTGATTGTGCAGGTCTTGGTGCTGGAGTTCTCCTTTCCTGTACTTTTGTCCCCACCAGGATCCTGGGACGCTCACAACGCGAGGCACAGCCGGACAGTTGGCCGGGAGCTCTTCCATTTTTGTGCCCTGTAATCAATAAGCAGCTGAGGTGGACAAAAATGGCTTCATTTTGGGGGTCAAAAGTCCTTTCTTGGGACAGCCAAAGATAGCTTTTTCAGGCAAATCGGATCCTTTTTCCCTTTCCCAAAGGGATGGCTGTGAGGACTCGGCAGTGGAGAGCTTTATTCCTGGTGGTCAGTGGTACGAAAGGGCTGAGCAGAAGGCACCACCAAGCAGCCACAGCCCTTAAGGAGAGGAACTGAGGCACTTTCAGATGTCTGGACAGGGGATGCTCTGTAGCCCAAGATCTGGTGGTCGTCATTCCCTGCCTACCCCAAGGCTGGCTTTTAGTAGATGTTTAACCCTGTTTGGAGCAGATCCCGCTCCAGTCTCCCACTGCTCCAAAGCGGGAGTGGAGGTAACATCTGAAGATACGGGAAGGAGTTGTCTTCGCTTTGGGACCTGACAAGAGTTAATACCCTGATTACAAAACCAGGGTGAGCTGCTGTTTTCCTCCTCTGTGCTAATCGTGGTAATGTCACTTCTCTTTCACAATCCTGCAGTGGAAGAGGGTGGGGAGGGGAAGGGGAGCTTCTTCATCAAGGTTTGGACAATGGTGCATCCTGGCCTCTTCTCGTGGATCGGTGCCATCTCAGCTTCCAGCGTGTCCTCCCCGGCCTCGTGGAGGAAGCTGGCTCGCTTTCCCAGTAGGTTTGCTTCCTTCTCTTGCAGGGATGCTTGGCACCAGCTCCGCGGTTTAGGCAGGACACGTTTGAAACAAAATCTTGATGAAGTTATTCTAGGGAGAAGGAAATGATGCAACGAGGGACTTGTCCATTTGGAGGAAGTTGGATTTCCGTCAAGGGTGTTATCTAACCTACCTTTTTTTTTTTTTTTTTTTTTAATATGAAGGCTTTTCTGGCCTGTGCAAGAGGGTGTTCAGCTGCCTGAAGATCGGGGAGAGCAGTTGTAGGTCACCTTCATCTGCCTGGTTTGCCCCTAATACACTGTCTTTCCTCTGATATCTTTGGTCTAAGGTCAGTTTTACAAACTGCCAGGTGTTTCTGAGCACTCGGCCAGGTAATGAAAGGAGCAGCAGTGACAGTAGGCTGTGAGGAGTGAGAATAGGAGAAGGAGATAACAGCTGAGTAGAAAGGGGTGTTCATTTGTGATAGAACGTTGACTTTAGAGACAAACAACTTGTGTTTTACTGTTTTACCTTCTGCTCATTGCATGGGTCGGATGGATGCGACCGTTTCTGCATCTGAAGCTGGCACCTCTCCCCTTGACATCCAGCCTTGAACTCTGGTCAGGGGCTGGAAACAAACGTTTGCCCCCGATTTCCTATTTGCAAATGGACTTTCATGGCTGCTCATTTCTGTAGCTGTGTCTCAGCTCTGGGTAGGGTGGGTGGCCACCAGCAACATCAGCAGCTCTTTCCACCCTCCGTTTGAGTCAGCTCGTGAGCACGGCGGAGCGCAGCCCGCTCCCGCTTCGCTGGTGTCTCATCGAGTCTGTGATAATGTCAAATGGTACCTTATCGACTTGAGTGACAGAAATTGAGCGCAACTTCCTTTTCTCCTGCAGACAGGGCTGCTGCAGAGAGGAGCTGGGCTCTCTGCTCCCTGTGCAGCCTCGCCAGAGAGGTTTTCACAGGCTCCTTGTAGGCACAGCGGGTGTGTGGGTGTTGCTGAGGGTACAGCTTGATGTACAGCGACTGTCACTACATGAAAAGAAGCTGGTGTGACTGTCACATCCCAGTCTGCGTTTGCAGAGCTGTAAATTGAGTAAAACAGTCTCTGCTTGTGACTCAGGTCTGTCTTAGAGGGTGCAGAGGCAGCAACCAGGGGCTTGAGGCTGTTTCACTGCAACCAGACTGAGCCCTGAGATCTCCTTGTCAGGGCAGGGGAGCAATGGGAAATGGTTGCCGCTTTCCTTCCTTAGTTTTTTTTTTTCCTCTCTTGTGGGATGCAGCCAGGAGAGATCAAGGGAGCGAGCTTGCAGAGGGGAAGCTCAGCTGCTGTGTAATTTCCACCCCTATAGATGCTGGCCAAGCGTGGGGAGCTCTGCCCTGGGGGGGATCTTCCAGAAGGCGGGGGGGGGGACCTGGTGCATTCCCGGCTCTGGGATGCTCGGTGGGCAGCGCTGGCAGCTCGCAGCTCTTCCACGAGGAGGGTGGGCTCCACAAGCTGGAGAAACAAAGGAACATTTTCCACTTTCTTCCTCTCTTTCATTAGCCAGGCAGAGACTGATTCAATTAGGCGCAAAACAAAATGCCAGGAAAAGGATGTTTGCTGTGCTGAGTGGTGCTGCTGTTGCAAACCTGCTTGCCTATCTCTCGCTGCCTTTTGTTCTGCTTCTTCCACAGATAAAGTGATTCAGAGATTCTGACATGGGAAGTCCCCAGGGTTAGCAGGAGTGAAGCGAGGAGCGGGGTGGTTTGGCAGGAGAGAGGCTTCCCTGAGCTAAATCCTGTGAGCTGGTGACAGTCCTTGGCGCCTGTCGCCTTCAGCTGGCACCTCAAGCGCCGGCTGGGTCTTGGGATCAGGCCTTTTGTGAGAAGAAAGTTTCTAAGAAGACGATGAACCTGGGTTCTAGCTGGAAAAGAGCTGCTTTTGTGCATTGCAGACAGACAGGCTGCTGTCCTGGATCAGTCCTGGTGTGGCAGGACCCAGCTTGTCTCAGGTGGGGTCTCACAGCTGAGCTGCCTGGCACCCTGGATCTTCTCAGGACAAAATGGGACAGGCACCAGGGGCAGCGCGGACTGTGTGTGGACATCATCTGCCTCTGGTGACTCCCAGTAGCTGATTTGCAGCTCTGGGAAGAAAGGCAAGGAGCAAGAGCCCAGATGATACTGTGCTGGTGTCCCCTGTGTGCTCAGGAGCTCCCCTTTCAGGTGTAGTGATCCCTTTTGGGTTTGTTTCATGAGCACCAATCTCCAGGTCCTCCCTTTGAGTTTCTCCCTGGCTCTGCAGAAGGGCCGTGCTCCCAGCTGATGGGAGAAGTCAGGCTGGAGCTGCCTCAGCCCCTTGCCCTTGGGGCAGTGACCCCGAAGGTGGCAGCAGCGTCCTGTGTCCCTTCCAAGAAATTGGGCTCGTGCACGAGCGAGCAGCCACCTTTCACAGTTCCCGATGAGTGACAGGTAGGGACAACGCACAGAGCTCTCCATTTCCAGCAGCTTTTTCCATGTCTCACCTTGCTGGGTTGCTGCCTTTCAACCAGTGCCCAGCACTACCCATTTTTCCCCTCTTTTTACCCATCCCTGATCTCTCCCCTCTCTTCCAACCCCCCTGTTGAAGCAGGCACCCTCGGTGGTCTGTGCTGCGATCCTCAGGCTCCGGAGCTCGTTGCTGGGTTTCTGCTTGCTTTTAATCCTGTGAATTTGGCTTAAAAATATATATAGAAAGACTGGCAGCCTGGTCATCCATATGGGAGACCAGCGAGCGAAGCACCGCTTTCTGGTTGGAAGAGTGCAGGCTGTGAAATGGCAAGTGGCACATTTGGCCTCGCGGGGGGTTTGGGGCAGGTTGAGCAATGCTGCTCATTTAAGCAACTTAAAACTGGTATTGTTGTGTAAGGGGAAAGAGTGGGTTTAAAAAAAAAAATAGGGGGAAAAAAAAAAAAGAAAGAAAATGAAGATCTGCCCTTATGAAAAATCTCACTTCTTCAAACCCATCTGTTCTGGCAGCCCTTTGGCACGTCTGTGGGCAGCATTGACCGTGTAATCCTAGACTGCTTGGGAAAAGAACAGGTATTCTGCTGGGCAGGACTGGGCCCTGAAATGGAGATACCCGATACCAATCCCAGTTCAGCTCTGTCCTTCCAGACCTGGAGCTTCAGCTCCTGCAGGGTATTTTCTATGATTCTATTTCTAGGATTCTATGGTTTTCCTTCCCCAGGACATCTGCACGGCCACTGTCACCCTCTGCTAGTGGGGAGGAGGGACACAGGGACATCTTTTGTGGCCTTTCTGCCACACGTGGACCCCGTTGCTGAAACCAGATTTGCTGCTGGTCCAGAGGATGAGAGAGATTGGGAGAAAGGGATCTTCATTGTGGCTCGGGATGTGAGGGAATTGGGACCGGCAGAGAGGCTGGGGCGGCTGGGTGTGGGCTGCCCGGGATGTTCCTGCTGGGATGGGAAGGGAAACGATCCTGGGAAGACGCCTCTCTCACCTCTCCTGAGACAGCTCTGTCTGTGGCACGGTCGTACCCAGCCGTAACATCAAAGCCTGCCCAGCCCAGTGAGACCAGTACGCGTGTGGACTCTGCTACTCTTAAGTCACATAGACCTTCACCTTGATGGCAGAGCGGGCACCTGAATGCAGGGGTCCCAAATTCTGTGCTAAGGCTCTAGTCATGGGGCTCCCCTTGCTGACACCTTGCTGGATGGGTGCTGTGGTACCACCTGGTGACACTAGGACTTGCTGGGTGATGACTCTCTGCCAAGTGCTTGCCCATGGCCGCTCTGCGCTTTGGTTTCCCTGTTGGTGTTAGGACTAATGCCCAGAGCTGGAAGAGCCGGTGAGAGGCTGAGCAGATGAGAAGAGCAGCCCAGGCTCCAGCTGAAATCCATGGGGGGGCACCCGGCCTTCCCACCATCTGCTCCCCAGCTTGCAGATTGCACAGGGAATAGCTCAGGGAAGATATTACGGAAATCTCTGTTAGATGCTTAAAGAGAGCACCACAACGTGGGCTGGAGACATTGACAGTCCCTGGTACGTAACTGGGAAGCACCAGTGAGCCGTTGCATCTATGTTGGTGGGAGAGGTGGGTGTTAGCAGGGCTGTTCAGTGCCTCTTCCCCCTGAGAAGCTGCTGGGGATGCTCTGCTGAGCATGCTGGAGGCTCTCTTGGCAGAGAAGAGGTGTGATGAGTAGGGGAGGTCCTGCCAAAGTCCTGGTGCCCAGCTTGGGACCACCTCGGTGGGGCCGATTGCCCGGTGTTTGTTGGGCTGGAGACCTCAGCTCCTAATCACAGCCCCTGGGCTCCGTAGGGATTGGAGATTTCAAACAGGAGCTCGGGCTGTCTGGATGCAGGCCCGAAAGCTCAGCTGTGTTTCCCCCACCTTCCCTTGCTTCAACCTGTTGTGCAGAAGGGCTGGCTGCAGGGCGGCTACTGCCTCCTGTGGTTCACTGGCCAAAGAGCCACTGCAGGAGGGAGTCAGCCCAGTGGCCAGCTCAGAGGGACACAAGAGAGGTGAGCTTCTCTGTTCCCTTTGCTGTAATGTGTTAGCCCCAAGTTGGATTGTTCCTGTGAGCCTGGACATCAGCCTCTCCTTTTAGGAGAGGAGAAGGAATGTGGGAATGGTGTCCTTGCTGCTCCTTGCTCTGGTTTTCCCTCTGTGGGCTGTTGCAGCAACCTTGCAAAGCAGAGAAGCGCCGAAGGTGAATCCAACTGCACCTTGCAAAGAAGAAACCAAATTTATCGCTTCCTCTGATCTTTATTCCCGGCTTTGCAACATCTCAAGGCTGGATTTGTGCCGGTCGCAGAGCCAGGGATGTTCCCTCTTTTCTTCCCTGTCTCATGGCTTGTGCTGTCCTACTGTCCCTTCCCCAAGCGCTGGCCTTATCTGCCCTGGAATCATAGAATCGTGTGGGGTTGGAAGGGACCTCTGGAGATCATCTAGTCCAACCCCCAAATCTGGTGAGTGTTTCTGCCTGGCCTTAGCCCCGCTGAATAACGTGCTGTCTGTCTGTCTGACTCTGCAGGATTGGGAACTCCTAGTCCTGGAGAAGCTAAAGTGGGACCTGGTCTCAGTGATAGCAAATGATTTCTTGGCTCACATCCTCCATCACCTCCCGCTGCCCCAGGACAAGGTGGAGCTGGTGAAGAAACATGCACAGACCTTTATCGCCCTGTGTGCCACAGGTGGGTGCCTACTCCTGCTGAAGCCACCGCTGGGACGCTGGGGAGGGTCTGCAGTCAGGCTTCTGGGTAACCTGGGGCTGGTCTCACAGAATCATAGAATGGTTAGAGTTGGAAGGGACCTTAGAGATCGAGTTCCAACCCCCCTGCCCTGGGCAGGGACACCTCCACTAGAGCAGGTTGCTCAAAGCCCCATCCAGCCTGGCCTTGAACCCCTCCAGGGATGGGGCAGCCACAACTTCCCTGGGCAACCTGTTCTGGTGCTTCACCACCCTCATAGGAAAGAATTTCTTCTTAATGTCTAAATCTCCCCTCTTCCAATTTAAACCCGTTACCCCTTGTCCTGTCACTACAAAGCCCTGGCTTTCTGGGGAGCTGAACTCCTGCCTTCGCTCAATTCAGAGTGTTTTGCCACTCGATGACCTGTTTTCTATCCCTGGCCAAGTGGGATAACGGTCCTGGGGGCTTTTAGTGGGTGCCTGGAAGATGCCAGGAAAGAGCAAAGCCATCGAGCCACCCTTCTGGCTGCACAGGCTGTGACTGCGGGAGGGCGTCCAGGGTAAAGGCAGGGCTGAATCTGAGCTTTTGGCAGTCTCCAAGTCAATGGAGCCACCTCATCTTCAGGACTTCTTGTGGTGAGACAGACCCAGAGAAACAGCTTAGTGAAGCTTGCTGCTCTGATGTGAGCTTGTGAGCACTTCTCCCTGCTAAGCTGGAGAGACCCCTCTGCCTGGCCCTCTCTAGTTTTCCAGAGAAATCGGAGTCCCAAGAACTTCCCATGTGCGTCCTTGCTCACGGCTTCTTTTTGCCCCTTGTCTAGACTACACTTTTGCCATGTACCCCCCCTCCATGATTGCGACGGGCAGCATCGGGGCGGCGATCCACGGCCTGACGGTCTCCGTGAACAATTTCACCGGCGAGGCCATCACCGAGCTGCTGGCCAGCATCACTGGCACGGAGGTGGTGAGTGTTCCCGGGGGAGCAGCAGAAACAGTTTTGCTGCTGGATCTGGTGGAAACCCTTCCTCTTTCTGCTCCTCGTTCTTCTCCTTCGAGGGGGAGGAAATTAGGCTGTTCGTAACGACGCTGACCTTGGTTTGAGGGTGCCTGGAGATGAGTGAGCATCTCTAAACACAGCACCTTTGGTCGGTCCCGTGGCTGCAGTCGGCTCCTGGCCACCGAGCGCTGCCTGCGCCGCCTGGGATGAGCTCGGGAGCCTTTGAAGAGCAGCACAAAAGGGAGCGTCTGTTCCCCCGCGCGGGGCAGGTGTTGGTGGGATCGGGTTGACGAGGTGGGATGGGGCAGAGGGAGAAGCCGGGCTCGGCATCTGCTAACCCCCACCGGTGTCTGATTGCAGGTGCCCAGACACGCTGGGAAGGGGGTTGGGGGCACAAAGTGTTTCACAGCAGCTTTGCTGGGGGCATCGGGATGGTAGGGGGTGTCTGCCTGCCCCCCCACCCCTACAGCCCTTTGAATGAGGATGGGGACCCTTTTGGGCTCCCTGTTTGCGGGTTGCTCCTGCTGCAGGAAGGTAATGGGGAGCTTTTCTTCTGCCAGGGGCCTCTTTTGATCTTTTCTTCTGCCCGAGTGCTAATGCCGGCAGCCGGGCGCGGGGTTAGTTACAGTCCCCTGACAGCAGCTCCGGGAATTGGGAGAGGTGCCGATGCCGCGGCGGGTGGGAGGCTGCAACCAGGCTTTGTCCAGGCAGGGAGGGGACGGTGCAGGAGGGCATCCTGATCTATTTGTGTGGCTTTGGTTTTTTGGGGGTTTTTTTTTGTTTGTTTTGTTTTTTAATTCTTTTTTTTGTTTGTTTGCTGGAACTTCTCTAAAGAGAAAATCAGTGCAGCCAGCTGCTCTCAAGCTGCTGCGGTGAACGGGGCAGGGGCTGAAACCTGCTCTGGGTCAGGGCTGGCGGAGGGAACAGGTGGGAAGCAGGGAGGGCACCGCCGCTGGGGGGGCTGCAGTGGGGCCCAGCGCACCTCTGCACCCCCCTCCAGCCCATCTCCTCCCTCCTCAGCCCGGAGAGGGCGTCTCTTCTGCCCCACAGCCCTGCCTGGGTGTGAGGAGCTGCACACACAGCGCTTGCTCAGGCAGGAGGAGCGATCCCCTTCCCGCAGCCACCGAGGCTCGACCAGGCTTGGGGTGTGGGGAGCCTGTGGGGACGGAGGGGGATGATGGTGCAGGGCTGTGCTGGCTCCGTGGCCAGCGGGAGCCACGCCACCGTGCTGAGGCTGGCTCATTCATAGGAGAGGCTGAGGGACTTGGATCTTTTTAGTCTAGAGAAGAGAAGGCTGAGGGGGGATCTGATCAATGCTTATAAATACTTAAAGGGTGGGTGTCAAG
>JAOXNO010000014.1:3824280-3843772 GCA_028565335.1 Limnodromus scolopaceus | reverse complement strand
GGGGAGGAAGCATCTTTACTTTTCAGAGCTGCGCTTGTACTTTTAATCATGGGAAGAGCTCTGGGAGGCGCTGAACTCGTCTGGTGCGAAATGCTGCAGAATTTGGTCCTTTTCTATCCTCCTGCTTCAGGGAAGGTGCTGGCTGGAACCCGAGGAGCGTGCGGGGAAGGATGCGATGGGAACCACTGCCGGTTCCTTAGCCTGGGCAAAGCTCTTAATTGACTTTGGCTTCTTAAGAACTTTACTGAGGAAGCAAAAGAAAAATCCAGGCAGCTCTCTGAAAACCAGAAGGTTTTTCCCTCATTCGTTGCTTTCTTGTCTCGCTGCCTTGGCTTCTCCTGAAGCAGCGTCAGTCATTCTTGTGCGAAGGCAAGGGGGGGAAAAAATAAGGAGCAGATTAAAAGGGATGAGAGGGAGGTGGGGCTGGAAGCAAAAATAAGGTGTCGGGGAGGAGGAGGAGGAAGAGGAAGGGGGCTGTTGGTGGGAGATCTGAGCAGCTCCTTGAGAAAAGGGGACACCCGGCTGGGACGTGAGAAGGTTTGGGCTGAATTTCTGCTGCTCTGCCCTTGGCAGCTACACGTGGGGGTGGCTGTTGTTGTACAATCATCAAATGAGTTGATTTAAAAAAAAGTGTAGGGGGGAGCAGCAAAAGCCTTCGGTGGTGCTTTTAATTGCTTTGAAAATATTCTAGGTGCAAATATTTGAAAATTATGTGCCAAGCGTGAGCAGCATTTGATGTCTCTGAGCTAGGCGTGCTTTCAAACACGAGGCTGCGAACGGTAAACGCTTGCTTATTTTCCCCTTAATCGTTCTTCCTGTTAATATGAGCTGATTTCAAGTGAAAAGGGCGTTTTGAAGTTGGCAGCTTTTCAGGTCTGGAATAGTTCTTGGTCTTGTGCAAGTTCTGTTTGTTACAAAGAATTTTGCTTATTCAGGAGCAGGGCTTAACAATAGTCACATATGCAACGGTTTATGGAGTGTTACAGCAAGTAAGTCAAAATTGGGGATTTATTTAGCTGTTGTGTGTCCAAAAAATCGTTAGTAAAGAATCTGTCGCTGCAGTTCCTGCGGAGATTTCAGATTGCATGGGGGTACAAAGCCCTGTGGTTTGACAAGACGCGCTTGGAGGCCTGTGAGAATGGAGAAATGGTGAATAAGCCTCATGTGCTGCGGCTTGCAAAATGAAAACAGGGCTTGGGCTGATTAGTATTGGGATTGGTAAACTCGAAGGGAAACAGCAAAGCATCTCTCTTTCGCCTGTCGTACTGTTAAATCATGGCAATACTGCTGACGGGAATGAAAAAGGGCACGTTTAGCTGGGTGTATGGCCTCTCTGCCTCTGTCTGGGAAAGCCCGGAGCGCGGGTTCTTGCTGCGGTGGGTTTCTGGCCACTACTCGTAATCCTTCGCCCGGTGATCGCTTGTTTTGCAGTTCTCTGTCCACATCAGACCTTGCAGGTTGTTTTCCTCAGTGCTAAATCACACTTGCTTGTTAATTGGGGTTTTTTAAAAGTAGTTATTGTTTTGTCTCAGCACCTAAGAACGAGTGACAAGGAGCACTTTCTCTAGTGGCAAAGGTGGTATAAGTTACTGAATATGTCTTTTAAGACCCTATTTTTATTGGCCTTTTTTCTTTCTTTCGTTAGTTGTTTTTACACTGCAATTTCTTAGGACTTCTGCTGGGACTCATAAAGTGAAATTTAGTGTTTTCTCAGCCCTTAGAAGATGTTAGTGGATAGATTCAGACTAGCTAACAAATGGAAATGCTACCAAATCCAGCTTCTCTCTTATGAGGCACGTGTGAAATCTTTCACGTGCAGTTTTTGCTTTGGGGAAGTGTAAAAGTGTTTCTGAAGTTGACCTCGGCTCTGAGTCAAAAGAAAACTAAGGGTTTTGTTTTAAAATTGTTCCTTAGAAATGAATAGAGAGGTACTACGTCGGAAAACTGTGCCTGTAACTGGGCGTAGCGATTGGGATCAAATGGGGGAAAGGGAAGACGAGATGCTCTAGCGGGAGCTCTCTCTGAGCTGTGTGGTGGGATGAGTTCCGAAAGATCCCCCTGATCCTTTATTTTCTGCAGGAATCTTCTCCGGCTCATGAGACAGTGGAAGTTTCTCACTTTGTTTAGCAACCTTTGTGGGTTTCAGCTTGAATATTTCATCAAGGGCTGGTTTTGTTGTTGTTGTTTTTTTTTCCTCTGGGGAATGAAACCTTGGGAGATGTTCTTGTCTCAGCAGCCTGTTGTTAATTGCTCAGTGTATAAACACTTCACCTTTCCCAAACACTTCACCACAATGAACAGGCTGTTGAGTTGATGCGGATGGGTCATGTAGAAAAAATCCCCCCACCTTCCCTTACAACGTCAGTGAATGGAAGACCATCCTCGTTAGCACGAAACCCTTAACGAGTCATTGCTTTGGAGTGTACTAACCAAATTCAACAAATTGTTTAACAGGAACCGCTACCATTTTAAAATGTGATTTATAGATCAGAATGTCTCGGCTGTTTGCTCCTGTCTCTGCGTACCGATACTAACGCTCTTCACTTTTGTTTTTATTAGACTTTAGAGCAAAGATGGCTCGTGCGCCGCTGTTAAGTCGTACGTGGCTTGCGAGCCCTTGAATTACAGCCCCAGCATGGAGGCTTCCTCACGTAACTGGCAGCAGAGCCCCGGAGCAGCTGTAACACGCCACTGAAACAAAAAATGATTAAAGTGGGAGTGAGGGGAGAGAAGGTAAAAATGGAGGTGGAGATTGTGTCCTTCGCCAGGGTCGTAGGGAAATAATTTCTAAGTTGCCCAAAGGTAATTATTTGTACGTTTGCAGTAATTCATATCATAGCGTGTTGAGGAAAATGCAAATTAAAATGCGCTTTCTGGTACACTACATTCTGCTGGTTTGGAAAGGAAAAAAATCCCTTTACCTTTTGCAGCAGCGTTAAAAAGTGAGTGAGTATCTTTAAGACAGGTAGAAAAAAATTAACTTAGCTGCTTTGTGCTGTGTTGTTAATTAGCTTTTTGCTTATAAGCTGATAACGGCTGCACATTAACTGTTACACCTCCAATGCAGCACAAAAATCAGTATGAAATCTCTCAGAAAATGGCAAACTTGTTGGGGCATACCTTGAGATTTTTTTAAAGAAGGTTCGCTAGGGAAGTTCCTTTAATTAGGTAATCATCATGTAATTGACTGAGAAGTCTGTCCTCTTAAGAACTTTACTGAGGAAGCAGAAGAAAAATCCAGGCAGCTCTCTGAAAACCAGAAGCTTTTTCCCTTGTTCCTCGCTTTCTTGTCTCGCTGCCTTGGCTGGGTAATTCAGCCGCGTTTTCAAATGAAGACAGAAAACTGGAATACGCGCATCTGACAGCTCAAAGTTAGTATGAGTGCATTTGAAATGTATCTTGTGTAACGTGTCAGTTGTGACAAATGTACTCTTTAAAAAAAAAAAACAAAAAACCCTGACTAAGGAGATGCTTTTTCGATGTTTTCTGACTTTATGAACTGAAATGCAAAAGGGTGCTCCAGCCAAAGCAAAACCCACGCACTCACAGGAATCCCTACGGAAGGTTGGAATTACGAAACAACATGTTCCATCTTGGTCTTTAAAAGAAAATAATCGTTTGGTCTATTATAGTATACTTCAGTGTGTAGTATATATCATGAAAACTTTCACACTCAGCCTCTCCCCAAGCGTACTGAAAAAGAAACTTCTTTTTCTCCCCCCTCTGGGTGAAGCCAGTGGCGGTTTTGAAAGAACCAATTTAATGGAGAAAAGCTTTAGTGCATTTATGTTCTTTTCAGGCTTTTCAGTCGAACCATGGAAGATCAAGTCAAGAGTTATGGGCCACAGCTGTGTCCTTCCATTGAGACCTTCTATAGGACATCAGCTGAGCCGATTAAGAAATGGTGACCACAGCTCCATTCCCTTATTCACTCTGAAAGGCAAATCCGTCCACTTGATTGAGAAGCATCGCCTTGCAACCATATTTCCCCATTCACTTGCAGTGGGCGGCTTAGATTTGATTAAGAAATACTGTCCTATAATTACATTCTGTCCCTCTCTCTCATGCTATGAAAAGCCTCCGAAGACAATTCGAGGTTTTTTTGAACTTTCAATGCAGAAGGAGGGGGCTAGGTGGGTGTGCAGATGAAGTGATAAGTAGCTTTTAGCTAGAAATACTGAAAAGAGTAGCCCAGGAAGGGCAGTCAGCGCTGGCTTGTGTTTCTGTACTGCTCCGGCTTTGTTCCCTGCTTGGCTGGGAGGGATCAGTGTCTCTAAGCCTGACTCTGTTCCAAGAAGTTTGTGACAAATGTGCTTTCCTTTTCTTCAAACAGCAAAACCGGATTTTATATTAAATCCTTTCATTCTCTTGGCGTGATGGGACCCGGTTCGTCTCTTGCCTGGTGCTGAAGCCAGCTTTCCCCACTAATTTTAGATAGTTTAGAATTTCACATTATGCTGTATATTAAATGTGTTCTAGCTGAATAACAAGTGCCTTGTGTATTAAGAAAATGATGGTGATTTGTGGCTGAGTTCTAGCTTGAACGTTTTCTGCATAAATGCTCAACTCTAGTCTATCAGAACAAATCATTTTTTTCATACACTAAACTTTAGCAAACACGGTTCGGCATGAACGCCTCCCCTCCCGCCCCTGCAGGTTTGTGTCACTCAGTCAAATGAGGAGCTAACATCTTTTTTTGACTAATTGGGGTTTGCATTTATGTTCACGGGGGTTTTTTTTATACTTGATGGGGTTTGTGGGTGGCGGGAGGGATCTAAGGATTGATTTAAACAGACTATGTCTATATATTTGTGTGTGCGCATCTGTCTAGATATGTGTTGCTGGGACTGGACGACATGCTCTGCTTTTGGATGCTTCGGGGTTTTACAATCATTAATGACCAGCGCAAAGTGATGTGTTCTAATTTAGAGGTTGTGGCTGGCTTAGTATGAGCCAGGGGGATACTTAACGATGAATTAACCAAAAGTTGGATTGTGTGTTACTGAGAGAGAAAAACCCTGTCGTCTGATGGGGATGCAGATCGGCAGATTTCAGCATCGCGCTCTCAGAGGAGTGATGCTTCCAGCTCTTCCATCCAGTGACCTTCATCAGGAGCTACAGAGGAGTTTTATTTTTGCTTCTTAGGGGAAACTTCTTGTCTCCTCACCGTCCCATCCATGCCTCCTCTCATGGAAACATAGAAGGCAAAAGCAATTAATTAAGGCAGGTTGTTTAACCAAGCTGCCTCCCTTCTAATTAAATGGAGAGAGTGATGGCTAAATATCTCCATCCTCTGCCAAGATACAAAAATTTTGGGGAAGAATGCTCTTCACTTTCTTTACTAATGCTGCTGGTGGAGGAGGAGGAGGACATTGAAAGGGTGACTTTAGGTTCCTGCTTGGCGGCTGACTTCTGCGTTACTTTGTTGGCATGTAGTGAAACCATTTGCTGATGGCATGGAGATTTTTGGTGTCATATTTTAAATATTTCATATAAAAACAAGGCACGCTTAAACGTGTGCTTGATGTCCTCAGCGGCGGGGAGTAATTGGCTGGTTGCTGTTCGGGAGAGCTTCTCTTTCTGTCTCTGTAGAATGGGTCGTGTCTTCTGCAGCTGGAGAGATGTAACGGGAACAAACGTGCCACGCTGGGTACAAAGGAACAGGTTGATCAGGATAGCTGTTTCTCTTCGAGAACAAAGGGGTTTTTTATGCATTTAAAAACCACACAAACATGAAAGACGTGTTTTAATTTTAAGGACAAATATTCTAGACTTAGAATGATATTAATTATTCTGAAAAAAAATCCATTTAAAGCTCTGCTGTTGTGTTGGTTTTTTTTTAAATAAAAAGAAGTTCCATCAGCTAACTGTTTATTCACTGGAGTTGTGAGAAAGCCCTTAGCTTGGATTTAATGATGTTTAATCATTCTTTCAAAAATACAAAGGAGGTACTAAAAGCTGTTCAGCTAAGCTTTAAAGAACTAATAGCTACAACTCAGATTCAAAAGTGATTTAGTTCCAGAGGTAAGTCTATAATCCTACCAGTCATGAGTTAATCTGTCATCAGACTAAGACTAGAAGCAAATCTATTTAACTAAGAATAGTTAATTCACCTGAATGAGAGTGAGGATGAAGATCCTTCTCACAAGAGTTAGTTTATTTCAAGAAAAAGTGAAATTCATGATAGAGAGTGAAAATAACGAGTGTTTTTCAAAGGTAGACTGAAAAATTCTGCTTTGAAATGTGCACTCTTTTTCTGAACTTTTCAGGATAGTTTGGTAGCGTGGCTGTCTGACCTGCTATTTTGGACACTGTAGAAATGAGTGAGTCGGTGAATAAGGAAGATAATATCCTGTTTATTATAAAATTGGAAGGTTTTAAGAATAACTTTTTGAGACACTGGATCGCAGCATCAAACCCAGATTCTCCTCTCATTCTTTCCTTTCCTTGTCCTGTTTCATCTCAAGACAAATTGATGTGATGAACTCTAACCTCTTAGTAGGATAATTTACTAAAATAACAGATGCTATAGAATCGGGCCCAAGTTGATCTTCAGTTCTTAGAGAAGATTAACAACCTGATATTTTGCAAATTGGGTTCCCATTTCCTACCTCGTTCTGTTACGTTGATGTGTTGTGGTGAGGACAAAGGCATTACTCGGATATTGCTTGTAATTTGTAGAAAAGGATTTCAGCCAGAACAGGATTCAATATGCAAATTAGGAATAATTCCATCAGGAAAGCAGGGAGGGGGAAAGGTGCATTTGAGCAAGTGAAATTGTTTCTTATGTACCAGAAAACAGGCTCGAACCTCCTGTGTCTGCTGAGAGGCTGGGCTTGGGGAAGGCTGAGGCTGAAAATACACTTCTTAGTTTTCTTAATACAGCTTTAAGTCCCCTTTTGCCCACCTGGGGAGAGGAGGATTTGAGGTACAGATTTTTTTTCCAAGCGCAAACCAGGCACATCAGTTGGGCAGAGCAAGAGGAGGCGTAAATCTCTCTGCTTCGTCCTTTGTTGACAAGAAAACGGAGGAGACCTTGGCCGAGCCCAGCGGTCCAAGCCAAGGCTGGGTCACATCGTTCCCTGCTTCTGGAGCTGAGGAGGCAGCAGCACCCTCACCCTCCCGTAGCAGGCTGTGGGCACACTTATGGGTGCTGTACAAATAAATACAGCATTTTGGGCTGTTTTCTGGGGTTTGTTGCTTAAAGAAATAAAAAATCAGAACTCTTTGCTGCATTTGGATAAATCGGTCACTCTGATTTGCCCCATTTACCAGTTAATGGTATTTATTAAAACCTGTAGAAAATGTTCTAGCTGCTGCTCTGTTTCACTCGCTTGGGGCTTTAAAAGACCTAGTAGTAGTTGATTGGCAAGTGAAGGAACAGAAAATGATGGAGAGGTGTGTCGAAACCCTTCGTTATTTTCATCTTCTTGTAATCTCTGCTCCTCAAACATATCGAAGGCGCCTTTCCCGCTGAAAACACAGAAAAATGGGACTGTGGAATACTGTACTTATATTTAATACTATTTACCTATTCATTATGGCTGTGAAGATAATAAGCCACAGCCTGCTGGGGTTGTCTTGTTCTTTATTGCTTCAGTAGATGGCACTGACATGTTCATTTGACTGATTGCTTTATATGTTGTATCAGCTGTGATGTTGCTTTAGATCAGTTAATAGTCTTAAGATTTTGCCAAGATGAATATGAATTAAAATGGGGGAGGAAGAACGGCGGAGGGACTACCCATAACTTACCAAGTATTCACTCTCTGGTATAATCCGTCTTTGTGTCTATCACAAAGAGATTCTGGAAGAGGCTGTTAGTCTGCCGCTGAATACCGGGGCTGTTCAATTGATCTCTGCTGCAGCCGTCGGGTTTGTGTGCGTGAGCAGCACCCAGAGGATCCGCTGATGCTCCGGAGCTGGAAAACTTCACCCCGTACCTGTGCAATGAAGGGCTTTGGGTCTGGTTTGGTTTACAAAAATTGCTTGTTTTTTAATACAAAAAGAATCCGCTTTTGCAAATGATGGGGGAACGAAGCAAGGTACTATAGGTCAAAATGCAACCGGTTCTGACCTTGCTAATGAAGTGTTTTGCAAGTAGCGGAAAGTTCTGTTTAATTTTGTTGATGTTATTGTGAAGGTGGGTGGAAATGGCGTGGAATTTTCCCTATCGAAGGTTGAGTGTGTGGTTTTTAGCATTTTTTAATATGTCTGAACTATTGCTGCGAACCTCAACTCTGAATGTATTGTTTATGTGACAATTGGTGATAAATGTGGTATAAACTGAATGTAAAAAATAGTGCTTAAGGATCACGGTCAAAAAAAAAGAATGCTTTCTGTGTTCTGAAAAATGTAGCTTTTTGGCTGCATTGTGGTAGGCTGTGATTAAAAGGAATAATAAGGTAGGGAAAGTGGGGCCACGAGAGAATGGCTGTTTATCTCCTCTATCCCTGCTTTGTTAGGCCACGATGAAATGTAACATGGCTTGCTTTGTTTAACTTTTACCTTGTTAATTATTCTTAAACTGCCTTGTTCGCTTGTGCGCAGGTCCTGACCCGTGAATACGTAAGTGCGTACTCTATCCATTTGAGCAGGCTCACTAAAGTTGAATATTTGCCGAATTGGGCAGGGGTAAGTGTGAAAGGAAGCAAAAAGACATCAGTTTTGGGATGAATCCTGGCAGTTTGGGGATGGTGGGACGTAAAAAACTGAATTTCTAAATAGTGATAATTGATGTAGCTCCTTGACGTGGAGTCAGTGCGGCTAATTTTGCATCCGTTAAAGCTCTTTCAGTGTCTGCTGTGGCAGGGAAGGTTTCAGGAGCGATGTTTGGGCGCAAACATGTAGAAAACTTTAAAACATTATGTCGTGTCACTCTCTGATGTTGTCACAACTATGGAAATAGAATTTGTTGGAAATTAATGGATTCTCTAAAGCTGGTTGCTTGACTCATAAAGTGAAGTTATGACTTTATACTGGGCGGTTAGCCTCTACTTTCAGGTTGTTCTAATGCAAAACATTTTTTCATGTTTGATTCTGATAATTCAAATTGTATGTATTTGCTGTAATTGCTTCAGGCTTCTACAGCTGTAGGTACCAGTGGAATTACTGCATTGACTCCCCTTTTGGACTGGTTCACGAGGGCTAGAGGAAATACTGTGAATTGTTTTAAAGTAAAGCAAGTGCCTCTTTTAAACAGCGTATCCATATCGTGTTTCCCAGCTTATTAACACTTCAAAAAGCCAAACTGAAAATAAAACCTCAGAAATTTAAGCCTATGAAAAGAAAGGGGAGGGGGGAAATTTATGTGTTGCAATAAATGAAGAAACATTAACTTCCAGAAAGCCATGAGCTAAGAAGTATATGGCATTTTAATAATGCTTTTTAACATCCAGGGCCATTATATAGCAACTTCCCACATTTTCAGGGAACTGTAGGACATGTTTGTTTTACGGTGACCCTAAAGAATAAATATTATTGGTGGTATTACACATTGAAAAACTATTCTTAAAGTGAAGTTCAAAAGGTGAAAATTGAAAATAGAGATAGCTTGGGGGCATTACCTGAGGCTTCAGCACTTGTTTTCATCCATCTCTTGCCCTACACAAGAAACAGCGTGAGTTTGGTTTGGTAAGAATATTATTAAATAAGAAGATTTTAAAACTTCCAAGTTTAAACTTGTATGGCTGGAGAATTTGAATGGCAGTGTTAATAACAGAATAGCTAGTTTCTAAGGAGGGCTGTATTAAAAAGCTTTGTGAACTGAAGAATTTCACCTTCTCTTTGCCCTTCCGTGATTTTTTTCAAACCATAAACTCTCAGATCCATTCCTGGTGAATGCTGAACTGTCTCTGGTTTAAGCAGATCTTTATTGGGAAGGAATGTGGATAGAAGACACATGTACATTTGCAACTATTTGTTGGCCTGTATGAAGTATGAATTACTGCTTTTTTTTTATAAAGTTTGAATTATTGCTCTTTGAGGACTCAGGCAGTGTGAAGTCTTTTGTTTTAGTCATAAATTTATTCTGACCGAACAAAAGGATTTTGGTGGTTTTTTCTAACTTCTTAGAGTTTGCCAACAACTCTCTTTGGTAAAGAGAGTGTGTATCTGCAGAAAGGTTGGTTTGGGTAGTAAAGCTGAACCAGTTCACCAAGCACAGGAAGCTGGAACAGCAAAAAAAAAAGGCAAGATAACTTTATTTTATCTGTTCCAGGCATTGACAAGCCTGGAATGGGGACCATTTCACATTCTTTCCAGTTTTGATCAGCATAGATGGGTTAACAGCACATTTCAGTTTATGCAAGGCCTTAGATGTAAGTATGAAACTCATGTGGAAAACAGTCTTGGAGACATTAAAACTTTTTTCTAAAGTACTCGAAATTCCAGAGTTTTAGGAAAAAGAGAAAGTTTTTTCATCCTTGCTCCTTTCCTGGAGCTTCGTTCCCTGAGGACTGAGTTCAGCTTTAGCAATTTGTCTGACTTGGTGCTTAGATTGTTAACAGATAGCACCTATAAATGGTGATTTTTTTTATATATACATATACTACACGTAGCTGCCTGGTGTTTGACAGGTTTTATGTCCGGTGCATTGTGGTAGTGGGATCTTGCCATCTCTGATTGCGAAGGTTTGGGACATTTACATCTGTCGGGTGATGTAAAACACAAAGGAAATTCTTCTCTTCTCTCAGTTCCCCCCCCTATAGCCACGTGAGCTGAACTTCTTAGGGAGAATGACCAGTTTTTGTGGGTGGGTTGGTGTTAGGGACAAATTAAGGCCCCCTGGAGCCTTGTACTTTTTGCTGTGGAGTAGGAAAAGTTTGAAGCTAATTGCACTCAGCACATCACAGCGTCCGTGCTCTTTGTTGTACTCTAAAATCAGATACGGACCAATATCCGCCAACTTTAGCTTCCCAAGATGATTCAGAGAACGAAGTCCTGCAGAATTCATGTTTATTCCCACTGAGGATGCCAGCGCAGGAAATAGGATTTTCTCAATCCTCATGCTTTTGAGTGCTTTGGGGTTTTTGGGGTTGGTTTGGGTTTTTTGTTGGTTGGGTTTTTTTTCCAATGACTGAATATTTCTTTGAAAACTGATTCCCGAGATTCCGGCTTTGAGCCTAGAGCAAATTTTTACAGCACAGCGTGAGCTCCCAGAAACAGTTTAACATTGACATAGTTATAATTAACTTAAAGGAGTTAATAAAATAGAACTCGCTGTGGAAGTTGGCAGGAAAGTCACATTTCCGTCGGGCTCCCTTGTGATTCTCGCTGCCGAGTCCAACAGGGTGGTGGGGCGTGGGGTCCTCCAGCTCCTGTACCACTGAGACCAGCCGAAGTCCTTTGAGCTTGTCATGTCTCCTCTAGGACACCGGCTGCCTTCCCACGGGTGAGATGTGTCAGAATTCCGTAAGCTTTGGGTTCAGGTGGAGGATTTCTGTGTTTCAGGGCTCTGGCTGAGTGAGGAGGTTGATGCTTGAGGAAGAAGGTGAGATTGGTGACCACTTTTGCTGTCACAGCTCAAGTCTGTTTGTCCATCTGTCTTTCAAATGATGGTTTATCTTTGTATTCAAAAAGCTATTTGATTCACTGCTTTGCTTGCCTTTTCAAAGAAATGCCAAATCCTGAATCATCCGTAACTCTTCCTCCTGTGTTTTCCTTCATTTCTTTGTCAGCTGTGTTAATTTGCCTGTAACTAACTTGATAGTATGTCATCCTAGATAGAGGGAATCCAGCAATTGTAGGGTATAAAGCTGACAGTTTTCAAGAAAATATGCTTTCAGGATAATTGAAAAAATCTCTAGGGCTATTGTTACTCTTTGGAGATGCAATTTGAAAGTCTGAAACCAGCAGGGTTCGAACTAGAGGAGTCAAGGGAGAAACCCATTCCTGCCCAGGCAAGCCGGTGGCTCTTTGGAGGAAAAAAAAAGAAGCAAAAAGAGCTTTCTGAACCTTTTCCTGGGCGTTTTCCATGCTCTGGTTTCTGTGTGAGCAGTTCTGGACTGTGCGGCGACGTTGTAAGGACAGAGGATACCTGCAGTGATGGCACTCGTTCCTTTTCTAATGGAATATCAATTACACGAGTTTTTCCTGTTGGACAGAGTGTCGTTGCTGGTGGCTTGGAGAAGCGAATGCAGGATTGTGCTGTGATTACGTTCACGGGTGGCTCTTGCTGGCGGAGGAACGTGAATGTCTTGAGCAGGAAATTTTTTTCACCATTTTCCGCGCAGCTCAGATTCCATGTTTTCGTTAGACATCTGGCTGAATAATTGGTTCCTCACAAATGGGTAGGTTAAAATAATTGGCGGAATAAAGTTTTTTTGAGTAGTTGTATGCAGTTTTTAGATACGTATAATCTTTGTTACCTCCTTATTTGCGTTTTCGAGTATTTGAAGCGGGTTAGAAATTCTACTCTGGAATTGAATGTAAAAAATTGTTTATTAGAGGGGAGAGTGGAAGGTGGTTGGTTGTTTTGCATCCAAGATTTTTAAGCCTATTTGATCAAATGCACTATATTTGTGTAGGAGATGTAGTTTTGACTGAAAACAAGAATATCAAAGGATACTTTTTTCTTACAGTGTTTTAAAACAAAACGAGGAGGAGGGGGGGGAAAAAAAAAAGGCAAATGTGCTTTATTTACCACGGTACCAGTTCCCGGTGGAATGGGGAAATGCTGCCGTGTTTCACTTCTCCCGCTCCCAGGAGAGGGATGAATGAACGAAGCCTGGGCTTCCCACCTGTCTTTAAAGATGATTTCCAGACCACAGCTAAAGGAGTTTGCGGCAGCACTGAAGACTCTTATTTGTTCTGGAATCAACTCTTGGACAAATGAAGGATGCGTCTCGTTTCCAAGGCTAAACATCGAGCATCTTTCCTGATCTATTTTTTTCCCCTCCTTTTCTTTTTTGCTTTGTGCACATTTATTTAGAAAAAGAAAGTAGCTAGTGTCAACAGATCCCTACAGATGTCTTTAATCAGTTTCCAAATGTCTAACAATGGTACAAAGAAATATAATAAAGTCATGTGTTTTATTTTAACACTCTTTTAGGGTCAAGAGCCAAATTGTTTCTGCTGCGTTTGGTTCTTGAAGCTGTTAGAGCATCTTGCCATAAGTTTTTCCAGGATTATGAGCCATGCAAGGAAAGAACGTAGAGTTTGACCCAGTGTTTAAATACTATAAGCCATTTGCAAGGAGGGAACTTTTCAAATTGTCTCTAAAACATTGCTGGCTAAACTAGAGTCCCTATTTTCCTTTTATTTCCTGTTATTTTATTGGTGTTTTAACTCCTCTTTAGTTGTATTGCAGCACAGCTTCATACTTCTGTGGTACCTCTTCTCCATACAGAGGAATTAAGCTTGTTCCTACTCCATTCTTTTCCTTCCCCCATCCCTTCTTTGGTAAAGAAAAGATCTAAGTAGATGAGAAAGGATGAATTTATAGATATTTCTTAAAATGACATCTATCTTGATGGGAAAAAAAAGTTGTAAAACCAAGAAGTCAACCTGATAAACTCATTGCCAAGAGATGAGTGATGTTTGTTTCCAAGTCCTTAAAATATAAGGTGTTATAATTCTCCATCATTAAACTCTCTTGTTGCTCGTGGCTTGTCCTGGGGTGTCACAGCAACCACGTCAATCCGTGCCCAGTTGTTGCAATATTTTAAGCAGTTCCAGCTCTGTAATCTCTGCAAGGTTTGTTTTTTCCCCTTGTGCGACTGTTTACAAGTTCTGACTCATCCTTGGGTTTCCCTTTAATCATCGCTCTGTAATTTCTCCTGTTAGCGTGATCTTTTTGTTCTTGCTAGTAGGTTGGGGCAAGCTATTTGTTTACCTACGTAAAAGAGAGGAACAAATTTTGTTCTTAGTCGTGTTAATGTCTTTCAATGACTTATTTAATAGTCTATTTGCGTGTGGGATGACAGGGCTGAACCTGCAGACGCTCCAGCTGCCTTTAGTACGTGTTGCACAAGGCGAGAGAGCCAATTTTTTATTATTTTTTTTTTTTTTTTTTTTTTTTTTTTATGGAAGGGATCAAAAATGTGAGTTGGTAACAGGCATGTTTAATTGGAGAAATCCCAAAGCGTGGGGCTGCACGGCCGGGAAAGCTGCTCCCGCGCAGGTGCTGTGGAGGCAGCGTGGACACCAAAACCACACCGAGGAAACGCAGCTCTTATTTGAGGAAGTTGAAAAGATGTATCATTGAAGTGGTTCGGGTTAAATAAACACCGTTTATTCCTAACTTGCAAAGCAGCCCAGTGTATATGGTATTAGGGCTTGGATTTGCAAGGGAAGTATCCATAGATACCTAAGGAGAAACAGGTGGGGGAATATCGCATGCGGTATCAAAGATGCTTTTGTGCTGAGAATTACTGAATTAAGGTGTAACAGAGCTGCTTTGTTAACTGACCAGCGTTGTTAAATTCTCTTTCCTTCTGCAAACAGGAAATCTTGCCGGCCCACACAGGAAAAGCAAAAGCAGTTGACAAAAGGCTTGTAATTTATATACTGACAGCCTACTTCATTGTTAAACATGATTCTTTAATGCACTGTATCTGGTGTGTGATTGATTTCCTTGTAGCCTGTTACCCAGCTGAAACCAGCAACATATCAGCATTGTTTCTTTTTCCTTGGAAATCGAGGATAAATTCAGTGCTGTTTGAAATTTTGTGTCCTGAGACCTTGCAGAGCTGCTGAGCGACGGCCCTTGGTGCCTGTTTAATCGGGCTGTAGAAAATTGTATGTAAAAGGCCCATTTTTTGTTACACGGTACAAATCTCGGCTGTGCTGGTGAGACTCAAGGGTTAAATTCCCAACACTGTCGCATATGGCAGTGAGCAGAATCACAGATGTTGATGATACAACATAATTAGTATTCTTTTATGTAAATGAAGGCTGTCAATGTTACCATAGTGTCTATACTCTTTCAAGCTGGAATCTATGCCACTTGGTCTCACCAAGGCTAGACGGGATTATTCCACAATTTTCTATCAAGACCGGAGCAGAAAAAGAAAGAAGAAAGAGGGGAAAAAAGGTCAGGGAGGAAGGTGAGAGGAAGGTGGGAAGGGACATTTCCAACTTGGAAGGAGGAAACCAAATCAATCCTTTGTTTAGTGTTGGATTTCCAAAAGTGTCTTTCCAGATCCTGGGATTTGTGAGTGAGTGAGCACAGCCCAAAGGAGAGGTGGAGCAGGTTTTTGAACTGTTTTAAAGAAACAACTAAAAACGGTTATTTAGACACCGCGGAATCGCTCTGTGGAGATGGGTTCTGAAGTGGCCACTTGTGTTTTAATCTGGAGTCGAGAAGAGTTAAAGAATAGAACAGCTTTGATTTTTCTTTAACGGATTCCATCTTTAGCAGCAATGTCACCGGAAAAAGATTGTAATTAAAGTAAATTTGCATAATTTGGGGGCCACTAAAAATATGTTGTCTTAGCCTGGTCAGATAGGTTTTCTGCATAGCAATCGAGGCAACTGTTCAATACCTGTCCTGAAGCTTTGGGAAAGCATGTCATGGCCTTCGTTATGTTAAACTTCGCCCCTCCTAAAATGATTGTTTTTTAACTAAATATTCTGTATGCCAGACCTGACACTCTCTGTGACATCTGTAACCACTTTGTGCCTGTTATAGCTGTCCCTCCTATCACTCCTTCATATTGTATTCAAGTACTGTAGTCGGAGATGCGTAAGTAAGTTAATTTAGTCATTCTTGGATTATTACAACAGATATGTTTTTACAATCTTTTCTGCCTTTGGCAAAATGCAGGTTTTTCCTATTTTTCTCTCCTCTGTAGTTCTTACTTTGTTTCAGTTCACACTTGACAGCTATTAATTACTTGGGTTTTATTGTTTGAAAAATCATCTACAAATGAAATCTAATTCAGGACAGACTTTTTTTTTTTTTCTTTTTCCCCATCTCCTCCCCCCTTCTTTCACCAAGTTATCGAAGCAGCCAAAATTGAAGTGATCACAGGAGGTGCACGTTTTTGCTCCGTGGTTTTTTTTTTTTAACTGAGATTTTTTTTTTCTCTGCCATATGTTGGGTCATCCACTACAAAAGACTTGTGATGAAGAGGCTACATGTGATCAGCAGATTTATAGATTCTCAGAAAATGAAAGCAGGAAAAAAATGAAATTCCAGAGTGCCTCTTCCATGTGACGTTTCTTAACATCTAAGTATGTGGGTTCCTAGGTGCGTTCAATGCTTTGACTTCCAGATAATTCTGTTCTCTGTAATAAATGTGTTCTCCGCAGTAGCTCTCGCACTGAGAGGATTAATCGTGTTCAAAAGCAACCCTGCCAGCGTTCTTACTTTGTTTATGTGCATCACAAGAATATTCTCTCTCTAGGGCTTTGAAGCTGTGCTGCCTTACAATGAAGACTTAAGTAGTAATTAAATTCTCGAAGAACCGCCAAGACTCCTTTGGCTGAAATGGGGATGTTCCGCGCCCTGGATGCTGCGTGGCGGAGGAAAGGATGTATAAACATGACTCCGTGAGTAGAGACAGCGGGTCTGGGGGCTGTTGCTGCACCCTGACCTCTTTCACTTTGGTGGGAGCGTTGGAGGGGTCTGTACAAAAGAAACCACAGCGCTGACACACGGTGTTTTAGTTGTGCTATTTGTACAGCGGAGTATCTTCTATAAAACATATGGACGAAGGACACGAGAGTGAAAGCTTTTTGCGCATTCCAGTATCCCTGCTTTGATTTCTCTTCACTTACAACATAGTAATTTAGTAAATCAGTTGCTTTTTCTGTTTATGTGTGCTCACGCAAACATATACACATGCAGATGTTCTTTTAGGTTTACTATAACAGGATGTTACACATTGCAATTTTTTTCCCGGCTAATTTTTTCTTAAACATTGAAATGTTTGGGAGACTGTGGGAAATCAGAGAATTGGAGGGGTAGAATGTAAAACCTGCAGACTTGCAAATGCTCTGGTTATGACAATTATCTGATATTTTTGTGGCTTCTGCGAGAAGTTGGTAACCTCCGTCTAGTTCCTGATGACACGCATTCCAATTCCAAATTCATTTTGTATGTATCAATTTCAAGGGGGCAGCTAAAGATCAAACGTGTGTGTGGACTGAATTAATCTTTTTCTCCTTGGAAGCGAGCCATTCAGGTTGGGTGAGGCGTGCTGGCAGCTGTCTGGGCTGTCCTTAGGAGACAGATAGGCAGTTTTATTCTCTAGACCTTGTCAATCCAATATCTTTTGCTGGTACTAAAAACTGCTTTTAAAAAAAACTGCATGCAGGAATAATGCAGTCAGTCGAAGGAAAACTGCAGTTGGGATTGACAAGACGCGACATCTGTATTTTTATAGGTACAAAAGAGACCATTTTAAATATGTATAGCGGCTCTAAGATCCTTTCTTTGCTTTTTTTGCCTTCCAAGGTCAAAGCAGCGAAGACTCCTGTAAGACATGGATAGATGCAAACATGTTGGGCGGCTACGACTCGCCCAGGACCACTCTATCCTGAACCCCCAGAAGTGGCGCTGCGTGGACTGCCAGACAACGGAGTCCATCTGGGCTTGTCTGAAGTGCTCCCACGTCGCCTGCGGGAGGTACATCGAGGAGCATGCACTTAAACACTTTGAAGAAACCAGGCATCCGTTGGCAATGGAAGTTAATGATCTGTACGTCTTTTGTTACCTTTGTGAAGATTATGTCTTGAATGATAACCCAGAGGGTGATTTGAAATTGCTGAGAAGTTCTCTGTCAGCAATTAAAAGTCAAAAACATGATCCGTCGACAAGAAGTGGCAGGACATTGCGATCGATGGCGTTGGGAGAGGACATGTGCAGCCATCAAAGGAGCCCTCAGGGACAATCTCAGATGCTTACAGCTCTCTGGCACAGGCGCCAGTCCTTGCTTGCGAAGGCGCTGCGGACCTGGTTTGATAAGAGCTCTAGAGGCCAGCTCAAATTAAAACAAAAGAAACAAATGGAGGAGTTGGAGAAGAAGAAGGAGGCAGCCAGGCAGCGGCGACAGGAGATGAAGAGACAGCTCCTGGAGGAGCTGGCAAACACTCCTCCACGGAAGAGCGCAAGGCTGTTGTCTCACGTGCACAGAGAGAACTTGATTCCAAGGAAATTCAGGGAGGTGGCGACCGCTTCCCCTACCTCAAGGCAGATGCAGAGCAGCAGATTCAAACAGTTTTATTCCATCCGGCGTAAGCCTCTGATGACTCCCGGGGTAACGGGTCTAAGGAACCTGGGAAACACATGTTATATGAATTCTATTCTGCAAGTGCTAAGTCATCTCCAGAAATTTAGAGAATGTTTTTTGACACTTGATCTCTGTGAAACAGAAGAACTCTTAGCCAAAACTGTGAACGGGAAGTCTAGGATGCCTGGCAAATTGGCAAATGGGGCTGCTGCTAATGAGTCAGGGAAGACTGACAAAGTGGGATCATATGGCACGCAGAGCTTGCCAGCTGGCTTAAATGGCAGCTCCTCAATAAGCAGGAGTTTAGAACTAATACAACCCAAGGAACCGAGTTCAAAGCACATCTCCCTCTGTCACGAATTGCACACCCTTTTCAGAGTGATGTGGTCTGGCAAGTGGGCGCTGGTGTCCCCCTTCGCCATGCTGCACTCCGTGTGGAGCCTGATCCCAGCGTTTCGAGGCTACGACCAGCAGGACGCTCAGGAATTTCTCTGTGAGTTGTTGGATAAAGTACAGCAGGAGCTGGAGTCAGAAGGAACGAAGCGCAGGATCCTCATCCCTTTCTCCCAGAGGAAGCTCACCAAGCAGGTCCTGAAAGTGGTGAACACCATTTTTCACGGGCAGTTGCTTAGTCAGGTATGAACCTGCTTTTGCACAGAAGTCAGTTGGAGCCATTCACACCAAGGAGCAAAGGCTCTATTTTTTGAGGAGCCACCAGATCCGTAAGAACCTATTGGGTTGCTGTGCAGGTTGGCAGCATTTTCAATACTTGTCACGTGTATTGTAAATTCAGTTGACTTTTGCCACTTCAGAATGAAATCTGCACAAGTTTTTACTCTGTTTTTAAAGCATCTTTGTAATTTGTTTTGCCCCTCCTGGGTTTGTTTCTGTGGCTAGAAGGAATATGATGAAGGGCAGAGAGAGCAGTCATCTGTTGCTATAAAGAACAAGCTGTCTGTGATTTTTTTTTTTTTTTTTTTTTTTTTGCAGGCATTTGAAAGTCATTTTCAGATACTGAGCGTGCTTAATGTGTTTCTGTAGGAGCTGAAAGTGCCTGTCATGGTGGTCGGTCTCTTATTCCTGTGCTGTTCCCTTGTCTGAAACGTGTTATTCCCCGCGGGGCATATCTTGAGGGTTCTGTGTGTTTGGAAAGTCCTCAACTTCCTTTTGTTTCCAGGAGAAATGAAACTCGTGCGTTAACTTGATGCTTATGGGTTTGCGAGATCAGGCCACAAAGTGTATTACAGAATCACAGAATGCTATGGGGTTGGAAGGGACCTCTGGAGATCATCTAGTCCAACCCCCTGCCAAAGCAG
>JAOXNO010000014.1:3728784-3740026 GCA_028565335.1 Limnodromus scolopaceus | reverse complement strand
GGGGACAGCGGTGTGTCCCTGCGGGGTGGCACCGGGGACTCGCGGCAGCGGGGGTCTGGTGGCAGCCTGGCCCTCCGTGTTGCGGGGCAGCACCCGGTGTCGCTCCAGAAAACACCGGCGATTGCTGAGTTTATAAACTCCATCGGTGGCCGGGGCTGCAGTGCCACTGGGTGCCACGGGGACGGGGGACAGCTCGGGGCCATGCCGGGGGGGGGGACACACAAGCTGTGGTCAGGGCAGCTCTGGGTGCCACCGGGGTTCCTCCACCCCCCGAGTGCCGCCCCGCTGTGTAGGGGGGAGCACGTTGGGCTCTTGGTGAAATACCACCCCCAGAGGAAAAGCAAGAAAGGTCCAGAAATAACCGCGTCGCTAAATAGCAGCGGAGATATTTTGAAGGGAGATTAGTTCCCTGGCTCCGGCCCCGCGCCTTGTCCCAGCAGAGGGTCTGGTGTGTGGCACTGGAGTCCGCCCGGTGCCCGGCCACCCCACTGGTCCCCAGCACCCGGGGAGGTTTTCACTGGAAGAGCTGCTCTGGCTTTAGGGTGTGATCCTGCCATGAAGTGGGATTAATTCCCCTCCCCACCACCTGAAGGAGCAGCAGGGGTGCGAGGTTTTTGGAGTTTTCCTTTGCAAAATCCATCCCTTTTCCCTGTGTTCCTGGCGAGACCCTGGGCTGGTGCTTTGGACCCTCTCCGTGGAGCTGGGGGCTGCAGCCACGGTCAGGATCAGCCCGACTGATGGTCGGCCATGGGGAGCGCACCCTGGGCCACGGGCAGGGGGTCAGGGGCTATTCCGGGCATGGAAAAACCACCCTGTGTCCCCCCCTGCCACCGGTCCCCGCTCTCCGGGCAGGAAAGGTGGAGTCAGGGTGTGGAGAGCTGCCGGGGCCGTCCGCCCTTTCCCTGCTCCCTCCTGCCTTCCTGCCCTTCAGCCCCTCTTCTCCCTCCCCATCCCCTTCCCCTTGCTCCGTGGCCCACCCTGGACCTCCCACCACCTTCCTTCCTCCCTTCCCCTGCTCTTCCCTCTCCGTGACCCATGGGGATGTTGCCCCAGCAGGTGCCCTGGCAGCACCCACCGGGAAACCCAGTGCCCGGGCTTGCCCTGGACCGGCCGTGCTGCCAGCTCAGAGCCAGGAAAAAAGCTGCCCCAGCACAGGGACAGACCCCTCACTGGGGTCCCCTCCAGGCAGGGACCATGCTGGGGCTGCCCCTGGCATGGGGACGGCTCCGGCTCAGCGGGAGAGCCCCTGGGTGTGCTTTTCCCAGGATGCCAACATCTTTCACCATCCCAGGAATACCAGGCATCCCGGATGGAGCTTGCCTTCTCGCGTGCTTTATTTCTGCCTGCCTGGGGACCAAGGGATGGTGGTGGGCTGGGGACGTGTCCCCCCGGGGTGGGCTGCCTGCTCCGTGATGCCGGCTGGGTCCCCAGCCTTTCCCACCGCCGGCTGCCTCCCTCCCTCCCTCCCTCCCACCCGCCGCCCTCCCGCCCGGGGCTGACTCAGAGCGAAAGCAGAAGCTGCTCGGCGTTTCGGGGGGCAGGGGAGGGGGAAGCCAAGCAGAACCAAGCGGGTTATTTTAATCCTGACCTAATTTCCCCTCTCTCCTTACGCCTCTGGCCACCCTTCCCCATCCTCGCCCCTCGGCAGCTCCCCTTCTCCGAAGTTTCCCAGGGGCGGGGGGGCGGGAAGAGGGCAGCGCTTTCGGCCCCCATTTCCTATAAGGGTGCTGCTGGGGGGTCCTGGAGCCGGGCAGGGTGGTGGGACCGGGGCTGGTGGGATGAGCGGGCGCCGTGCCGTGGGTGGCTGTGCCTCAGCACGCTTCACATGACACCCTCCCCGCCACCACGTACCGGCTGCCCTTCCCGAGAAGAGCCTGGGTCCCCCCAGCAAACATGGGGGCTGACCGCCAAATTTCCCTTGAACGGCTTGAAATCCCTTTGCCCTTCTCCCCCCCCCCCGCGGTGCTTGAACCCCCTCGAAATCCTCTGTCTCGTGACTGTCCCTCCAGGCCACAGTAGCTCATCCCATCTCCTCACCGCTCTTGGAGGCTTTTCCCCTCACCCTGCCCTTAACGTTTGGGGGTTGTTGCATCCCCCATGGACATCGGCTGTGGTTTGTCCCCCTTCAGCCTTGGTTTGTCCCCCTTCAGCCTTGGTTCGTCCCCTGCAGGCTCTCCCTGACATCGCTGGGTCACTTTGCAGGGCTCTGCTGTTGCTCGTCTCAAACGTTGTCCCCCTGTGCCCTCCTCTGAGGCCGTTTGTGACAGCCGTCTTAACGAAGCTCCGATTGATAACTGTCCCGGGCTCCTCTGCTCCCCTCCCCCTTTAGATGGGCCACCATGTCTAATTAATTACCTTCCTCTTGCCGTTCGATAGCTGGCTCTTGATCCATGTAATCGTATTTCTGTCCATGCTGGCTTGATTTAATTTCCCCCTTAGGATATTGCGTGGCGCTGTGTATCGTGCCTCACTGAAACCCCGGGGTGTTGTAGCCACCGTGGCCCCTTTGTCTGCAATTACACATTGTATTTAAATAGCAAAACCCTCCAGATTTGTCCGGTTACGCCACCGCAGAGCAAACCCCGGGTGTTTGGCTCCTGGCTGTTCCCCTGGCAGCGTTTGCTTTGGGTCCTGCGCTCTGTTTTCCCTCCTGCCCTGAGGATGCTGTGGTCCAGACCCCCATCCCGCACGACATCTCCCGCATCCCAGCCCCGCCTGGGGAAACCAGCCCCGTGGAAAAGCCGTCCGGCGTTCCCCCGGAGAGCCGGGGTAGGGCATCTCCCCTCGCCCCGGCGTCCTCTCCCCACCCTTCCACGGGCCGCCGTCCCCTTTGTACGGGGGAACAAGGGCCGGTCTGTGCGGTGCGGGGGCCTCGCACGCCTCCCCCCGCCTCCGCGCTCGCGTGCCGGCCCCGCACAGAAGCCGTGTTGTTCGTCCCCGCGCCGGAGCTGAGGTTTCGGAGCAGGGAAAAGGCTGAGGGTTAAACCCTGCCTCCGGCTCCTGGCACCCACCAGCCTTTTCTTCCTGCTCTTCCCTTGCTTTCCCTTTCTCTTTCCCTTTCCCTTTCGCTCCCCGGGCTCTGGTTTTTCCCCCGCTCCTTCTGGCTTTGCTCCGGCGTTTCGGAAGTTGGTGGCTCAAAGCACGCTCCAGCTGAACCCGGCGGTACGTGAGTCCAAGCTCGCTGGGCGCGGGGGTCCCGACTGCTCCCTGCCCACCGTGTCCCCCCCGCCCCCGGGGTGTCCCGGTTGTCCCCAGGGGGAGCGGTGACGTGGCGGGGAGCTGCGGCAGGAGGGCAGAGCCATCCATCTGACATTAGGGCAATCATCCTGGTCTGAGCGCTCGGCGATGTCTGCTCCCTCCCGGTGCCTCAGTTTCCCCTGTTGCAAAACAGGCTGTTGCTGATGTGCTGTGTCCTCTCCTCTCAGGGTCACCTCCGTGTCCTCTCCTCTCAGGGTCACCTCCGTGCCCGGTGGGCGCCCGCATCCCACCCCCCCGGTGCACCATGGCGTCCCGCATCGGGCTGCGGATGGAGCTGATGAAGCAGCAGGCGCAGCAGGAGGCGGAGAGGGAGCGGATGCAGCAGCAGATGATGATGAACTACATGCAGCAGCAGCGGATGCCGGTGGCCTCCACCCCGGCCATCAACACCCCCGTCCACTACCAGTCCCCACCACCCGTGCCTGGAGAAGTCCTCAAGGTACTAGTTCTGGGGGTGTCCCCCCCTCCCTGCCCCGGGGAAAAGGGTGTGTGGGAGATCCCTGATGGTTTGTCTCCTCGCAGGTTCAGTCCTACCTGGAGAACCCCACCACGTACCACCTCCAGAAGTCGCGGGACAAGAAGGTGCAGGCTTATCTCTCCGAAACCTACGGGAACAAGTTTGCTGCCCACGTCAGCCCCGTCAGCCACTCTCCCAAGCCACCCCCCGCCGCATCCCCCGGTGTCCGACCCGGCCATGTCATGTCCTCCTCGGCGGGCAACAGCGCGCCCAACAGCCCCATGGCCATGCTCAACATCGGCTCCAACCCCGAGCGGGAGGTGAGGAGAGGCCACCGGGCTGCTGGGTGGGGGGTGGTAAAGGTGCTGGAAGAGGGCAGAGAAACCCACTGGCACCTTACGCCTTTCCCTTTCAGTTTGATGAGGTCATCGATGACATCATGCGCCTGGATGACGTTTTGGGCTATATGAACCCCGAAGTCCACATGCCCAACACAGTGAGTCTCTGATGCGCGTTAGGAAGAGATCAGACCCTGGGTTGCGGGAGGGAGGGTGACCTGGGGGTCCTGCAGGGACAGAGGTGGCACTGATGGGACCTGTCCTCCTGCCACATCTCTGCCACCCCAACCCAGCCTCGTCCCTGGGGACCTGGAGGCAGCGAGATCTCCCTTTTTGCAACTGCAAGAGCCAGTTCTTCAGCTTCTTTTCCTCTTTAATGACGGTTGGGAGCCCTTCTAAAAAGCTGGAGAGATGGGAGAGGGGTGTGGGGAGGGACCAAGGCTCCACTGCAGCGTGGGGGGACGTTGATGCTGGGAGAGGTTTCCCAGCCAGAAGCTCGCTCGGAGCAGCACCGTCTCCCGGGTCAGGTCCGTACGGCAGCTTGTGCCTCCCAGTGGGATTCATTCTGCCGAGCCCTTCTCGGATGTGATTCATCTGCCCTATTTTAGATGCTGGCCGTGGGAGGGGATCAGCTGCGCCCTTTGAAGTCCTGTTTTCTTTGCTGCCCTGATTATACCTGGTTTAAGGGCCCGGGAAGACAATTTACACCTACCTGGGCTACGCACTCGCATCCCAGAGGCCGAGCAGCTGGGCTTGAGCCCCGGTTCCCGCGGCCCCGGATGGAGCTAACCCGCCTGTCCCCCTGCTTTTCAGCTGCCGATGTCCAGCAGTCACATGAATGTCTATAGCGGGGACCCCCAGGTGACAGCCTCTCTCGTAGGTGTCACCAGCAGCTCCTGCCCTGCCGACCTCACCCAGAAGAGAGAGCTGACAGGTATGTCCCCGGTCTCGGCAGTGGCAGCGAGCACCAAAGCCGGCCGGGGCTGCCCTGTCCCCGTGGGTGGGGAGGGCGGTTCTGGAGGACGCTGGGGTGCTCCCAACGCCAGCTTGGGATGCTCGAGGGGGGGGAGATGCAGCCTCGTCCCCTCCGGGTGACGCTGTGGGTCTCTGTTGCAGATGCTGAGAGCCGGGCCCTGGCAAAAGAGCGCCAGAAGAAAGACAATCACAACCTGAGTGAGTTCAGCGCTGGTGTGCTTTTCCCTCTCCCACCCCTGCAGCCCTTTCCCCATCACTCTTCATCCTTGTCGCCCCTCTCCCCAAGCCGGGTCCCCCTTCTCATTCCACCTCACCCTCAGGAAATACCCCTGCAGCCCCCTGCCGTGCCTCCCTCTTTCTCAGCTCTGCAAAACGCCCACTGTGGAGGAGAGACCCTGTTGTTTTTCTCGTTAGCGGAGGGGGAAGGTCAGACCTTCCTTCTCGTTAGCGCTGGGGGAAGGTCAGACCAGCCGGGGTGATGGATGGGAGCAAGGTGCCAGAGGATTGGCCCCAGAGGGGCCCCAGTTTCTCATCCTGAGCTCCCCAACTCCAGAGGATCTGGCCGGGGCACGATGGTGGCTCCCAGCCCCACAAGCCGGGAGCAGCGGCGTGGCCAGTGGGGGTCGTGGGACATGGAGCTTCTCCTGTGCTCTCCTCACCTCCCTCCCTCTCTTCTCGCCCTGCAGTTGAGAGACGGCGACGGTTTAACATCAACGACCGCATCAAAGAGTTGGGGATGCTGATCCCCAAAGCCAATGACCTGTACGTATCAGTGGTCTCCCTGGGGCTGGGATACCTGTGGGTCTCGTGGGCTTGCTCGACGCTCAGCCCCAGGGCTGGTGATACTTGCAGAAGGGCTTTTTGGTGGAGCAGGGGTGAGGGGACGCGTTGGTGGTACGCAGGTGGCAATCTCTTTTTCCATCCTGCACCGCAGGGACGTGCGCTGGAACAAAGGGACAATCCTGAAGGCGTCTGTGGACTACATCAAGAGGATGCAGAAGGACTTGCAGAGGTCACGAGACCTGGAGAATCACTCGCGGCGTCTGGAGATGACGAATAAGCAGCTGCTGCTCCGCATCCAGGTGAGCTTCCCTGTGCTCTTCCCTCCCTCCGCTCCGCTCTGGCCCCACCAGCAGCTCAGTCCTGCCCCACCGAGGGGACGGGCAGGGGCTCTCCTCCCTCCCACGGCTGTCGAGTCACCAGAAACAAAGTCTTCAGACAAACCAAACATCTGAGGTTCAGGTCACCACAGCGAGTGTTGTTGACCTGTTGGGTCACCATTTTCCATCCTTCGCCTCTTCCATGGGCTCCTTCACTGTGAGCTTCTCGGTCCCTCTGTCCCTGCCACCTCCATGGATGCCCCTGTGCTGTGTCCCCACGCGCGACGTCCCCACCAAAGACCTCCTGTGCTCTGTTGGCAGGAGCTGGAGATGCAGGCGCGTGTCCATGGGCTGCCCACCTCCTCGCCCTCGGGCGTCAACGTGGCCGAGCTGGCTCAGCAGGTGGTCAAGCAAGAAGCCACCAGCGACGAGGGGACACTGGAGCCACTGCTGCCACCCCCGGACCCCGAATCACAGCCGCAGCCGGCGCTGCCTCCACCACCCCAATCTCCCTACCACCAGCTGGACTTTACCCACAGCCTGAGCTTCGATGATGGCTCCCGGGGCTTCCCGGACAGCCTGGAGCCCGGCCACAGCGCTTCCTTCCCATCCTTATCCAAGAAGGAGCTGGACTTGATGCTGATGCAGGACACCATGCTGCCCCTGGCCTCCGACCCCTTGTTCTCGGCCATGTCCCCGGAGGCCTCCAAGGCCAGCAGTCGCCGGAGCAGCTTCAGCATGGAGGATGCAGACATGCTGTGACGAGGAGCCGCTCCGACACCGGGGGCGAGGACTGGACCTTCAAGTTTGGTTAGTGAAGTTACAGGGCACTCTTCTCCCGGGAGGAGCCCGTCCTGCCGCGCAC
This sequence comes from Limnodromus scolopaceus, assembly GCA_028565335.1. NCBI lineage: Eukaryota > Metazoa > Chordata > Aves > Charadriiformes > Scolopacidae > Limnodromus > Limnodromus scolopaceus. Next base: position 3,733,033 of record JAOXNO010000014.1, on the reverse strand, counting down.
TTGAATCTACGTAGGAGTTACCTTTTCTCTATGCAACGGGGGTCTCGGATCAAGGCTCGCCGGGTCCCGCCGTGTCTTTCGCAAGCTTTTTATTTTTTTTTTTTTGCCAGGACCTTCTTGGCTTGTCGTGGCGTTGGCCTGACTGCAGATTCCCCAGCCCCGGGAGCGGGATCTCGGCTGCTTTGCCTTTCAGCGAAACCCTCCCGGATCGAAGCCCTTCCCCAGGGTGCTGGCTCGGAGCCGGAGCGGGCAGGAGCCTTCCAGTCCCTGGGAGGAGAAGGGACGATGCTCAGAGCTTTTTGTCTGGCTTGCTGCCTCCTTGCCACCCCGCTCCGGCAGCCCACGTCCCCAAGGAGTCTTCCCCAGCGGTGGCCTCCGAGCCCTGCGGATGCTTCACGGTGCCAAGTCCTTCACGGTTCCTCCTTCCTCGGAGCACCCGCTGCCTCTCCGGAGGGAGAAGAGGTGTTAATTGGAGCAAGTTAATTCGCCGGGCATGGGGGTTGTCCAAGTGGGCTACAAATTTGGGTTGAAGGCTTCCAGAACAGCCCGGACGGAGTGTTTGATGCTCAGTCAACCCCCTGCTGTGACCCACCCCTCGAGGTTTGGCAGCACCCACCACCTCAAAACCTTCCTGGCCTCTGGATAAGGGCTTCATGGTGCCGGGCGACCTTCAGCCTCCCTTGACACATCCCCACAGAGGTGCCTCTGCCCCATAACACCAAGTCTTGGTGCTTCGGGTAGAAGGATGAAGGGGTTTTACACTTATTTTTTGGGGATACTTGTTGAAAGCAGATGTCCTGCCCCACATCTGGGCATGGAGGTCCAGGCTGGGGACCAGGAGATGGTTTGTACCGATGCCAAACCTGAGTCACTGCTCTCTGCTTTTGGCTCTCGGAGTTTATTTCTCTTCCCAGCGTCACCAAGCTCGATCCCCCGCCAGTAGAGCTCGGTGACAGGGAGCTGCTTCGGGCTCTGCGCCATCTCCTGCCTCCTCGGCCCGGCTGGTGGTGGGGAGGGAGCTGGGCAGGGGAGGGGGACGCTGTTCACGGGAAAAATACCGCAGGAATTTTTTCAGGGAGAGGAGGGAAGGCTGGAGAGAGGAGACCCCTTTGCGATCCCGCATTATAGCCCAGCATCACCCCCCCACCCCCAGGGCTGTGGGAGCTGTGGCTGCGTGGATGGGAGCCTGCACAGGGATGGGGGGGTCACTGGGTGCACCCCATCCTGGACCAAGGATGGGGGATGTCACGGGGTTGGGACCGCAAGGGGAAAGCCCAGCCAAGGAGAGACAAGCTTGCTCCATCATGGCTGGATTTGGGATTGCAAGGTGGGGGACAGCCCCAGTATCCCCCCGGAGAAGTGCCTGTGGGATGTGAGGGTGCGGGGAAGTGCAGAAGGTGGGGAGGAGAGCGGGGAAAGGAGGAGGGAGGACGTGTCGGGGTGTCCTGGGGGGCTGGGGCAGGGCAGGGTCTGGCCAATGTGGTGCAGGGAGGGGGGCAGAGGGGACGTTGGGGCGCTGGGCTGTGTGGGTTTGGGGCTGCGCGTTCACGAGAGGCCTTGGCATCCTTCGTGCACTGCCGTTAGTGCCTGTAAAGAGAATAATCCCCCCCCCGGCAGGGCGGCAGCACCCCGTACGCTGCGCTGGGTGCCCACAGACGTGGGTGAGCTGCGGATCTGCAGACCCCGGAGGGTCTGCACGGGCACTTTGGGGTGGGCAGGCAGACGAAATCCTGGGTCCCATGGGATTATCGTGGCCGTTAAGGTGGTTGTGCTGGGCCCTCGCTGGTGGTAGCCGCGTGGGGGGGCTAACTGGGGTGCCCGCCCCCTCTGCCCCGCTCCTGGCACCGGCGGGCAGAGGACCGTCTGCTGCCCAGCGCGAGACGTGGCGTCTCCCCCCCCCACCAGCCGTGAGTAAACAGTTGTGGATTATTATTATTATATTTTTTTTTTATCTTTTGGGGTTTTTGTTTGTTTTATTTTCCTTTTCTATTTTTAATGCACTGTGCTCTGATTAAAAAATTTTACTACTGTTTTATAAATAAATGTATAAAAGAATGAACTGGAATGGAAGAAGAATCATTAAAATATATTTATTTACAACATCCCGGAGCGTTGCAGCGTGGGCTGTTTCTTCTCATCCCGGAGGAGGGAGGGTCAGGACAACGAGAGCACCCAGAGACGCTTCCCCCAGTGATGCCTGAAGGTCCCTCTCTCCCAGGGGATGTTCCCTGGATTTGGGGGGCTGGAGTGTTTTGTTTTGTTTTTTCAGGAAAGCCTGGCTCTGTTAGAGGGGAGAAGCACCTCTAATTCTGACGGTCCCAAGGTGGTTTGGGGTTTTTAGGGTCCCTCCAGAGGGTTGTCAGCCCCCCAGCCGGGTGCTTTGGGGCTGCTGCACACAGCTGGGACTTGTGAGGTGCTGACCCATCTGCTGATTGCTTAATTGGAACCAGGCTTGGCCCCTTAATTAGAAATAGTTGCAAGGCCCTAGAGAGTGGAGCTGGAAGGAGCTATGTCCCTGGGGCTGAGTGTGGTGACAGGAGTGGGACGGGTTGGTGGTGGCCATCCTGGTCTGCTCTGAGCAAGAGCGACGCTGGAGCCATCCCAGGAGCTCAGGTGGGTTTCCAACCTGTTGGGTGGCACCTGGAGCAGGTGTGGGGCTGGGGGGGGGGCTTCTCTGTCCCTCCCTTGCTACTGGGGCTGGCTTAGCATCACCCCTGGGTGCTGCAAAACCCTTCTGAGGGGCTCAGACCCCTGGTACCCAAGGATATTCCCACTCAGTTTGCAAACCTGCTGCAGGCTGGGGACCCTCCTGCCCAGCACAAGCAAGGGGAAAAATATGCAAATATACCTGCAAAGCTTCCTAGCTGAGACCCTGCCTGGTAAAACTCATCACATGCCGCATTTCCAGACCCTGCCGGTGCTCCTCAGCGTGCAGAGCCACGTGCCAGGCTCCCGCTGCCCCCTGCTCCCCTCCCTGATGGTGTTAAACACACGCAAAATTAAAAAAAAAAGAAAAGAAAATCCACCCTAAAATAGACTTCCCAGGACAGAAAAATCACAGGGGCTAATCTTGGAAACTTTATTAAAAGAAGAAGGAGGGGAAAAAAGAGAGTGAGGAGGCTGGGGGGAGAGAAAGAGTAAGTAGTTTCAGACACTTTAAAAAAAAAAAAAAAATTCCCTGATTTGATTTATCTGGGGAGTGTGAACACTAAATAGAGAACAACGCCTGAAGTGTGAATTATTTCCTATATTAACACAGAGAAAAACTGATAGCCTTTTCATGTCAAGAGAATAGCACGGAGGGGAGGGAGGGGGGAGAATGACATTGTTCAATCTCCAGGTTTGCTCACTCTTTATCAGGCTGAGATCAAAATTTATTCCCAGGATGAGGCCTGCGGCCCGGCTGAGGCCCTAGAGATTTTTAAGGGCCTAATTAAGAAAACAGGATGAAAATGGCGAAATAAGAGGGCAATTTACTTCTTGCAGAATAGGGAGATCAAATCAACTTATGAGCAATTAATGTGCACAAGGAGAGAATAAAGGGATGCCGGGATATGGTAGAGGGCCTCATTTTAATGACATGCTCTGGTGTTGGCATAGAGGATTACTCTGAAGGTCAGATGTAGATTGAAACGACCTTGCAGATTCTTAACCCTCCTTCCAATTAACAGAACCAACTCAGAAATGCAAAAGACCCTGGCTTGGAGCACTGTCATCCCTTTATGTTCAGAAGGGAGAGAGAGAGGGGGGGAAAAAAAATAAATTATAAAGGAGAGAGAGGACGAAAGGGGGTTTCCTTCGCTTAAACAGCAGCTGCTGGAGATGGGAGCTGGGGCAGGCGGGAGAGAAGGGCTCTTAATTACAGTCTGTGAGCCACCCACGGAAAAAAAAATAATAAAAAAAATCGGTGTCAGGGCTCCAAGTGGGATATAAAAAGGAGGGAGTGCTGGGCTGGGGCTGCGGCGGGTGTGACGAGCTGCTGCCGGGCTCTGCCCGCAGGGATGGATGGATGGATGGACGGACGGACGGAGCAGTGGGATGGGGATGTGGCAACAGGTCATCGCTGCTCCTGGTGCAGCCCTTTGCCATTATGCCAGGGGGATTCAGGGTGCTGCACCCCGGGGGGGATCCTCGCATCCATCCCCCCCCCCCCCATGATATGCTCTCTCGGTGGCACCGTTGGTCTCACGCACCCTGTGGCACTTTTTCCAGCGGCCCCACTCAAAATTGTGGCTTTTCTGGGTTGTTT
>JAOXNO010000014.1:3706884-3717747 GCA_028565335.1 Limnodromus scolopaceus | reverse complement strand
GAGAACTTTGTAGAGTAGGGTAGATGGTTGGACTTGATGATCCCAAGGGTCTTTTCCAACCTAAATGATTCTATGATGTGTTGGTGATGCAGCACAACCCTCCTCCTGGAGCTGTGAAGCCCCCCACCAGCCCCTTTCCTGCAGCTCCATCTGGGACAAGCCGCTGTGGCACCGGGCAACTGCCGAGGGTGCTGTGACCCCCTGTGCCAACAGACCAGCTCTGCCAGCTCAGTCCATCATCCCCAGCATGGTCCCAGGCCCTCCCAGCCCCTGGTGTGCTGCCACCCCGCTGCGGGGTCCCACAGGATGGGTGATGCAGACCCTTGGTTCTGTGCCGGGTTGTGTGACCCTCTGCCCCATGGCTACGTGCTTAACGTTCCCCAAAGAGATGTTTTTCCTCTTCTGGTGAGTCTCTCAACTCGCTCCCTTTATTCCTTCAGTTTTTCTGGTTTTTCTGCCTTGCTCCATCCCTCCTGCCAGACAGCAGGCGATGGGAGCATCTCATCGCCAGGGCAGCAAAGCGTTCCCTTAAATGGGTGCTCCTCAGCCCAAAGCCCCCTCAGGGTTTAGCTTGGCCACTTGCTTTGCAGAGACAAGGGTCCATCCTCCCCAAAATGGGTTTGCCATTTTTTGGGTGGCTGCATGCGCTGCCCTGGCCGGGTGCTCCTGGGAACTGTTGTGGCTTTGCTCCTGGGGTGGATTTTTATACCTCAGGTCTCTGTGTCTCTTCTGGGCTCACAGGGCTTGTGGGTCAGTGGGGGTCTGTGCCAGTGTTAACTTGGCACCATAATTAAATTAAATTAAATTAAAAAATGTTTAAACCTGGTTTCAGTAGAAGAATTCTTCTGGATCTGGCTGTGCTGCTCCTATGTGGGACCAGGGCTGCTGCATCCCGACCCCTGCACCCCGCTGTGCACCAGCCCAGCTACAACGCCTGCTCCCCAAATTCCTCCCATCCCACTGGGGACTGCGGCCACGGGGTGATGCCCTGTACCACGGCACGCTGTGCCCAGCATCACCACCTTCTCCACATCTCCCAGCCCCGAAAGCTGCTCCAGCAGCAGCCTCACTGCCCTGGCCAGCCCATCCTTGCAGCGGGAGCACAGTCAAACCCCAAGGCTGCTCCTTCTCTTTTTTATTTTTTTAATTTATTTTATTTTTAATAGTACAGTTTTCCAGGAAATATAAAAAAAAAAAAGACTTAACAGCTGCTGCAGAGTTCGTCTTTCCCAAGAACCCGAAGAAGCAGGATGCGGTGCAGCTGGGAGATTGCAGCCCCCTGTTCATGGGGAAAGAGGCGGAGGGGAAAAGAAAATATCCGTATTTTCACCAGCGGGAAAAGAGGAGGAAAAGAAAAAGGAAAAAAAAAAATGAAGAGGTGAGAAAATTGTTCACATTTGACAAATCTTTCTAATTAGGGGCCAATTATGTCCTCAGATTCCTAATTGGGATTCCGGCAGGTTTTCAGGCTTGTAGGGTAATTACAGGCTCGTAATTCTATTAAGATGGAAATTTGGGAGAAATACCTTATCATAACATTTAGATTTTGCCATCTGTGTTGACGGGCTGCGGTTCGGGCGGGAAGGGAGCGCTCTCGCTCCTGCACTTGGAGCCCGATCCTCAGCTGGTACCAGCTGGCATCACCGCAGGCAGAGCCCAGCTTCGGGGGACAAAGTGGGTACAGAGGGGTCCGAGCATTATTTTGGTCCATGGGGGCTTGTTGGGGTCCCAGGGGTCCTGGGAGTGTGGGTTTAAGTGGAGATCCCCGGGCTGTGCTGGGACGGGAGGGCTGGATGCCCTGTGTTCCACCCCATCCATCACCACCCCTGTCCTCTCTGAGCATCGCCCTGGAATTTCTAACCAGAAGTAGCCACGGCAATCACTCTCCATCTTCCCCCTGACCCCGAAGAGGAAAGAGCTCCCTTAGCTTCCAGGCAGCCCCGGTTTTCATTTGTACCTACCTCCCTCTAAGTGAAAAAGAAAGAAGGGGAAAAAAAATGGGTGTAGAGTCCCTTTTGCAGCACCCAGAAAGCATGAAGGGGCTCTGAGCATCCATGAGCTGCTGGGGATGGGGCTGGCAGGGACGTGCCATGGGGTAGCAGGATGTGCCAGAGGTGGCCACATGCTGGCACCTCCGTTTTTGCTTTGGCAGCCAAAATTAGGAGGGAGGGAGAGAACAAACCCTGGGCTTTGGGGAGAGCACTCTGGGTCCACCTGAATGCTTGGTTTAACCACAGCCAAAGCATCTTGTGCCAGTTCTGTTGGCTACCAAATAACAGGGTGAGCTTTATGGCCCTTTCTCATTTCAATGCATGGAGGAAAACCACATTATTTTAAAAAGGAAAAAAAAAAAAAAGCAGCACTGATGTATTTTGTTTCAATAATTGCAATGTTTGCTTTCCTCTTTTCCCTGTTATATTTTTTTGCAAAAGCTGTTTGATGTGGCTCAGGTTGACAAAGAGTTGCAGCAGGAGCACCATCTCTAGGGGGGACCTTAGTGGCTGGGGGGGACACGAGGGGTCCTGCTGTGTGGGTACAGGGTGCAGGTGCCCTGAGCAAACTGCCCATGTCCCCACAGCAACCGATGCCCATTGCCAGGGACACGCGTCTGGAGCCCCCAGGGACCTTGTGAACAGCCCCAAATCCCCAATAAATCTCAAAAATCCTGCTTGGACACAATTTCTCAATGGTGAAATTCTCCCTCTCCTCCCAAAATCCGGGGGTGTGGTGGCTGCGCTTGTGCCTGGGACAGGCTGGGGCTGGTGGGACGCTCCTGTCCCCAGCCCTGATGCAGGAGACGTCCACGCAGGGAAGGGATGCTGTGATTTGGGGTTCCCCAGATTGCTAATGCTAATCCTTTTTTTTTTTTCCTCTTGGCTAATGAAACCAGCTGCGGGTAATTATTTTAATCTGCGTTACTGGGCGGGAATGCAGCTTCTTCTGGATCTGCAAATTTATAATAACACTAAAAAAAGAAAAAGGGAAAAAAAAAAAAAAAAGAAGAAGAAAACCCTCCTCTCGGTAAGAGTCTTGCTGCCTTTGATCTTTTGTGTGAGGCCTCTTATCGGGACGAGAGTAGGTTTACATGCTGGAAGATAGGGGAATAATACTCCGCCGAGATAAGCTGCAGCCCCAGCTCTCCTTTGTGTGGCAAATTCGATAGTACTGGGAAAATGTTTACTGGGAGACTTTGGGCGAGAATTAGTCCCCAGCGCAGCTGAGAAAAATAATTGCTTTGCATGATAATTAAAGGGTGGTGGGCTCGGCCTTGGCTCTTGCCCCAGGATGGGGTGGGAGGAAAGTGTTGGTTTGCTGGGAAGCCCCTTGGCTTTACTGGTACAGCCCATGGTGGGGTGGCAGAGGTGACTTATTATTGCCAGGGCCACCACCAGCCGTCAGGAGGACATGGCAAAACCCAGGTAGGAATGGCCCAAGGCATCAGATATAAAGTATTAAGTTGTTTTGGTGGGATGAGTGGGGAAATGGAAGCACCCCGGGGTTAGATGAATGTCCCTGGGGTGCTTTTGGGGTTTGTCACTAACGTCAGCTCAGGAGCCACAGCATCACTGTGCAACCACAGCAGCATCATCCCGAGGGGAGGGAAGGGACTGTGATGGGGACGGCTGCAGGGACACACCATGCATGAAAAACCTGCTGGATTTCTGCCTTCTCCTCCGAAAGGAGTTTCCCAGCTCTTACAGGTGCCGGGAGGAATTTCCCAACGGCTCTTTCAGCATCTCCAGATGTCCCTCCACTGCTGGGCAAGGACACTGCTCCCTTCCTGGAGGGGAGCAGCAGGGACCACGCACCTCCAGGACCCCGGGGGTCACCCAGGAACGGCCCCCGCCGCCAGCCGCCACGTAATCGGTTTCCTATTAATCTAGCTTTTTATTATTATTATTATTGTTATTATTATTAAACATCTCTCTTCTCCCAAATCATCTCAGAGCCGTGGCGAGGTCCCTGGTAATAGCTCCATAAATTTCAGCCATAAAAAGTAATGGAGGGAGACAAATGAGATAATTAGGAATAAATCTTGGCGAGGTCTCTATTCATCAACATCCCCCAGAACCGGCCAATATTCCAAATCATTAGCAAAGCCCGTAATTAACAAAGAGCCAAGGCTTCCAACGTTAATAAAGCTCGCTCAACTCTATATTATCAGGTAGCGGCTGACGAATCAGCCCTGTTAATATTATGGCCTTTGTTAAGGATCTTCTTTCTTTCTCTCTCTCTTTTTTTAAAGCTAAAAACCCTGTGTCATTTTTTTTTCTCTTCTGCTAAATTTTAATTAGATTTTGCATGTGCATCTGTAGAGGGCAAGTGAGGGGACAAAGGGACAGGGCTTTTTCTTTTATACTTGGGGATACAGGCAAAAGAAGAACCTGATAGAGATTTTTTTTTTTTTCTTTTTCTTCCATCTTACTACTTTTATTCATTACTCCACACCTCCACGCTCTTCTGCGGGGAGAAGAAGCCCTCAAGGCTGGTACCAACTAACACCCAACTTCTTGTATTTATTCCTCCCTTTTTCCCAGAGCCTCGGGAATTCTGGAATGTGTGTGCGGACAGAAGGTGCCAGCTCAGCTCTGCACATTTGCCAGTGTTGGCCCCAGCACCTCCTGGTTCATCTGGGCTAAAAGCAGAAGGGATTCACCAAAGAGCAGAGCAAGTACAATGATTGCCTAATTCCCTGTCACAGCTTAGAAATTATCTGGTCTCTGGGGTTGCTGAAAAGTTTCTGTTCCCTGCCCACCTGGGCATGGTGGGACACTCACCTACATGCCCCCACCAGGTCAGTCACCCGTGTCCTCCAGCCTGTCCCCAGCAAGGCTGGCACGAGATGTCCAGATATCTTAAAAAAAAGATGAGTTCCAGCTTGCAGATGAGCCCAGTTGCCTTTGCTCTGCCCTCTGAAGTACTTAAGAGTAGATGAGGATCTGGGAGCAGGAGATGCTAAACCAAGGCTGGCAGCTCCCACCTTCCTTCCACCACTCCTGTTGCCACCACCAAACCTTCACCCTCTGGCAGACATGGTGCCACTGAGCTGGACAAGTGCACTGTGTGTGTCACCATGACAGTTTTGTTTCTTTTCCAGTTTCAGGGACTGATTTTCTGCTCTCTGAGCTACTGGGGGGTCCCAGTCTGTTCCACCCAGAGCCCAGCAGCAAACACTGAACCCAGGGAGCCTGTCCTTACCTCCAGCACAGGACCGTGACGTCCACGATGTCACCTTGCCAGCCAGAAAGACTGCAGACACACTTTTCCTTCCTGAAGCCTCGTGACTAGTTGCTGTGAGTCAAACACAGGGGGATAAAACCGCTGCTGGGCATCCCTTGGCTTTGCCTGCAGGTACTGGGGGACACCCTGCACTAGCCCCCGAGAAAGGGGAGTGCAAGGGCTCAGCGAGGGGCTTTGGCTCTTCTTCAGAGGAGCTTTCTGACCATCTGGTTGCCTTTTTCCATGGGTCGGTGGTGGCCATCAGAGGAGGCTGCCCCATGCTGCCCAAGAGCCATGCAGGATGACAGTTAGAAAATCTGGCCTGTGTCTCTGTAAAAATGTATACACAGGAGAAAAAAAAGTAGGACACCCCCCAATTTAGCTTCTCTGTCACCTGTGAGGAGACCCCTGAGGTATCTCCTACAGGATACCCTGCTCCTAGGAGAAAGAGTGGTGAAATATTCCAAGCTCTGTGAGAGTTTCCTCCATCTGGGCAAGGGGTTTTATTAAGTGAGAATTTATCATGGGGGTTTTTTTGTACTTTGTGCAACACTACTGTGAAAGGGCATTTCATTATGTTTCTGCCATGTGCAATTTTTATGATGGTCTATTGAACCATCATCAATAACAACCTTTATTGAACATGAAATAGTTTGGCCAATAAAAAGCCTTTATTGAAAATAACTCAATGTAAACATAAAACTGAGGGGACATAAACCCCAACCAGGAAAAGTGCAAACTTTATAGGACATTTACGGTGTGGAATTGTTACGCAGGCTCAGCAAACACCAAGCAGGGTGACCCAAGGAGACAAAGGGACACTAGGCAGGGATGACCACAGCTTGTACCATGCTCTGCTTCGTGCCCAGCAAGTCCCCACCAAGGTCACGGCTATTTCTGTAGGGCATCAGCTGGGATTAGAGCAGTTGTATTAAGTGTCAGTGCCATCATGAGGACCGAGGGGGTGGTTGTGGTCCTCTCTGTTGGTGAAGGGTATCGATACCCACCCCAGGAGGATGAGTCCGGAGGGGCTTATGGCCAGTAGAGAGGCCCACTGACCCCAGTTGTGTCACTGGGGGACCAAGCCAGGATGTGTCCCACCAGGCAGCCAGGGCTTTTTAAGCAGAAAAATAATCAAGGGGCTATTTAATTGCTGTGGCCACAACAGCTCCCATTTACAACCAAGAAATACTGCCTGAGAATTAAACGCTCACCTCCCTCATTTGCTTCCTCTCCCCCATGGACAAGTGTTTGTCCTCAAGGAGGGGGCTGCAGGGGCTGCTGTGAGGAAGCAAAGGGGATGGGGATGTGGAGAGGGGTCTCCTCGCGGCCCTGGTGCCACCCCTGCACAGCGGGGAGCCTGGGAATTGGGGTCTCAGAAAGATGCTGTGCCAGGCACACTGATATTTGCAATCCAAACAGGCTGGAGAGAAAGGGGAGGAGGATTTTCATTCCTAACAGAGACCTGAGTGATGTGAAACAGGAGCTAACCCTCCCTTCCACCATTAGGTGCTGTACCCACAAGACCAGCATTTCTCTGCACCCCAGTAAGTGGGGAAAAAAGGTGAGTGGAGCCCCAAATATCTATTACCTTGGGAGCAACCCTGGGATCGAGGTAGCTGGACAAAACAGCCCATGGGCAGGGCTGTGGGAGGCACTGGGGGACTGTGGGAGCCTCTGGACTTTCCAGAGGCTACAAGTTTTCAGGGAAGAGCAGAGACAACGGCCACCGTGAGAACCTGGTTATCACCAAACTCCAACACAACCTCCAGAAAGCAATTTATTTTATCTCAAATGCTACAGGGGAGCCCTAGGACTTGGAGAAGAGCAAAACCCAGCTGGGAAGCGAAAGCTGCTCAGTACAAAAAGAAAGCACCAGGACTGTAGGGCAGAGAGCTCCAGGCAGAAATGGGAGGATTGAACCCCCAAAATCACAGAAGCCGACTGCCTCTTCAGCACAAGAGGAGGGTGATCTGGTGCACGGAGGACATCAGCTTCTCCACCTTCCCATTGCCAGCCTGGGCTTATCCCAGTTGGCTTCCTCTGTGTTTTACTGGGGGAAGAAGAATACACGCTTACCTTTGCTGCTCACCACAGAGCCTGTCCTACTGGTTCCAGCAAAGAAAGTCCTAATAAGGGGAGCAGCCCCTTGCCAAGAGCCTTTTATCCCCCTGCCCCTGTGCAGGTGGGTCCCCATCACCGCCCCTTCCCAGGTGATTCACTGCTGGGACAATTCTTCTTCCATCTCCATCATCTGCTGCTAATACTGAGCACCTGGCTGGTCCCCGGCCCTGCAGCAAAACCCACCTCAAAGCCAACCACCCCAGGGCCCCCCCGTTTGGTGGGGTGTCACTGCAGCAGCTGAGACAGGGCAGATCTCTCTGGGGTGATCGGAGCCAACCAGCACCTTTGGCTGCCAATGCAGCCTCCCATGTCTCTTTTAATCTCTCTTACAATGATTTCTTTTTTTTTTTGGCTTGCTGCTTTTAGACTAAAAACTGCTTCAGATCAAGTTGTGTAAAATCTTTGCTAGTTTAATGGATGTGACTAAGAACTGCAAATCCTGAGAGCTTCTGCAATAAAAATGGGATATTTGTGCCTCGATTTTTCCACTCGAGGAACAAACCAGAGGCTTGAGGACTGACCACTGTCTGTCGGGCAACTGGTTCCAGTGCGAGCGTGACTGGGACGGCTTGGTCATCCCCTCACTAGAGGGCAGCATCATGCCAATAAAATTGCCTTAAATCTCTGCAATTTTGGATTAGCCAGGTGGGAGCATCCAAAGAACTTCACACCTTGGGCAACCTGGCGTCGAAGGGCACCGACAGGGGAAAGGAAAGGGCTGCGCTGCGGCAGCGAAAAGCCAAACTGCCATTGCCGAGAGAGGCCGAGCTTGGATGCAAGGAGCAGCTTTCGGATGCAAAGGATGCTTCTGGGCTCCGGGGAGAGCGGGGGCAATGTGCCCAGGGCTCTCCCGTCCCAGCTCCTCCGGGCTGCAGGAGGCAGCTGGTTGCTTACAGCATCTGGAAGCCATTTCTTTGGCTTCGCTGCCCGGCTGACGTGTGGCGAGGGGAGGCTCGGGCAAGAGGCCCGGGAGGAGGCTGAGAGCAACCAGAAAGCCTGTGAAACATCCCCCCCCCCCCGGGATTTGCTTTATTGCAAGGAGATAAAAGGTGGCTGGAAGGCAGCAGGGGCAAGGCGTGAGGTTAGCAGGGTGAGGGCCAGCACGGCTGAGCCTCTGGATCCCGAGCACGCCGTATGTTATGAGATCTCCCTCCCTGCTGCCAAAATCCCTGAGCAAAATAAGATGATCTTTAAGGTCCTTTCCAACCCAAACCATTCTAATAACCAAGCCAGACACGTTAGATGCAAATCTCCCCTTTGCAGCAGGGGTGTCCAAGCAGAGACTTTAAGGCACAGACACGCAGCAATGCTGAGGACTCGGCGCGCTCAGAGCCTTAAATAAAGAAATCCTTCATTGCCCATCACCGTGGAACGGGCTCAGGCACTAACGAGCTTGGAAATCAATGGGGCTTGGGTGGAAACGGAGCTTGGACCTGCTGGGCGCCACCAGCAGCCCTCCAGCATCGGCAGCGCCAGCAGATAATTAACACCAAATGGCAGGGGAGGGGGGATGGCTCCCGGATTGCTGAAGGGGGCTGCTGAGCCCTGGCAACCGGGCAGGAGGTTCAGCTTTCCACGGGAAACCCAGCCCCAGCGCAGGGCATCCCAGCGCCGAGGGGAAACCCACCCAGGGGCAAATGAAACCCAGAGCCCGCTCGCGGGACGGAGCCTGCAACAACAAGATAATGCAGATTGTACTGGGGCTGGTATAGAAAAATATATAGATACAGACAAATTAATGGATAAAAATATGTATATGTGCATTTATATATAAATGTAGGTATGTGTGTCTATATATATGCATGCATATATGAGTATATATGTACATATGTGTGTGTATACATATATACACAGTCAGACAGACTATACAGCACACAGGAGGGTCTGTCTCACACACACACGTACATACAGAGGAAATAGGAGTGCTCAGGTCACCTCCACATGCCACCCCCGCCTCTGTGCACGCAGGGGAAGCAGGGTGGGTGTGAGCAGGAACCCGTATGAGGCCCGGCATGTAAATAGGGGTGAATTAATGCGTGGGAGGTGAGTGTCTGTTTGCCCTGTCACGCACGTGTGCACAACGTGTGCCAACTTTCCCTCCTCAGCGGGGACGAGCACTTTTCGTCTTAAAAGAAAAATGGTGCCACTTCTTTCACTCTATAACTCACCGGGGCCGTTCAGTGCCTTTCTGTGTGGGGGTTAAAGGTAGGGCTGAATTTTCCTCCCAAAATATTCCTGTTAATGGCTTTCAAATGTTGGCATCCCTGGCGGGTGTGTGCACATATGTGTGTGTGTGTGTGTGTGTTGGCTGCTGGCGCTGTCTCACACACAGCAAACTCCCCAGCTCCCAGATATTTAAGCTAACTCCATCTCCTCTCCAGTTTCAGCTGCGTTTTTTAAAGAAAACAACTCCCACCGACTGCAGCAGGAAATCACTATTTGGGTTTATGAGGCACCTCTTCCTGACGAGCCGCGCGGAAAAGGCTCTGCTTGCTCTGCAAGGCAGGTATCCCTGTGCTGGCCGGGTGGCTCGGGACCTCAGCGTCATACATTAGCCCTCAGCATCATGCACTAGCCCTCAGCATCGTGCACTAGCCCTCAACATCATGCACCGGCCCTCAGCATTGCGTGGCCAAGAGGGACGAAGTGACACTAGAAAGCCACTCATGCAATGGCCGCAGCTCTTGTTAGCAGGGAAAAAAGGAGCTGCTTGAGCTGATGGGGTTCATATCAGCTCCTTGGATGAAATAAGGGAGATGAGGGACCAAGTCCCGTCTTTCGGTGGGCAGGACTGTGTGTACGTTAAGTTGTTGAAGGCATAGGAAATATTATTAAAACAAAAAATAAGGTCATTCTATTTTATTAGTGACATCTCCTGGTTCAGACCCCTGCTCTGCACGCACAGAGGACCCAACACCCAGTGTGGGGCTCGTAGGCAGGAGCCCAGTAGATGTAGTTAGCACTGGTAATGGTGATGCTGGGACAGGGTCTGGCCTTCCCATGCCCCAGCCCAGGCCTGCCCAAGCCCCCGGGGCTGCCCTGCCTTCCCAGGGTGGCCGGACCACACACTGAGCCCACACCAGCCCCTCTGAAGCGGTTGTTTCTCCCACTTGTTTTCCTGACCTCTCCGATACTGGAAAAATCATCTACTCCCTGCACAACCCAATGGACCTGCCCCTTCCAGCCCCCAGCTCTGCCCTGAGCCCCGGCACTGGGATGCTGCTGAGCCTGTGGTGACGCTGAGCTCCAGAACGGGCTCGGGCAAGGGAAAACAACCCACCAGGGCGAGACAGGGTCCGTGTGTGGGTCCAGCTCTCCTCCAGCTGGGCTTCAACCTCGTTTCTCTGCCTTTGGGCAGAAGGCTGAAATGGTTGCATAAAACCATGTGGTGGTCCCTGGATATACGTGCCTATGACAGGCACAAGATGCCCATGAGCCAGCAATGTGCCCTTGTGGCCAAGAAGGCCAATGGCATCCTGGGGGGCATCAAGAAGAGCGTGACCAGCAGGTGGAGGGAGG
>JAOXNO010000014.1:3612728-3624771 GCA_028565335.1 Limnodromus scolopaceus | reverse complement strand
AAAACACTACCTGGTGCCCCCATCATCTCCCCCGTCTTTCCCCCCCGCCCAAAAAGACAGAAAGACAAACCGCGAACAACATAATTGCTGAAATGTGGCGTGTAATAATAGCTATTCAGAAGCTGATCATTCATATTAAACAGGGTGAAGCAAGCTTCTCATTTGCATGTTTGAGATTATATGCATTTCAAAAGTCATTTCCGCAGGGTATATGACTGACATTAATTCCCATGTGGAGCTGCCGGCTCCCTCCCGCCGTCCTGGCACTGCCAAACCCGCGCAGGGTGACACACCGGCGGCCGCGGGAAGAGCTCAAGGTTAAGGGGATTATTGGGCTTTGGTTTCCTTGGAAGCGCAGGAGCCGGGATGCAGCTTCCCGAGAAAGGACCGGGAAAGGATGGGATGCTTCCCTATGGATGCTGAGTTAGGAGAAAAAAAAAAGCTGGAATTAAAAAAAAAACCAAACCACCTTTTACCCTCAAAAACTACACTTGCTCCTTCCCCCCCCAGATGTCAAACAAGAGCCTGCAGGAATATTAAATTATTGCTGTTACTTTTCTCGTTTTCCTCCCGAAATTCCGCCGCCTGCTCCGTGTTTCGAGCCGGTGGGGAAAGCCCGGCTCTGCCCGTGTCCGGCAGCCCCAAGGCATCACCACGGCCAGAAACTCGGCAGGACTGGAAAAAAAAAAAAGGGATTTGACTTTTATACGGAGAACAAGAATATCCAGAGTTACAACAGGAAGTATTAAAAAAGGCCAAAAAAAAAAAAAAAAAAGTTTTTGGAAAGGATATAAAACTTTCCTGGCTTCGGGGCGTAAATTGAAGCTTAACTATTGGGAATTAGGAGGAAATCTCTTCTGGTGGAGGAGCTGTAACCGTGGGCTCGCTCTGCCGGTCCCGGCCCCTGCCAGAGGCAGGATGCTGGAGCGGAGGAACTGGTCGGTGCTGGGGTCCAGGCGGGTGATTCCCGCAGCCCGGGGACACCAGGCCAGTTGGGTTCCCTCTCCAAGTCTAGTAAAAAAACTCCACTTCCCGTTCGCAAACCCTACTGGGGATGCTGGTGCGTCTGGGTTCCCGACGCTGCAAGGGAAGTCGTAAAAGAAAGTAATAATAATAATAATAATGAAAATATTTCCATTCATATAAAAGTTTTACGAAACCTTAAAGGGAAAAAAAAAAAAAAAAGAAAAAAAAAAAAAGAAATGAAGCCAGTGTCTGCAATGTTCTGAAGTCGATTTAAATCAGGATTGAGTGCCTTTCCAGCCGGGGCTGATCCGGGATGGCTGAAGCCACGTTGGGAAGAGCAAACCCCGGGCGCAAGCACCGAAGCACACGTGCATCCCTGTGCGCAGACGGGAGGGCTCCGCAGCACCCCAGCGCCAGCTTTTCATCTATTTTAGTTCAAACGCATCTAATATTTCAGGGACTCTCCATACGCTGAGTATCCAGAGGGTTTAATCAGGATCAGACCTTCCCCCCCCCCCGGGGCATAAAGGCAGGGACCCTGTCCAGACAGTCATCGCGGAAGATACAACACCCAGATAAAGCAGAAAAGGATGGTTTTACTGAAAAGGGGAGGGGAGGAGACCCCTCTAATGGCAAGGAGCAACAGAAGCTGTGCAAATGGATTGCTAATTACCATTTCAGGCTCAAAAATCACTTCACTGAATAAGCACTCTGCCTTCACCCCCCCCCCCGCCTTTTACTTAAATGTGCACCTTTCGCAGGACAAAGAAAAAGAAACAGAGAATTACAAATGGAGTAAAGAATCCCCCTGCCTTTAGCAGCACCATATGGCAATGAGAGTATATTAATTACCGTTGCTTTTTAATTAACAATTGCTTCATCTGAGCAGTAACATTTCCTTGACATCCCCTGACTTGCCGCTAACCTGTAAAGTGCACGCGCCATGCCAAGTCATCAATTCATTTTTATTGACATTCCCCCCCCCCTCCTCCAAAACAGGCACGATACCAGGGTTTTCCAATTAACACCTCCACACTCTCTAATTAGCGCAATTAACAGACTGATGGATGCCCAGAGCTTCCCAGGGAGGGAGGGTGCAGATCAGCTGGCCGGGCTCTTGGACACGGCTCCTGCCACGGGCGGGCACGTGTGTCCGACACGCGTGTGCCACGCTGCCCGGGGGGTCCCCTGGGAGCAACACGCGTGTGCCACAGAGCCTGGGGTCCCACAGGAGCAACACGTGTGTGCCACGGAGCCCTGCATCGCCACGGAGCCTGGTATCACCACGGAGCCTTTCCAAGCCCCGGCAGAAAGAGGGGAACGAACACAGACGAGCGACCCGACGGACTGGAAGCAGAGATTTGCACCCAAGGATCGGTGTGTGTGGGGGGGTCTTTAGGAGCAGGAATAGGAGACGAAGCATTTATAGAGCTATTTCTGCCCAAAAGCTCCCCAAAAGGCAAATTTTGGGGCATCCAGACCCACCCGAAGCGATGCCGCTTCTCCACCCGATTCAGCTCCACGGGTGTGAAAATTTAAATAGCGTTTCTCAGCCCCCGGGACACGCAGGAACAGGTTCAGCCACGACCACGAGCTCCCAAGAACCCACTGCCCAAACACCTATTTTTTGCCGCTTCTCCTATTTTTAAACATCCTCAATTCCACGCTCCTCAAGGGCTCCGTAACTTTGGGCTGCCCTTCGCGGGCTGCCGGCAGGACCGGGGCTGTGGACGGACCCAGCACCGTGGGCTCCTCGTCCTCGCTGGCAGCGGGTCCCCGTCCCCAAGCCCTCCGTGACACCGGGTGCCCCTTGGCCTCAGTTTCCCCAGACGCAAACCCGAAGAGCATCCCCAGTGTGAAACCACCAACGGGAAGGGATGGGGACGACCAGTGGGAAACTCCAGAGGGAAAACACTTCCCCACATTGTCCCCGTCAACCGAGCGAGTCCCCGGCACCCAGCCACGTTTTGCAAGGGACAGCACATGTGACACCCCACATTCACAAGCAGCCCCCTACCGTGATGCTCTGGAGGCTTTTTCCACCCTTCCCACCACATCCCAGCCCCAAGATGCTCTTCCAGACCCTTCCTCCCAGCTCCAGCCTCGCCACGAACCCGGAGGGGAGCAGGGGGCTGCCCCCCACGGCGAGGGCTCTCCCTCCGGCAGCGGGTACCGGCAGATGATGGAGGAGCACGGACCCAGCAAATCCCCCCCCCAAAAAAAAAGCCGTCGGAAGTCCCGCGGGATGCTCCAGATCTGCTTCCAGCTACGGAAAGGAAAGTTGAGCAACCTGCCCGTCCGGATCCGGCACCGCAGCCCAGGCTTTAGGAAGTGGCTGGTTAATCTTAAAAGGCTTCGGCTTGAAGAGAAGCGGCAGCCGGGATTGCTCGGAGAGTGGCTTTTTACCCTTTAATTAACACATAAACACATGGAAATGTGGAAAGGGGATTAAAATAAAAGTCGGGGGGGAGCTGAAACGAATCTCGAGCATTACTGTAAATTAGAAGAGATTTAAGGAACCAAGGACTGGCTAAGCCTGGGCACCGCTTTAATGGGATCTCACCTCTGGGCACTTTCATCTCCCACTTTCATCTCGCTCCCAGCAACTTCTTTGGGAAGAACCAACCTGCGGGCACTGGTCCTGGCCGGCGGGCAGACCTTGACCCCCCCTGCGGCTCCCTGTGCAAGGCCATCGTCACCCCGGCCACGCTGGCGGCCACCGGCAACCGTCAGGCAGCGGAGAGCATTTGCCATGACGCAGAAATCAAGCGAGAACAACCACAGGGAGGTTTTTCTCCCCAAAAGAGGTGCGTCACCCCCTTCGAAGAGCCCGGAGATCACCTGGAATCACGAGCACCACCAGCGGGGGGAAGCCACCGGTACCATGTGGGTCAGCAAGACGTGGCACGACTCCTACTTGGGTCCCGACGAGCCCACCTCTCCGAAAAAACATCTCCCGTGGAGCATCCTTTGCTCTCCGGAGCACCGAGGACACCCCGACCGCAGCCAACCCCCCCGGGAGATCCTTGGTGCCCACCCCAGCGAGCCAGCCCGCAGCCCTGGAGATGCCGATGGCTGCCTGGCACGTCTCCCTTTCCCTGCCAAGCTCCATGGAAAATAAAATCCTTTCTGGATGGCTGGATGGCGCCGGACGGTGCCGGATGGTGCCGGGCACGTGGCGGGCACCGGGGCGGCTGCTCCATCCTGCGTTCCCTCGCTGCGCTCTTGAAAAGATTAAAAAAAAAAAAGAAAAAAAAAAAGAAAAAAAAAAAGAGCCCCACTCCATCTCATTAAGAAAGTAAACACAAGAGCCGTCTAAGTGTCTAATTAAGCTTCTAATTAGTCCCTGCTTGTTACTAATGCAAATTAGATTACGCCGCTTAACTACAGCATGTCCACAACACCCTTGTTAATTGCGGCCTTTTGAAATTAAATTACTCCCTAATTAGCATATCAAAGCCATTGATTCGGAGCCAGGAAAGATGAGGGCAGGAGGAAGCCGAACGCCAAGTTTTGTTAATCAGGGACGTCTAATTAAATAGTGACGTGGTGCACGGGGGGCTCCCGCCTCGCTGCTCGGGAGCCGCATGTGTGGGCCCAGGGGGACCCCGAGCAGGGCAGCACCCTCAGTGGGTGCTGGCTGGGTGGGTGCACCCAGTGTGGGTTCACCACTGCCGTGCCGGAGCATCCCCATGAGCTGGGGTGCCGGTCGAGCATCCCTGTGGGTCCGGGTGCCAGTTGAGCATCCCTGTGGGTCCAAGGTGCTGGCCCAGCATCCCTGTGGCACTGGGGTGCCAGTCAAGCACCCCCATGGGTCTGGGTGCTGATCAAGCATCCCTGTGGCACTGGGGTGCTGGTCCAGCATTCCCATGGGTCGGGGTGCTGGTCCAGCCTCCACATCCCAGCGGATGCAGGCTGCTGGGGGGCAAAGCCTAAGCCTCAGGAAGCCCCCGTGGAGCTACATCTGCCACTGCGGTGCCATGGTCCAGCCCTGGCAGCAGGGAACAAAGTTAAAGCAGACCCCAATTTCTCATCCCCCCCCCCCCAAAAAAAAACTTGCTTTCCTTCTGCCCAATGTGTTCCAAATGGGAATTCAAAGGAATAATGCCCCGAAGCGCAGACACAACCCCCCGCAGAGCACCCCCAAAACCCTCAGCAAACCCCCACAGGAGCAGAAGAGACACCCGAGCGAGGACGGGCAGGGCTTGGAAATGGGCAACGGCATCTCTCACCTGTAGGAGCCCAAATCCAGCTTGGCACAAAAACCAAGTGACGGGGCAAATGGCCCCAGCGCATGGCACGGGGAAGGGGACACCTGGGCCGGTGGCCCTGGCACCAAATCACCCCTCGCCCAGGGCACCGGAATGAGGAGATCTGTCCCCCACCAGCCACAGGGAACCCATGGAGGAAACATCCCCACCTCCATCGCAGGCATCGACCGGTGTCCGGCACGGATCCGCTCTTCCGAGAAAACCAAACCAGCGGGGAACGCCCTCAGCACCCACTCAAGGCATCGCCAAACTCCCCCAAAACCCCCAGTCCCAAATTCACGACGGGACCTAAATAACGGAGGCACCAGGGAAGAGTCTGGAAGTAACCGGGTAGAATCACTCCAAGGAGAGCAGAAATGAAGCAAACGCCTCTTTTTTAAGTTATTTCAATAACTTCCTGAATGACCCAGTTCTTTAAATTTTATAACTTTTCCTCTCTCTCTCTTTTTTTTTTTTTTTTGTTTAAAGAGGTGGGAAGGAAAAAAAAAATAAAGGGACGAAGATTGGAAAAGTTTAATAGAGGGAGAAAAACTCTATTAAAAAAAAAAAAGACGCAGGCAGCCCGTCTCGGGGGAAGAGTTGAAATATTAAAGAAAGGAAAATCGCTTCTCCGGCTGCCGAGCCAGAGGAGGAGAATAGAGCAGCTTTAAGAGAAGGAGCTGTGCACTTTTAATTGAAAAGAGGGAGATTCAAATGAACTATCCAATCTCCCCCATTAAAGAAAGGAAGAAAGACGGACCCTGGCCGCTTTGCTACGCCAAGAAATTGCTAAAGCCCCAACTTTCTTTCTCTCCCCCTGCCTCGGAAGTTATAGGAAAAGAGGGATGAGAGAAAGGAAGGGGAAAAAAAAAGGGTCTTTCATACAAGAGGAACTCAAGGGAATGGGGGAGGAGGGTGGGAAGAGAGACCAAGTTTTATTCATTTATTTTATGAGATGAGTAAAAATAATATATATTAAAAAAAAAAAAAAAAGGCCGAGTTTTATAATGTCACAGTGTTTGGAAGCAGCAGCAGAAGGAGAAGAGAGGGGGGAAAGCAACTAAGAACAGAAGGGCCAGCTCCAACCACCCGCCGTACAAGCCTCTCTCCCAACGAGATTCAATTAATTGATAACAAGAGGCATCAAATTAATTTTTCAAGGATGTTAGATTTTGATGAAGGAAAAAATCTCTCTGATTTTAATCGGGGCGGCGTTTAAAAGGCATAAATGAATATCCCTTTCTAATCATCTGAGGCGCCGAGGAAGCACCAAGCGGTTAACGTGAAAATTCAAATCGTTTAATTAGGGGGGGCCGAGGGGAGGTGGCCGTGGTGGGGGAAGGGGACCTGGGTTTTTCTTTTTAAAGAGCTTTATGAAGAAATTATTTTTAAAATGATTTCTTTCAAGCATCTTTGCTCTCTCTCTCCCCCCCTCGCCCCGAAACGCACATGCACTTGTAAAAACATATCTCAGAGGTTTTTCGTTTGAATAGAGACCATTCCCCATCACAATCTAATTAACAAAAATGATAATGAACAGGGTGGGGGATAAAAAAAAAAATAAATTCATAGGGAACAAAAAAAATACTCCAAACTCCCAGGAAAAAAAAAAAAATAAGGGAAAAAAAAACCCCACAGGAGGAAGAAGGTGTGATTTCCCCACACGCACAACTCGCCGTGGAGAGAGCTCTGCACTTCCACACGGGACGGGGGTTTTAAGGTACGAGGGATTTTCAGCACAAACACACCCCCCCCCCCCCTCAAAATCCCATTAAAATAATTAAAAGCACCTCCCGTGGCTGGTGTGGCGTGGGACGGATTTAACGCCGAGCCCGAGGGCAGCGGTGGCAGGGACCAGCATGGACCACGGTGCACGTGTGTGCACACACACTTGTGCACATTTGTACACGCACACGTGCACACACACCCCCCCTGCAGCCCCCGTGAGGCTCTCGGCCATCATTCCCCAGCCCAGCACCAGTGGCCAGGACACGGCCAGCCCCGCACCATCGTTCTGCAAAGGCTCCTCCAGCATCTCCCAGTAAACCCCCAGTCGGGTTTAAGTCTCTGCCCACGTGCCCGGCTCACACAATTATTCTTTACCCCACCAGCAATGCCCACAGCAGCGACGTGCACACCTCACCCAGCCTTTCTGCTGCAGCATCCCACCAGCCGCAGAGCCCCGAGCCCGCCCGGGGCACACGCAGCAACACGCCTCGCACACGCAACAACACGCCTCGCACACGCAAAATCACCGCCAGCCCTTTGGCACGCAGCCTGAACGCAGCGTGTCCCCATCGAGGCACCTGCCTACCCGAGGAAGAGGAGGGCTATTCCTCTCGCAGAGCATGGCCCCACATGAGGTGAGGAAGAGGAGGGATGCGGGAAAGCATCCGAACTCGTCCAGGAGAAAGGTGCCCGCGGCACCGGCACCCCCTGGAATGGTAAAGGCAGCGAGGGCTGGAGGAAGGCTCCCAGCGAGGGGGTGTATGGTGGGGAGCTCTTACATATAAATAAAAACCAAGCTGCAGGAGCCCCGTCCCTTCAGGGGAGGCTGCAAAGGATGAGGGCAGAGCCGGGGAGGAAGAAAATGACCCAGAGCAGGTGACAACGTGGACCAGGATGAGGAGCAACGACAGGGCCATCGGCGTGAGGGACCCAGCGCTGGGACACAAACCCCCGTGCCAGACCCCGAGCAACATCTTCCAGCTGAGTTTGCCCAAAAGTCAGACTGGGGGTTGCTAAAAGTCTCTTTAAATAATCCGGAGGGGAGGAAAAGACAGTCCCGGTGCCGACTGAACAGGAGGGAGGAACTCGGATGCGGCAAGTTTTCCCAGACTCCGTCATGTTTGTGCAAAAATTCATCCAGAAAACGCTCTGTTTAACACGCTCCCCGCTGCACGCTGACGCTTCCCACTGCAAATCCCATTTCTATGCAGGAAGAGGCCTGGTTTCCATCCAGAAATTATGCTGCTCACGAGGAGGGAGAAGAAAAAAGGCGGTGGGGGGGAGAACTATCCTTGGGCATTTTCGAACTCCTGGTCTGAAGTCCATTTTTTCTGCATCCCAATCAGAGGCAAGCATGACCCGAGGCCGGCTCCGTCTCGCAGCCGCCGCTGCCAGAGCCAGGCTCGGCACTTTCAAACAACCTTCCTGATTTTATTTCTGCACATTTTTCCTCCATCTTGCACGGACTCGACCCCCTCCCCCCCCCCCCCCATTTGGCGAGCGAACCGCAGCCCCGAAGACGAACACAGCTCCCGACAGCCCCGACATCTCTGCTCAGAGCAGCCACTGGAATAACACCAGCCATTTCTCCCGAGTGCTTGCTTAAAAGCTGGGTAAAGAGGACGGGCTGTCCCGGGGTCTCGCACCAGGAATGGTGATGGGCAGCCACGGGAAAGGTGCCTTTAACATTTTGGGTGCTCGGGAAGAGGGTAAGGCTCAGCGGAGAGGCACGGAGCATCCCTCCGGCCAGGGGAAGAGTTTCCCCGGGCAGATCCCGTGCCGAAGCCAAGGGATCACCAGGGTCCCCTGTGCTCCTTCTCCGGGTGACCTGGATGAGCCACATCCCTGTCCCAGGGAGTTCATCCCCCTCCAGCACCCTTCCCCAGGGAGTCCGGGAGGGTGATGCTTTGCCCATCGCACCCACCTCTGCGGGATGCAGCAAGAGCTTCCCCTCCGTGTTCCCGGTGGGATGGCAGAGCACCGCCGCGCTTTCAGCATCCCTCTGCCAAGCCGGTAGCACCGGGAAGGTGATCTGGTCCCACAGCATCATTTCGGTGTCACCCACGGCATTCCCAGGTGGTGCCGATCCATCCGGGCTCCCGAGCCCTCTCCATCCCCAAGCGCTCGGTCCTTACCAGACCCCGCACCGGGAGACACAGCTCCTTCCCGAATCCGGGCAGCACATCCCTGCTTTACGGATTGGGATGGAGCTAGGGAAGGGTGAAGCGGATGGACAGAGGTTGTGCAGCAAACCCGCGGCAGAGGCGATGTGCTCCTCCCGAATCCCCGCTCATCCCGGGCAGCGGGCGATGCCGCCTCCTGAGACCAGCGAGATCCCCGAAGAAGCCCAGCCGCGGGGTGCGGAGGCCCCCAGGAGCAGCACGGAGGTGGCTACTGATGCTCCAGGCCACAAGTAGCCATGCTGCAGTGGCCAAGGAGGCCAGTGGCACGGGACAGCCAGCACTAAACAAATCTGGGGGATTATTACCGATAACGTGGTGTCAGACACATCCTCACTGCAAAGGACGCTTGAAAAACTGTGGGTTTTTTCCCCTCTTAAAATATTTTTTTAATATATTAGTTTATGATTCACCCATTCCAAGCTGTAACACCCCACACCTGACCCAGGCCTGCAGCTCTCGGCTGCCGAGTCCCAGGGACCCTGTGAGCACCCATGGGTGCTGGGGCAGAAAGGGGGTTGAGGTGCCCGGCCGACTCCCGACGTGCCCCCCCTGCCCGGGGGGGACTCACTGATGGGAACCACAATCCTCCGCAATCCTCCGAAATCACATCTTTTTTCCTGCAATTCCTGCTGAGCCAGGGTGACAGACACCCCCTCCCCCTGGTCCCCAAAGCACATCCCCTGGGTGGGGTGTGAGCGCTCTGGGACCACCGGCTGTAGGACACGGTGCCATGGGTCCATCGCCGGCCACCAAGCCGGGGGACATCACCCTTCCTCCCTGGACCAAAAATCATGGCCAAGGAAGGCAACGACACCAGGATACCACAGCAAGTAAGACACGAATAGGACAGAGTCCAGGTCACCAGCTCTCCCAGGGACACGTCCCACCTCCCTGTCCAGCCGAGGAGCCCCCAGAACCCACCCACACTGGCACCCCCAGCCAGCCCCAGCACAGCCCACAGCTCCTGCCCGCTGCCACGGATTTTAAAATGCCAATTATTCTAAACCTCCAGCTAAAACCAGTGACTCCCAGCCCATTCCCAGCCGCAGGGCAATTCCTGGAGGATTTGCATCTGCCACAGCGAGGGGCCAGCGGAGATCTCCGCTGCGGTCAGAAAGGACCAGATCCTGCCATGAAAGGAGACGTGTGTCCCCTCTGAGGGCAGAGGGCTGGGGTCTGTCCCTCCAGCCCTCTCCCAGACACAGCCGCCGTCTCCTCCCACAGCATCCCCAGTCTGCAACTGGAAATTCAGCAGCACCGATGCTCCCCACCGCAGCATCCCCTGCTCCGGTACGGCAGGGACACAAGGGACCAGATGGCACCGACCTTCCCCCAAAGCCAGCATCAATCCCCAAACGAGCCCCCCCTCGCCCATTAAACTTTATCTCACCGCATTTCTAAATGGACTGGCCTTTTCATCAAAGAGTATTTTTAAACCCAAGGGGGGGAAAATCACTCCGACACTGAAACCTCTCTGCTCTCGCCCAGGGGATGCTGGTGCCGTACCTGGGTGGCACGGGAACGCGGTGGCGTTGGATGCCCAGACGGGGGCTGCTCCGACAGCCCCCAAGTTTGACCCAGATTCGGAGCCGCGGCTCCACTTCCCAGGGAAAAAAAAGAAGAAAGAAAAAAAAAAAGGACATTTGTTCGGGGCTCCAGCCCGCCAGCATCAAGGGAAAGACTTCAAGGGATTTTGAAAAAAAGGCCCTACAAGCAGACTCTGCCGCGCTAGGTATAAATAAAAACCTGGTTTAAAAGGAGAAGTGAGAATAACCCCAATAGAGCCGTGTTGACCCCGACCCACTCACCGCATCCGGAGATTCCCGAGCATCCTTCAGGGCAGGCAGAGCCCGGTCCCGGGGACCTGTCCCGGTACGAGGAGCCGGGCTGGTCCCCGCAGCCACCCATGGCCCCTGCCAGGGCCAGCAGAGGAGCCAGGGAAGCTCCGACCCCAAACTGCAGCACGGATCTTCCGCCTGGCGCGACGGCAAAAGAGGGATGAAACGAAGCTCGTGTCACTCCCCGGGAACGGAGCTCGGCCAGAAATCCCTCACTGGGGGCTTCTCCAACACTCTTACACACAGCCCCCCGACAGGACGGATTTTAGGACATTTTCCTTTATCTTTTTTTTTTTTTTTCCTTGGGAGCGCATTGACCGGGCATCTCCCCTGCCCAAAATACACAACAAACCCCAAATCTGGGGAGATTTCCCCCCCCAGACTGCATAAACGCAGACAAGTCCCAGAGGGGGAGCTGGGGGCTGGCACTCGCTCGCCCACCCCGTACATGGCAAGCGATGCCCCACACTCTGCAGCCCCCACGTCCCCCCCCCAGCCAGAAACCCTGCACAGAGGGGCCAGAAAGCGAGAAAAACCACATCCAGGTCCCCCTGCAGCCAGCACATGTCAGGGACCTTTTCTCTCCCCACTTTTGCATGCCCCCCCAAACCCTCCTGAGCAACCCCCGGGGCTCCATCAGCCGGGTGCGATGTATGAACCCCCCCCTCCCGACCCCCCCGTTGCCGTAACGCAGGATCTGCCGGAGCATCCCAGGCACCTGAGAAGCGAGTGCCTGATCCTGACCCCCCCCTTCAGAGGGGGTCCTGCACCCCAAGCACCAGCAACACACACACCCCCCCCACCACGCGCGGGCGGCTTCGGAGCCCTTCCCAGGGCATTTTGGTGGTTTTACCCCCATCCACTGGGGTCTTCTACAGAAACCAGCACCGCTCCCCACGCCGGCCAGCTTTGCACGGGTGCAGGATCCAGCCCCACACGTCCCAGTCTGCCCAGTCCTCTCCTTTACCTCCTTCTGGTCTTACCATGGATCCCCCCCCACTACAAACCCACCACCCCCAGTGCTGGGGGAGATTGGAGGGATGGGAACAGGACCTACTTGGGGGGGGGGGGGGGGGGG
>JAOXNO010000014.1:3563350-3574566 GCA_028565335.1 Limnodromus scolopaceus | reverse complement strand
CCCCCCTTGATATAAATACCAGCCTACCAGTCGACACAGAGTACATACATCTTAAACAAACACTTGGCCGGGCTGTTTATCTCCACAGCCTTTAAACAAACTCTTTCAAAGGTTTCTGCTGATATGAGAGATTTACTGAAAACCATTCGCCCTTCTTAAAAGCCTCTCAGTTTATGCTGCTATGGGTGAAACGAATAGTGTTTTAGCCTGGAGTTTTCTGTCTTCTGACCGCGTGTTTATCCTAGGGGCCACTGCTGGCTTTGATAGGAGAGCAGCACGGACACAAATCTTTACGAGGGAAAATATAAAATAAACCCAGAAACTCTGTGTGCGTGTGTGTGTGTGTGTGTGTGTGTGTGGCACGGGTGGAGGGGACGGGGCAGGGAGGAGTGAATGAAAAGTTTCGTCCTTGTTAGTGTCACCCTCGGCACCTCCAGCATCCCACCTTGTTATCCCGTGGCATTCCTTATTCCCATGAAATTTTTCATCCCTGCGATCGGTGTGGGGCTCCCTGAGAGGACAGATTTCCAGCAGCTCTCGGACAGACAGCTCAGCACCTCCGGGGGGGCACGCCGCCCTCACGCCGATGGGTTCGCAGAGCAGGATTCATTAAACCTCCGGCAAAAAAACCCAAAACCATACACAAATGAGAGACATCAGAGTTGCTGCCAGAGCAGCGAGGATGTCAGTACAGCCCCAGGCACTTCATACCGTCTCAGTGCGTTTTCAGCCCCATTTCACAGGTGGGGAACCTGAGGCAGAGGGAAACGATGTGCTCAAGGACACTTGGGAAGTAAATGGGAGGAATTGGACCTGAGCTTAAATACTAGATGGGCCTGCTTCAAGTGAGGCTGATCTGCTGCTTCTGACTCCGCCATAAGAAGAAGAAAAGGGAGAAGACAGATTGGAAGTGCTTTTGGAGGAGCTGAACCGTCCAGTGGGAAGAGCATTTTGCCCACCGTGCTTCGAAATCACACCTGGATTTTAACCGGGGCCTTTTGCATCTCGCCCGCGGCTTCGCAGCGATTGCTCCAGGCTTCAACCAAACCCAAAGGTTCTCACACCAGTTGGGAGGATTTGTCAAGATGGTCTGCAACGGGCAGAGCCGAGGCCTCCTGAGACCTGGCAGTGTCTCCAGGGATCATCCCGGGGGTGGTTTCGTGCCTGGGAGCCCCTGGTCCTCCTGCCCCCTCTGCGAGCAGCCCAAGAGCCTATGAGTGCAGGGGGGACAGTGTGTGGGGGCACAGGGATGTCCCCCAGGGTCCTGCCAGCGGGAAGGGTTGGAGCAGGAAGGCTGGATGCAGCGGGATGTGCTTGGAGATGCCGGGGGAAGGGGGGAAGCGGAGCTGGCAGCCTGGCAGGATCTGTCCTCGCTCATACCCGGGGATACCCAGGGCAGCAGCTTCAGTGAGGCTTTTTCTACAGGCTTTGATGGGTTTTCTGGTGAAACCCAGGCTAATTTCACCAGAGCTGTGGGTTTGCCCGGCACCCCACAGCAAGGTAATTAGAAGATTCTGGCCCGGCTGTAATTACCGCTCGTTGGATGTAGCGCAGGAGAGGATGCAGCGAGGCATGACCCGGGCTCACAGCCCCAGGTACAGGGGGGACCTTGTCCCCGTGACAGCACCCACAGCACGGGGACTGCTCCAAGGGGGGGATGCAGAGGGTGCTCTGCCCCACAGAGCTGTCTCGAGAGCCCTGCCACGATGCCCCCGTGTGCTGGGCACACTTTGAATAAAGACAGTCCCTGCCCCAAAGACCCTGCAATCTAGCAACAGGGTGAAACATCCCTTTTCCTTTGGTTTTTTTTTCAACCAGTTTACATTGTTTTCTCCAGTGTTTTCCAAGGAGGTGACCGAGCCTTCGATTCGCTTCTGCTGCAACGTGCCACGCAGAGGAGGAATCTGTTCCCTGGTTTCCAGCAGCCCAGGGCTTTGCAGCATTACGTGTCATTTCTTATTTACCCTCCTCCCTCGCTTATGACACACTCAGGTAGAGACCTGTTTGTTGTCAGTATGACACCCACGTTGGTAAACAAGGCGAGTTTACCCAGCCATCAGTCAGGGAGTTATCGATAGCAGGCACAGCTTTCCGACGGCAGGAACAACCTCAGGGTGGGCGAGAGCTCGGAGCCGGCACAGGCGATGCTCTGTCATCCAACATCCTCGGGGTCTCTGCCTCACAGGCACAGGACGAGGGTCTTGCACCGCCAAAAATCAGCCACCCAGGACGTGTTACATCGGGTTACAATCAGGTCTAGGCTCCTAAAGTTTTTATTTTCTTTTAGTGCTATATGACTTTTTTTTTTCTCCTCCGTGGCCCTCTAGCTCCCTGGATCTCCCAGGGGTTCAGCAAGCCGGTGGGAACAAAGCCACAGGACAGGTTTCAGAGTAAACACCGGCTGCCACGAGACTCCTGATAAAATTGCAAAAGCTCTGGCCACCCAGCCACCCTGGGAGATAGGACCTCACTACCCCGGCAGGCCTGGGAAGCAGAAGGCAAATAAAGAAAACCCCAAGAATTTTATTGGGGACCGCCATTGCAGCCCCGTGGCATGGGGTTTTCAGCCCATCTCGGAATAAGCTGGAGGCCTCACATGGGATTTGTGAATGCTGGCATTGACGGGGCCGCTTTTCCATCCCTCCTGCGGCCCCTCAGCTCGAGGCAGGAGAAACTCAGACGCTTCTGGGTCTCCAGCGAGGCCGAGGTCCGAGGCTGGCTGGTGGGAGGAGGATGAAGAAGACAGTTCCCAGATGTCTCCCTGCACCACCACGCGCACCAGGAGACTGGGTGATGTGGGGTTTCTCCAGGGCTAAAAGGCGGTTTGGTGTGCTCGGCGTTTAGGAGAAACCCGGCAAAAGAGCAAAGGTCAGGAGAGAAATGCTGGTATTTATTTATACAGGAGAGCTTTGTGAACAACATGTATTTGGGAGCCTTTCGAAACAACATAACTCGCCCTCCAGAGCTGCTAAACCAGTTTGGTAGCGACGCTCCTGCACACTCCGGGGCAGCCGGAGGGACGCTGCGGGAGAGGAAGGGCAGCCGGGAATGCAGCCCCCCCCCCGCCATCGCAGTCCCACAGCTCACCCCAAATCCCGGGGAGGGGGGCTCAGGGCATCCAGCCCTTCCCTGGGACACCCCGAGTCCCCTCCGTAGCCCCGTCTCCGGGTGCTGGTTAACCCAGGCTGAACACAGGCCTGATGCTGGGGTGAGGGGCGGGATGAGCTTAGCTCTAGATGGAAACCAAGGGGAAAACCCAAAGAGCTGCCCAGTCCTGACCTTTCCTGTGCTTGGGGAAACCTTGGAGCATTGCCCTCCCCCGGGCTTTTCAGACCAAGGATTTATGGCATTTGCTTTAACGGGTGTTTCCCCATGGGAATCCATAAGCCTGGGGTGCTCGGGATCCCTGACTCTGCGCAGCCCCCAAATCAGTAGCCGCTTCTGAAAACTCGTGGCCCCAAAGTGGAGTAGCCTTTGTGCAGTTGGTGCAAGTCTGAGAGCGGAGCCCAGCCGGGGTCCAGGTGGCAGCGGGGGCCCCCCGGCCCGTAACAGCCACCTCCCTTCAAATGGAAACTTTCCCTTATTTTATCGCCGTTTTACGGCTCCGGCGCAGATGAAGACGGCAAAGCCCAGCTGGGCAGAGGGAGGGATCCGAGCGGGAGCCAGGCAAGATGCTGCTGCCTCGGCTTGGGGCCATGCGTCTGGCAGCTTGGAGGGGAGTCGTTCATTATAAAAAGGGCTTTTTCTGGAGCCCCTCACTGCTGTGTGGGTCCTGCAGGAGGATGGGATGTTGTATCCGCCTCAATGGGTTCACCCGGCAGCGTTTTGGTGCTCACCACGGTGGCTGGACCACGGACCACCATGGACCATGGTGGCTGCTGCGGTGCCACCTGAGCATCAGCTCCTGGGCCATCCCCACTCCCTTCGCTGCTGGTCCTGGCTCCTGGGAAGGCAAACCCACACTGGTGGGGGCTCGGGGTGTTTCCGGGCACTGTATGGACAAACACAAGCTGGTAACAGCAGCGTGGTCAGCGGCTCTTCCCGAGCTGTGTCTCTAAAAGCTCAGATTTGCCCTCCGCATCCCATTTTTGGGGGGATCCTGCCTGCCGTATGAATGACCAACCCCTCCAACACCTCCGCCCCAGCCAGGGCTTCGGAGGGAAAAAATAAGTGGAGGCAAAAGCTTTGGCCCAAACCTGGCGAGTCTGACTTGGAAACACTCCCGCAGCGCCGCTTGGGATCGGTAGCTCATTTTTTCGCACACCCCGACGGGCAGCTCGACCCCAAAGACATCCCCGGCCCCTTCCACATCCCCACGGCTGGTGGCAGGCAGCCTGTCCCCCCGCCGTGGGGAGCAGCGCGGTGGCCACGAGGGTCCCCGCACCGAGCAGGAGGGAGCCCCGCTGCCGGCGAAACGTGGGTAGCACAGACGGGCCCTTGAGCATACACCGAAGAGAAGACTTTTTGTTCACATGTGTTGGCTCAGCTCAAATAACTCATCGGGGACCCGGGCTGCAGGCTGGAAAGGGAAGAAACTCTCTCCAGATGAAAGGATGTCAGAAAATTGTATTTAGTCAACTGCGTGTGTGTGTTAGAAAGGGGCGGAGGGAGGAAGGGGCCGCGGAGGCTGTTGCTGTGACTGACTTTCTGACTTCTTAACTTGTCAGCATATCCTAAAGTTAAAAATGCACATGCACACAGGACTGCAGCCAAAGAGGCTGTCTAGCCGCAAATCCAGATGTGGGGGCCACTGCGCAGCCAGCCAGCCCCGCTCTCCCTGAAACGACTTTCAGACTAAACAATTGTGACTTGGCTGTGAGAGGCAGCGCAATTCCAGATGCTGCTTTCCTTTCACGTTGTTTTAATTGGGCTGGCAGGCGCAAGGGCTCTTTCAGTGAGAGGAAAGCTTCCCCACGGGACCGCAATGTTTTGGCAAAGCTCCCACGCTGCTACCTTAAGAGAGGGAAGGAGAGGGAGAGGAGGGGAGGCAGGGAGGTGGTGGTGGGGAGAAAAATTGAGAGCGACTTTCCAAGGTGTTTACTGCTGCGAACGGCTGCTGCTTCGCGTTTTTATCTGCTGAAATTCTCACCTTTTTTTTTTTTCTTCCTTTTTTTTTTTTTTTTTAAGTTCAGTTTGTTTAATGTCACCCTGGAAAAAATAAAACACACAAGGACACGGGGTGATGGGGACTTGCAGCCCGGAGTGTGAGCCGGTGACACGGCCAGGCAGTGCTGGGACAGCCCTGGGAAGGACGTACCAAGCTCCGGGCTTGACCAGGGCAGCAGCTGAGAGCCACGGTGGGTTTCAGTGGTGGCCATCCTCATGGACGCTTCCCCATCTCTTCCCAGATGTTGACGGTCACAACAGCTGGACGGAGCCGGGGGGTTGCCCTTCACCTCGCAGCGGCAGAGTGGGAAGCGATAAGGGCTGTTAAAATCTCCTCCTGAGTGATGTAGGTGCTGACACCCAGACCCAGCTCCAAGGGGAAAACCCCACGTTCGGGTGGTGAACACCCTCGTCTGGTCCTGCCCGAACTGCCCACGCCGGCTGGTAAAAATGGGTTAAACCAACCCATTTTGGTACCCCCCCATCGCCATCCGTGCTGCTCCCCTATTTATCCCCCTTCTCCCGCAGCATCCCCAAGGGAGAAGGAAGCAGGGCTTTGTCCTCGCAGGGTTAAACCCGCCTGGTCCTTCCTCCATGGGGTGAGACCCCAAATGCTCTTTTAACTGCCTTGAAGTGGTGTGCCGGCCGCCCGGCCGCTGCCAGCGGCTGAGTCAACAGCACAATTTTAGCCTGGGCCGGGCTCCTCTCCCGAAGCCAGGCTGAGCCAAGGGAGGCACAACCGACGCCGAGATGGGATTTTAAGGTGGAGTCTGGAAAAAAACCACCCGGGAGCCCCACGGGGAGCAGGGGAGGCGAGAGGGGAGCGTGGAGCCAGAGAGCTGTCCCCACCGGAGCAGCCGCGGCGCCGGGGTAACGTGGCTGCCGGCAGCACCCGGCCACTTGCAGAACACACGGAGCGGCAAAAATACGGCTTTGCTATTTTTGTGGGGATGCTAAAATCTCAGGGAATGCTGCCCGGCCGTGGGGAAGGGGTTGGCAACTTGGTCCCCTTCAGTGGTGCCACCGGGATGGCTGTCCCCCTGGCCGCGCAGCCCGGCGGGCACTGCCCTCGCCACCATCCCCCGGCTCGTTTGGCTTAAAATTGGGAGGTCTGAATTCCTGCTGGATGCTGTCTTTGGGACTCAGGAAAGGCCGGTCATCGGCCTCCTCCGTCCAGCGCTTCCAGGAGCGACAGGTACTTCCGATTCATGAAATGCGAGGCGAAAAAATAGACGCTTTTGGGGTCGGGGGGCTCTGACAACGCAAACAGAGAGAGGAACTGAAATTGCTGTCCCAAACCCAGCCCGGCTTCTGGGCCAAGTGCGCTGGGAATGTTAAAAAATAATCAGGAAGGTTTTCTAGACAGGAAAAAAAAAAAAAGTCCCAAACACATCCTTAGCCTGCGCCCTTACAAGTCCCTTAACTCTTTTTTCCCCCCTCTAAATGGGGAGGGAAATAGTGTGTTTTTCTGCTTTGGTTTGTTTGGGGGGGTTGTTTGTTTTGTTTGTTTTAAAACTTTGGCCTCATTAATTTCCAAAAAAAATTTCCCCCCAATAAAAGGAAAACATGGAAAGAAAAACAAACTATTAGAAAAGAGAGGAGGGAGGAAATGTTATTTAAAAGGTTACCAGACCACATCATTTTCCAATGATATTATATACTCCCTGCAGTATCCAAAATATATATGGGCCTTAGGCCAAGAATGTAAAAAAAAAAAGAAGAAGAAGAAGAAGAAAAAAAAAAGAAAAAAAAAACACCCAGCGTAGACACAACATCTGGACAGAGGCTGAACAAAACCTCCATTTATCACACTTAATCCTGCAATGAAGCAGTCAACAGTTTACTTCTGTTTTGCTAATTTAGCTGCTTTCATGCTTCCGAGGTGGAAAAGCCAAAGTAAAAGCTTTGAACTAAGTGTCACTTTGTGAAGTTACTTCTCCTTTTTCTCTTTTTCATAAAACTTTCTCCTCCGTTCTTTTTTTAATCCCGTGCTTTTATTAATTCCACCTTCCCTGCCCCCTCATGATTTTTTTTTTGCCTTTTTTATATACATTTTTTTTTTGCTAGGATCGGTAAGAAAATCTGGTGGCACATCCCGTAGGGACAAACCCGGCGGCTGCCTGTGCCCACAGAGATGGGGGCCAACCCACTGAATCCTGCCCCCCCCCGTTTCCACCCAGACACACACAAACTCCATGGGGTTTGGTGCCTGGAACGGCTCCGGTGCCG
Organism: Limnodromus scolopaceus; assembly: GCA_028565335.1. Classification (NCBI taxonomy): domain Eukaryota; kingdom Metazoa; phylum Chordata; class Aves; order Charadriiformes; family Scolopacidae; genus Limnodromus; species Limnodromus scolopaceus. The sequence goes on along the minus strand of JAOXNO010000014.1, from coordinate 3,567,231 downwards.
GTGGGATTCGTGCCACCCCAGTTGCCCCAAAGTTAGGGAACTGGTTGAGCTGCCCAAACCCATATGGGGGTGCCCAGAGCAGCCCCCCAGGGTGGAAAAGTCTGAGCTGAGCAGCTCGTATGGCCCATGAGGGGTGTGCATATAAACCTGCTCTCACCTAAAAACCGCCTCGGAGAGGGGGTTTTGATGGAAAATCCATTTTCTCCCACACCACTACGGGTGGTGAGGGCTTCTGTGGGTGAAATGTGCCTTTTTCCCCAGGAATCGGTCAACTTCTCATTGAAAACCAAATCATATCAGAGCCGGGGTCCCCCTTTCCCTTCCAAAAGGGCAGTGGCCACCCTGGGGAATTGGGAGACGGGGCTCCGGGTGCGTCCCCCCTTCTCTCCTCCCGCCGCCGCGTTTGGGGGTAGCACTGACCCTGATTTCCCTTCTCCCCTGAAAAAAAGCACATGTTCTCAGTAGAGAAAACCCCCCATTTCCTGACCTACTGCGGTGCAAAGATGAGTCCGTACATATGTCTGCCTGCTCTCTTCCACACCCGCAGCTCCTACCATTAATTACAGAGGCAGATTTCGCTGTCCTCGGAGAAAAGTCTCTTCCTTCCAAGGAGCTATAAAGTACCCGACACCCTGTTTGGGGGCTGGCGATGATAACGACAACCGCAGCAGCAACCACAGCACAGCTCCATCTCCCCAGGAGCTACAGGCTCCGGGGGATTCTTCTTCAGCTGCTGAAATAGGGACTTGTGAGCCCAAATTCAGGCTCCCGAGTTGGAAAAAAACGTCGCCCTCCCCCCGAAGCTGTGTTGCCCAAAGCAGTTTGGGGCTCTCAGAGAGGAGGTCGGTCTGTCTCAGCCCAATGTTTCACTGAAGTTGAGGAGGAAACCCCAGTTTCTGTTGGAAATGTGGACGTTTCCATCCCTGGGACAGCATTTCGCCGGGCACAACCTTTGCAGGAGAGGAGGGTAATTGGAAATGTGGACGTTTCCATCCCTGGGACAGCATTTCACCAGGCACAGCCTTTGCAGGAGAGGAGGGTAAAACCCCCCTGGGAATCCAGCCAGGCCAGGGTATTTGCACATATTTAGTAAACACAGTTATTTGTCTGCTCTTGTAGCTTCTTTACATTATTTTTGTTGTGTCAAGAGCGAAAAGAGACAACAAATATCCATCCTCAGAGGCTTAATTAATATTTGTTAAGACCAAAATAGCCCACATCTCAGGAACTGCAGGGTGTCCGGTCTGTTTTGACCTGAACATTATCAGGCAGCGCTCAACGCAGCTGGGGAATTAGGGTTATTTTGGGGGCTGTCGGGTTCTCTGCTATTGTTATATGTAAGGTATCGCCAGCTTTTCCCTCACTTGATGTGGTTTCATGCGTGTGTCAAAGGCTGGCTCGTCTCTGTAGACACTACTTATTACTGTTTTATAAACTGGAAGAATAATGAAGTAACCAACTAACTGAGTGCTTTAAGATCTGCAAAGGAAAAGCCTTGTGGGGTGCGAAATGCGGAAATATTAATAGCTTATCCAGAGCAGCTCGCTGGCCCTGAATGCCGGTATTCAGCAGTGACACAGGCTGCATACCTTGTCTAACAGACACATCAATACGAGATTAGATAAGGAACAGCACATTCAGGCTGTCTAGAGAAAAAAAAAAAAAAAATTATAAATAAATAAAATAATAATGTACCCAGCTTTGAAAAAGAGGAGTGGAAAATCGCCGGCATGCGTGATGTTGTTACGGCCTCCAGCCCCGGTTCAATGGACTAATTCTATGAAAACAAGCATCGGTCTGAAACGAAGCAACAAGTCACCCTTCCACCTCTGAGTTAATAAGAACCATGGGCTCCCCCCATGCCCTTTTGGGGCAGATGTCCTGGATGTAGAGTCGGTGTCCGCAGATATTTAGTACTTTATACATAAGTGTGGGCCCCATAATGTTAATGCGATGAGTTTTCTCTGTCCATAGGACAGCAAAGAAATACAAGTTAAGCTGTTTGAAGTGGGAGTTACCAGTGATAACAGCCAGACCTTTTCTTTTTGGAGGTGTCAGTCTCTGGTCTCAGGGTGGCAAACTGCGGGCTCCCTCCCACACGTGGTGTTTAGTCCCCACTTCTTATTTCTGGACCCCAGCGGGAGGTAAATCGGGCTGTGCCCCGCTGTGGCTCGGCTTCTTGTGGTCCGTGGTGTGCTCATGCCACCAACGCGTCACCCCCTTGTCCCCAGCTCCTGCCTCCTTCACAGAACGGCTACGTCCATCTGCTGTGGGTGTAAAGAGCAAAAACTGCTCAGAGGCCTTCGGGCTCCTGGAACAGCCCTCTTAAAACCCACTAAACAATATCGAAGTGTAAGAGAACGAGCCCTGATTTGTTGCTCTCTGGACCTGCCCGGTAGCTGGAAGAACAGGCGTTTCCCTTTTTGCTCCTCCATTCCGGCAAACTTTTGCAAGGCTTTGAGCTATTTCCCAGCAGGGATTTTTTTTCCCATCTCTTTCCAGAAGCTTGTCTTAGCTGGAACCAGGAGAGCCATACTGCTGTGCAAAAGCTGTTCCCTCCCGTACCCTGCCCGGTTCTGCCAGCTGTAGATGTTGAAGGATACTTCAACATAACTTAGCTCACGCATCTTAGCATCCCGCCGCAAGCTGAGCCACTGCAAATTCAGCTGATAATAAATATTCACATTATTTTTTTTCCGCATTAAAAGACAGGATCTGAGGGTTTGCACGTGTTTGCGGCCCAGGGCACGGCCGGACCAGAGACCCCCCCAGCCTTGCTGCGCCCGCGGTCCCCGAGGCCACCGCCGTCTCCCCGGCGTGACGTAACCCCCGCTGCATTCCCACGGCTCTCCAGCGCACAGACAGACTATTTCCACCCTAGCATGTCGCCGCGGGGTCAGCCGTTCATGTTTACTGTAGGGGAAGGAGGCTGCTGCAAACATTCCTCCTGGGTGCCTGGCCCCCGGGCGGGAGCTCTCCCACCCCCTCGGGCAGCCCCCCTGCCCTGGGAAAAGCTGCTGGAGGCAGCGCCCGGCTCTGCCCGCCTGGTGCAGGTGCAGCTGGTGGGGAAAGGGACCCAGACAGCATTTCAGAGACCCTTTGGTTGCAATGAGGTTGGTGGGCTTCAGGATAAGACCTCTGAGCCTTCGGATGGAGGGTCTGGCCATGCTGGCCCCTTCCAACGATGGAGTGGGCTGCATTTCCCAAGGGGCACAGCCACGCCAGGAGCTCGGCACCCATCCTTCTGCATCCTCAGTGCTAGGCAGGGGGTTATGGCCCCCAGTTTTCAGGCAAATCGCCTCCCAGGGGCTTTCTCCCCCCTCGGTACCTCCTGCCCCAGCATGGTTAATAAATTATATCAAGTCCGGCAAGCGCTGCAAGCTGCGGCACTGCTGCCCGGCCATCGGCATCCCTTCCCGGGGGTGGCAAAGGCCCTCCCTGCAGCTTTCCAACAGGGAACCCCCCCAGCATCTGGCAGGAGCCACCGTCCATCCCTGTCGCGGCGCGGAGGAGCTGCCGAGGGAGGGCAGGGGTGGACCGGAGAGGTCAGCAGGGAGAGGAAACCTCCCGCCTCGGCAGCCACGCTGCCTGCTCTTGCTCCGGCTGCGGCACAAAGACCCCGCTCCCACCCACCTTCGCTCATCCCCAGCTCCTGGTTTCCGTGCCAGGGTTTTTGGAGTGTATTTTGGGAGCTTTTGGGGAGTGAATTTGGCCCTGCTCAGGAGAGAGGATCGCCCCTGAGCCAGGCTGGGAGCAGGGCTCCTCGGGCTGGTGCAAAAGGGATGCTCAATTGACATCTGCTACCCCCCCGACACGCAGAATAAATAGCCCAGTTCCCAAATCCACCCGTTCCCCTCCACGCACAAAAAGCACCGGCGGTC
>JAOXNO010000014.1:3547373-3560446 GCA_028565335.1 Limnodromus scolopaceus | reverse complement strand
TTTGGATTCAGGACCCAGGCAGCCAAGCAAGGCTGCTGTCATCGATTCCCGATGACATCCTGGCCCGTTTGTGCACAAAGGTGTGTTTCCCCCAGACAGCACCAACCCTCCTCCCAGCCCGGTGCTGGTTCTCGTCACCATCACCCACCTCTGGACCAGTAGCACCCATGGCCCATTGCCACCGGGCGAGGTACCGACCTCCAGGAGCGCATCCCTGCAGGCATCACCCCTCCCGGTGTCCCAGCCCCTGTCCCGCAGGACACGCCGCACCGTGCGGGACATTTCCTGCCAGTGGCTCGGCAAACCCCTGAAATCTCCCCGTCCTGCCAGGAGATTCCTCCCTAATACTCATTAAGCCGCTTGCAAATCCCTGGCTGAACATGGCTGCACAAGTTTAATAAAGCAGAAGACAGATGCCATCAATCATGTGGCCCCGCCACACATCTGGGGGAAATCCAGGGCCATTACTCTCCTTTCTTCTCCCCACCTCCATGTCCCAGCAGTCAATACCCCAGGAGTTACGCAGGACGGGTCTGCCCCCCACCTGGGCTTCCCGCACCTTCTCCATCCCCCGGGGGGCCTTTCCCTCTCCCTGCTCCCCATCACCCGAGGCCCAAACCTGGCAGAAGCGCTGAAGGGTCTTTACGCCTCGCATAAGCCGTTCTCCTCTGGGCAGTGGGATTTCCATCTTGCGGTCGAATTTTTTTCTTTTGCTTTTAGATATGACCAGGCTGGGAGCAGGGCTCCTCGGGCTGGTGCAAAAGGGATGCTCAACTGACATCTGCTACCCCCCGACACGCAGAATACATAGCCCAGGGAGGTCCCCACAAAGGGCCACGAGCAGAGGAAGGACCCCAGCTCCCCGTTTTGGTCGTGCAAAGCAAGGCAGGGGCCAGGGGGAGAAGGAGAGCAGGGAAAAGGCACAGGAGAAAAGGGAGGAGAGCAGAGCCTGGGGCTTTATCCTTCCACCTTCACGTCGTGCTCTCTCCCTCTCATTTTCGGCATCACCTCCTGCTTGGAAGCGGCGGGAGCAGGGAGGAAGACGATCCCTTCAACAGGGCTCAGCACGTAGATTTTTGGTTTGAATTCAGACGATGGCACCTTCGCTCCCCATCTGGAACCAATCCACACCTTTCCTCAACTGCTTCCATCAGGTGGGAGACAACATTTATTGAGCAGATGTTCTCTGTGGAGGAGTCAGGACCTCGCTGGTGTGTCTGAGCCACGCATGGCCAGAGCAGGCACTTCATTTAGGAAACGCGGCTTTCTTTTAGCACAGGAATCCTCTGCTCTGCCTCAGATTCACTGAGAAGACCTCCTATTTATTTGTTTTACAAGTTCCTGCCTTTCTAAAAATCTTTAAATAAAGACACACGTTGCAGCCGACCGTCATGATGATGCGATGGAGCTCACCCGGGCTCCAGCAGGCTCTGGTTTCTTTCGGCTTTTGCAGCCCTGATAGCGAGGTGAGAGGCAGGTGAGCGAAGGGGGGTTGACGGGTGGATTCATTGATCGATCTGCCCCACTTTCCTTTTGGGCAATCAGGGATAACTTGTCACCCGAGGGTGACAAGGGCGCATTCCCGGCGATGCTGCGGTGTTGGTGTGTGCACCAACACCGTGGTTTTCACCGTGGTGGCTCCATCTCAGTGGTGGAAAATCAGTGAAGATCCAGTGGTCACTGGATTTTGGATTTTGTCTTTCAGCTGGGCTCATTTCTCTAGGGTTCCAGGTTGAGCTGGTGTCACCAGGAAGACACGGGCTCCTCAAGTTCTTTCCTCTTTCCAAGTGTGGGTGGGAGCACAGCCTGGGCAAGGAAAAGCTGCCTGGGATGGAGAATAGTGTGGCAAAGTGGCATGTAAAGATCCTCACTAGCCTAAAATCAGGCCAAGCCACGTGGTTGGACAGACACAATTTCAGAGAGCCCCGAGGCCACATCAAGGATGGCCATTAGCTCTATGGGACAACAGGAATGTCCCGCTTCTGCCCCAAACCTGGTGGAATTGAGGATTATCCCTCTCCTCTCGCCGCATCCCCGGGCTGCGACGGGAAATTCCTCTCTATTTGCTTGGTGTTGAGACCAGAGGGAAGCCGGGAAAATAGCCCAGCAGGAGCCACTGCTTAACTAAAGCTATCTGTTAAATAAAGTGGTCTTTAAAGGTTTAGGGAGGCGCTTTCCCCACCGGGTCCCCAGGGCTCGTGCTGCCAGCCGTCCCCTGGGTGCCACCGCCGTCGCCTTGACTGGCAGCTCCCGGTGACAGACAAATAGACCTGGCAGGAAGGACGGCGCTTTGGCTCCCACACAAAGTTCTGCCAACTCGCCAAACACGCTTCTCATTGCTGGTTTGCAAAAGCCTCGGTATGTATTTATTTAAAAAAAAAAAAAAAAAAGAAACACAACAGAGAGATGGAGGGATTTGATGATCTGATCTCTTTATGCAGACCCGTGCTTACGATCGGGGATGCGTTATTGACTCATAGAGCATCCTGGGACTGCAATAATGCGTGGGGTTTAGTTTGGTTTTGTCTCCATCAGCCTCAGAGGGATTTAACACGCTAGAGCCAAACAGTTTAGTGCATCCAGCTGGGATGGCAGGGCTGCTGGGTCCCTCTCCCAGCTCGTGGAGGGGGGATTTGCGCATGGTTACAGAGCAGACCAAAGGCAAACTCTTCCCTCTGTCTGGTGGAAGGCTCAGGGTGGGATCTGGGACCAGTCACCCCAACTCGTACAGTGGCAATCCATGGGGAGGAAGGTACCTGTTTCCCAAAAAGTTGAAGTGGGAAGTGTTACCTAAAGGCACTGAGAAGAGTAAAGACTGGCTTCATGGCACCCTTCAGCTCAGCATAGGGGCTTCAGATACTCAGACGTGTTCATGGCTTGTCCTCTCTTGTCCTCTTCATGGTGCCCATCCCTTCATGGAAGCCCCCCACAGGCTTCTCCACTTTGCTCCTTTGGACCAGACGACACCGTCCAACCCATCACAAGAGGACGCAGGGGATAAAAAGCCCGTGATGGCCCGTTTCGTCCCCGGTGCTGCTCTCCGCCGGCGTGGGGAGGGAAGCGTCTGGGCTGGAGCCCGTAAAGGGCCAGGCTGATTCCAGCAGGAGCCGCAGAGTCCGTCCGGGCTCCGGCGCGGGCTGTCGGCCAAGTCCCACATGTGGGATAGATTAGCCACAGTGGCTTAGAGGGGCTTCTCTCGCTGCCACTCACCTATCCGCCCGTGTGGCAGAGGGGATGGCAGAAAGGTTTTCACAGCTGGAATAAATTGCAGGGAGGAGGAGGAGGAGGGGTTTGGGAGAGACAAAAAACAACATTGAACTCAAGATGGAAGAAAGACAGTATTAGCGGAGGTAATGGAGAAAATATGTGTGTGTGTGAGAGAGAGGGTATTTTATTTACAGTCTGTTTGTTTGGTGTTGCCCACACACGGTGAAAGCTGGGCAGTGGCTGGACTCCAAAATCCCAGCAGGCGCTTTGGCTCGGAGAGGTGAGGAGAAGTAGAAAGGGAAAAAGAAGGGAAGAGGGAAACACAGAAAGAAGGAGAGAGAGGTGGGATCAGAAAAGGAAACAGTCAAGTGGCACTTGTTTGGACAGGGAAGGCACGTAGTGGATGGGGTGATGGAAGATCGCTGGGACTGCCTTTGCCTCTGCTCGTGGTGGAGATGGCTGGACAGGGAGATCCCCTCATGTTTCCTCACCCCCTCTGGCAAACCTTTGTGGTTGGTGATGCCTTCCTCAAGGGATATCAGTTCAAAACCAGCCCTCTCCATCCTTTCAGAGTTGAGCCAGCCATGGTTCCTGGGTGCAGGGTGCCTCACCTGCATCTCTGCCTGGCCTCCTCCATCTCTTCCTCACCACATCTCCTGCTCCCCTACCCTGAGCCCAGCACTGTGCTTAACCCCATGGTGTCCCACAGCACTTCCAGCACTGTCATGGTCACACAGAGCCAATAGAGGCTTGGGTTAGAGGCAGCCAGAGCTGAGCACCAACAAGAAAACCAGGAGCAAGCTTTGCCCTGCCCAGAACTTCCCTGGATCCAACCAGTGGCTCCTCCCAACAAGGTGAAAGTTGCTCCTTCCCAAGCCCTCTCCATCTGCTCCCCATTGATGGTGGCACAAACTTTCATTTGCTGGTCATTAGTCAGCTGTACCCAGTCATCTCCTCCAAACCCAGGGCCACAGCTTCCACCAGCACCCTCAACATCAGCCTTGGGATGAGGGGAAAGGAGAGGAGGAGGGGAAGGAGGTGACAGTGACATTGCCACTCGAGGAGCTCCAGCAGCCATCACTGACCCCTCTGGGCATCCCTGGGGAGGGATAAGACAACCCAGTACTCCCCAGTGAAAGGTTTTATTCTTCATCCTCTTCCCCCTGCCCCAACTCATGAAATATTGGAATTAATATAATAACACACCTTAATAATATTATCCCTTGTCGAGTCCATAAAAGTCCCCTCTTGCATTACGGCATTTGAGAGACTATTAAGTTTTAAGGCCACGAGACCTCCGTGAAGGAGAGAAGTCATTTCCATTTTTTTTTTCTTTCTTTCGAGGGCGCTGGAGTTTACGGGGTAGTCAGCAACTGGGATTGACGAGCCTCCTCCCCAACAGCACGTGGGCCAGCACTCTCACCGGGGAGGGCAGGGCCCAGGGCAGCGGTGATGGGGGTCCCAGCATGTCCCCAAGGATGGGGCGTGTGATAACATGGGCTTGGAATGGCTGATGTGGGTTTTTTTTGCACTTGGTTCTTCCCAAATCCCAGGTTTTCTCGCAGAGACAGGTGTTTAGGAGAAGATTGCTCTGATTGAAGATTGCTCAGTGGTGTGAGGATGGGAAACATCCCTTGTTTCATCCCACAAGAGGTTTGAGATCCTTGTATGCATTTCCATCCCTCTACACCTCTGAGCGTGCAAATATCCCGCAGAGCGCAGAGTTATCAGATAAATTAAGCATCCCTTGTTCCAGAGCAGACCTGTTTGTTATTTATTCTGGATATCTCCAGCAGTATGGCAGAAAAATGTTAAATATTTTCATTTCTACCCCACAGGAAAATAGCCCGCCTGTCCTGTCTGCATGGGCTGGTTCTGAGCTCATGTGAGAGCAGAAATAATGCCCTGGTCACACCAAGAGTCCTGCCCGGGCTGGGCAAAGCGACCTTGTCCTCGGGAGGGCTCGGTGCACACGTAAAGATTGCAGAGACAGGCAGAGCTGGAAGGAAACTGCTGGGGTTTTTTTTCCAAAACTCAGTCCAGGAGTGATCTGAGCATTCATTCCCCCAAATCCAAAGCTCTAAGCGTTTTGGATGCGGTCGGGTCACTGCTGCTGGCTGGGATTTGGGGGTGATTTGGCTCGAATCGCTTCCTGCTCAGCAATGAGGCACAGAGCGAAGCACGAGAGAGCCCTGGCTCCTGGGGCCATTCCCGGGCAGGTACTTTGGCATCTGCCCGGCCTCGCTGACAAGCGGATCCTGCTGTTTATGCAGCCCAGAATTGCATTTGGCTTGGATTTAGCAAAGCACTTTGTCTCAAGTGCTTCTCTAAGCAGGGATGGCCTTCACCCTGCTCTCCGGGCTAAGCAGGTGCTTATGTGCTTTGGAGGCGCAGAAACCACCGTGGCTACAGAGCAAACAAGGTGCTCGATGCTGAGGTTTCCCCAAAACTGGTGTCCTCTGGCCAGTCCTAGGACACGAGCCACTGTCCAGGCAGGCTGGTGGGGGCTGGCGGCTCCCAGCGTGTTGATTGATTATCAACAATATACCATATATCAATATACCATATATCAACAATGCCAATTATCAACAATAATCACCATACCAGCTTGCCCTGGAGAAGGGAGATGGCAGGAGAAGGGAGATGCCCAGGAGATGGGAGGTGACAGAAGGGAGATGGCAGGAGAAGGGAACAAAACACAGCTCTGCATCGTGCTGGAAGTCAAGGCTCCCTCTCTGGGGCAGGTCTCGGAAAAATGCAGCAAGGGTGGAAAATTCGGCATTTTGTGTGGAAATGGGTGCAGCGACTGCAGCCAGAGCAGCCCCTTCTTCTGAGAGCAAGTGGGGAAAATACGGGGGGGTGCTGCAGACTGTCCTTCCCCTTTCGTTTCTGCTCACCCTCACTTGAGAGTAAAACACCACCAGGATGAAAACACGAAAATCTGATCCCACTCTTGCGGGGAGCCGTGCAGAAGCTGTGGGTGACAGCGGTGGGGACACAAAGCTGGCTGGTGTGAGCTGGGAAAGCACCGGTGCAGCAGGAGGCACTCGGCCCGTGCGTGCCAGGAGAGAAAGGGTTTGCAGAGCTCGGGGTTAATACCGCGCTAGGGTCTTGGTGGGGGGGGAGTTTACCTTGGCAGTTTTTATGCGCTGTGAGAATTCGAGGGATTGTCCCCAAAGAGAAGCAAAGATTCGCAGCCCAAACCTGCTGGCACGGTGGGAAGGCAGGGGGACCTTCACTGAAAGGCGAAGCAGATAAAAAAAGCAAAGCGAAAGGCGCACGTCGGTAATAACAGCCCCTCGGTGAGCGAAAGCGAGAGGAAAACCAAAGCGAACGATGAAAGGAAAGGAGAATGTAAAAATTTCTCCCCTTTCAGCAGGAGTATCGAAGTGACTTTAAGCAGCCGGTCAGACTCACAGAACTATTCGCTCCGGATTTCTGCCTTCGCTGAAGGCGGCGGAGCTGTTTGTGATTCACCCCCAAGTTAAGGAGCTCTGATTTGCAGGGTTTAACCTGCCGTTCCCTGGGTTGTTCCCAGCCTGTGCCACGCAGGGAGTTCAGCCTCGGCACCGGGATCTCACAGTTGCAGTTTCTCCCTCCTGTTTGCTGTGTTGCCAAAGAAGGGGCTCGTGACAAACGTGTATTTTTTTTTTTCTTAAAGCCTCATTTCACAAAGACACGGCCTTACGGAAAAAACCTCCACCTTCACTAAAAAAACAAATAAAACATCCTTCTGATTGCCAAGAATAGTTTGAAAATGTGACCACCGCAGCCTCAAAAAACCAGAAGGCCAATTAAAAAAAAAAACCCTTTCACATTTATTATTATGTAAAATCTCATGCTCTTTAGGGCAATCTCATGATTATGAAGGGGTCAGGGGAACTGATTTATGATTAGAGAGCTCTTGGCATCGGCAATATTGTATATGTTTTAATTTTGAACCTTAATAATCCATCCAATATGCAGCACTTGATCATGACACTCATTTCTCACATATAATTTTCCAAGACTCTACACATCCACCTTCACCTCCTCTAACACACACACACACACACCCGCCTGCGCCGCGCCGAGGAGGTGTTAAACCCGGTCCCTGCCCCAAAGTCAAACGCCACCCAACTTTCCCCCTTTGGAACCAAAGCCCCCCAAAACAGCCCAGCAGGACGCGGTGCCGCTGCCGTGTCACACGGTGTTTCCATCCCCTTCCACGGACACTTTGGCAGCCGGCGCTCTCGCCGAGTGGACGTTTCTATGCAGGTGAAGGGAAAACCAGGCATTTCTCCGGGTTTTTTTTGGTCAATTCTTCTCCTGAAAGGGAAAAGGAAATCCTGACCTTTTTTCTTTCCTAAAATCTTACATTTGTAAAGATAGGCTGGGTTTGCTCATTGGTCGCAAGGTGCCTCGTGCCGTGCACGGAAACATCGAACGCCAGGGATTGCTGAGACTGTTGGGCCACAGTGTCCCAAACATGAACCAAATTACAACCCGTGTCGTTTGGGGTGAAAGAAGGGGAAATTGGGGATGGTGGATTAATACCAGGCTGAGGAAGAGACCCCACTGCCCTGGAAGCCTTGATCGGTGAGGATGCATGAGGCTGATGACATGGAGCTGGGTGCAGGCTGCTCGAGGTCTGTCCTGCTCTGATTTAACAGGATTCCCTTTCAAACGGACCCGAGCTGCGACCTCCCTGCCCAGGACACCCTCCTGGCCCCCACGGCCGTCTCCCCGCTCCTTCTCCCATCCGAGGTGTTTATTTAATTGTTTTCCCTACTCCTTCGGTGGCAGCGCTTCCCTGCCATTAAACCCTGCCATCCGCGTTCTGACTGTGTAATTTAAAGCTATAGTTAAATTATGACTTCTCTGAACCTGTTGTGGCACTGACGCATAACCCTAATTAAATGATCACATCCATTCTAAAGCCAGTCTTTTCTCCCCTCAAACGTTAATTACAACATAAGAGGCTTTAATGGCTCGCCTCACCTCCAGCTCCTCGAAAGAAAGGTCATGCGATTAATTTTCGTCATTAATCTTTTCCCAATGTGGACATTGTGCTGTCACTGGAGCCTATTAAACCCCCTTTGTCCCCCTCCCCTTCTTCTCCCTTCTCCCCCCTTCATTCCTCCCCCCATCCCTAAGTGAATGAGAGAACAAAAATATTTAAGCTCCACTTTGGCTCTGGTGCTTTCTCGGGGTGAGTGGGGCTTGGGACGGTGGCAGTAGAAGACGTTCTGGGAGATGTCCCATGGCCCACCATGGACCTGAGAGTGGGCTGAGGGTGGGGACACTCCTCGGCTGCACTGGGGACAATTTGGGGGTGGTGGAGACCTTCTTGAGAGTTGCAGAGGGGACAATTTGGGGGCAGCGGGGACCTTCTTGAGGGCTGAAGAAGGGACAATTTGGGGGTGGTGGGGACCTTCTCGAGAGCTGCTGAAGGGACAATTTGGGGGTGGTGGGGACCTTCTCAAAAGCTGCTGAAGGGACAATTTGGGGGTGGTGGGGACCTTCTCAGGACCTGCACGGGGCCCAGGGGTTGCAACACAAGGGCATGGCCGCCTCCTCAGTGGTGGAGGCTGCTGAGGCTTTGGTGGGGACAACTTCTGGACAGACGTCTGGCTAGCAAAAGGCAGAGGGTTTGGGGCAAGGGAGCAGCAGGAGGGATGTGAAAAGGTGGCAGAGCCCATCCATGCCCGGTCGGGGTGGGCAAGGTGCTGGAAGTGGAGCCCAGCACCGCGGAAGGGTCTCCCTGGTGAGAGGGAGCCACCGCAGCCTTTGCCGGTGCTGGGGCCTGTTTCGAGGCCTTTTTCCTTTTTTTTTTTTTTTTTAATTTTTTCCAAAGGAAATGGGCGTTTTTCTAAACTCCACAAAATGGGCTTGGGTGACTTAATCCCCTGGACCTCGGAGCAGGTCTTATTTCAACCTTCACCAGGCAGGTCTTGTTCCTCGGGAGAGGGGCGGGTGGGAAGCGCAGCACACGTTTAGCTAATTTGCAGTATTGTTTCAGCTGAAACGAAGGTCTGAATAATTCCCTTTTATGCAGGGTGACGTAATCGGGGAACAAGTTGCTGCACGGTGGGGGCCGGCAGTGCGCAACGGCACCGTTTGAAAGGGCTGCTTTAGGCAAAAAAAAAACATAAATCCGCCCCGGGATCAGTGGAGCAGCCGAGTCCGAGCAGCGCCGTGTCCCCGGACTCGCGGCGTGCCCCAGTTTGGAGGGGCTGAGAGCGCTCCTGAAGGGTATGACCCACTTCCCAGTCCTCCCTCCAGCTCGCTGACATCCTTTCTTCCTATTCCCAAGGACGACGACTCATGGGGGAAAATCCTGGAGTATTTTAATAAAGAGGAGACAGATGGTAGTCACCTCGCTGGGTAAATATGTTAGTGGGAAGTGGTCCAACACCGCGGTGATGAAAATAGAATAGAAGAGAGACGAGATGATCCTCTTTTGACCAGGATCCTTCCTTCAACGTGCTGCAAACCGTCTCCTTCATGCCCTCAAGGGTCCCTCTGGATTTAGACATCTCCCAGTGCACGTGCTGGATTCAAACCCCCTCTCCCAGTAATGGGCAGGGTGCTCACTCCACCTCTCCAGCAGATATTGAGGGTTTGCTGGTGGCTAATCCCTGTCTCTTGCTCCAGGCCTGGGCTGAGCAAGGCAAGGAAACTGGATGTGCCTTTGCCAGAGGATTTTTCGGTAGCAAGGGCAGGGCAAATAGCTCGGGATGGGGCTGGCAAAATCAATCGGAATTTGGGAATTTTGAGAGCCGAGGCTGGGTGCCGAGCCTGGCTGGGGTGTCTGTGGGTTCCAGCCACACACAGAGAAACCTCTGCTCTTTGTGAGCCCTTTGGGCTCCTTCCCATGGGCATTAGGGATGGTGAAATTCCCAGACCTGGGTGGTGAGTAGTCTCGGGAATGAGCAGACACAGCAATACTCCTCCCTGGGGCGGGAGCCCTGTCCTATGGAAGCCCTCGGTGGGACAGGGAAGCCAAGCAAGGGGACCTCAGTGCCTCCCACATGGTGAATTCAGCTGGTAAGTACCTGATGTTGTGGGAGGGAGTTTACTGTGTGGCTCCGGGGCTGAAATTAGCTCCATGACCTGCCAGAGGATCCTTTCCACTGAAACAAGCCTGGAAAGAGCCAATGTGCAAATAGGAAGAAATCAGGAAAGCACCTGGGAGCAGGGCATGGGGCTTTGCCGAGGTCTCTGTGCAGCCTGGGATGGACAAGGGAGTTACAGGGAAAGGAGAGGATGGCAAGTGTGGAAGCAGCATCCGAAGCCAGAATAAATCATTCCAACTCTGCTGACACCAATAGACCTGGGCTGATTTTCACTCGCTGGGCCCTTCTCCCCTCAAATGATGCTAAACCACTTGGGAACAGTAGCCACAATATGATCTCTGCACAAGCCTCAGACACTATAATAATTATTAATACATTTCTGATACCACTTTATCATTAGAAAATAAACAGCTGATAGATAAAAGCCTTCCCAAAGACTCCTGTGTGCCGGAGCACAGGAACATTGCAGTGTGTGTCCACTCACCAGTGTTGACTTTCACACCAGCTACTGTGGTCTCCATATAAAGAGGTGAAAAAAGGAATTTTTTACCCCAGGGCTAATTTTTTTGGTTGCATTTCTCTCGTGTGAGCGAGACAGGGAGGGAAAGGGCAGCTGGAGCTGTGTCAGCAAGCACAAGCCCTCTTTTCAAGACATGCCGCAGTCACGGACATGGCCAGTTAGTTGGTGGCCTGTGGACTGGTGTTGGTCCAGAGGCTGGACCTGAACTGGGTGACGTGGCTGTGATTTAGCTTGGCCAGAGCTCGCTCCATAAATACAGGTGGAGGCAGCTCCGGGCTCGGGAAAGGCTGGGCCATTTCTGGCTTGTTCAAGGGAAGTCTTTATGGGCTCCGATGTAGGTGGGTTTCTTTTCCCCCCTTAACCAGCCAGGAAGGGGAAAAGCAAAATCCCTCAAAAGAGATTTGCGATGACAGATTTTTTTAATTTTTTTTTTTTCAGGAAATTAACAACTGAGTCGCTGTCAAGAGTTGGGATAAATTTCTTCATGGCTGGGCAACATTAGCCAGCTGAACCAAAGGGAGATGTACCCACAACAGGGGACTATTCCGGTTAATAACGACAGTAGCAACAGCGCGGAGGTGCTACATGGGCCAGGGGGCTCTCTGTGCCAGCAACAGAGGCAGAAATTGCTGTCCCCCCCAATCTTTGCGTTGCAAAACGACAGCCTGGAGACTCGTGTCCCTCTTTTTCTGTCGAGTTAGGTTTGCCACTATAAAATCCACATCAGGATTTCTGACACCCCAGGTGCTGAGGGAGGGGGGGGTCCGGTACTTGCAGCTCAGATGATCATAATGGTTTAAAAAGCTTTAAAAGCCAGCCACAAGGAAAATTCAGCTCCGAAGCAGGGCCTGGCTCCCAGTCCCTCGGAGGCAGCGGCGCAGAACCCGACCCGGCTCCATAGGGACCCACCTGCAGGTCTGAGTCTCCCTGGGCATCGAGGAACAATGACATATTTGGGCTCATCTCTAAACATTAACCAAAGTTTGGGGATAAAGGCAGGTGGGCAACCCAGTTTTTCTTTTGTTTTCTACCCAAATAACCCCCTGACCCGTAACGTGGGCAGAAGCTGGCGGTGGGGCCGGCACGTCGAGGCACAGCAGAATAAAAGCTGGCGGTGGGGACGAAGACCCCGGTTGGCAGCGGGTGCCTGCCATGGCTCCTGCCAAAACACGATCGCACCGGAGATGATGGCAAAACCCCTCTCGCTTCATGCCACCGGCTGCCAGGAGCCTGCCCCGGCTCGGACACCCTGCTTTTTTTTTTTCATTCTCTTTGTCCCAAGGACATTGGGGACATCACGTCCGCAGTGCTCTGTGTAGCAGGATAATAATAATTAATAACCATTAGCAACAATAAGGATAATACCAGCGCCAGGCCGGACTGACTGTGCAGAAGAGACACTTTTTTTTTTTTCACTTTAATGAAAACAATGATTTGACTTTGAAGAAAGTGACTTTTTTTTTTTTAAGTGAAAGCTGAATCCGCTCCCCTGCCCCCCCGCACACTCCTTCTGCGCCCCCTCCCTCCTTTTTTTTTTTTTAACTCTCCTTTTTTCTTTTTCTTTTAATACTCTGCGTTCTATCATGCAAATCCCCTTTCAAATTATGAGAGTATTAGAGCCATCAGCGGTAATGTCACCGCCACAAAATGAGAGCAGGGACTTAAGCACCTAACGAACAATGAAATGTGCGAGCCCTGGGACAGGACAATTAAGAACTGGGCTTAGCCAGCCAGGGAAATTTATTGCTATCAAATCCATATTTCTATTTTCCCCCTGAACAGTAACCTATTTGAATATGATTAAAGGGTTTCATTAGAGCCGAGAGAAAGGCCCGTGTCCCGCCGTTCCCTGTGAGCTCACAAACACGCGCTCTGCAGCCCGCGCTTTGGGGAGGAGGAGGAGGACGGGGAAGGAGGGGAGGAAGGAGGGGAGATGTGCGTGGGACGGATGTCCGGGGTCACCGGCTCTGGAGAGGGATGAGGGTGCTCACCAGGAGCTGGACCGCTGGCCTTTGCAGGAGCAGTGGCATCCTGAGATGGCTCTTGCTGTGCTGCTGGTGTCCCCAAAGGTGCTGGAGCACCGAGGGGAGCAGAGCTCACAGGAGCCGTGGGGCTGGGAAAGAAGGAGGTGAGACAGGAGCCATGGGGCAGGCAGGAGCCAGCACCCGCTGCCCACTGGAGGGGCTGGGCATCACGGGGTGCCACTGGATAACGGGTACATCAGGGGGGTTGGTGGGAGCTACCAGGGTGACCCCACATCCCTCCCCACACCCACTTGGTGCATCCTC
>JAOXNO010000014.1:3525260-3535284 GCA_028565335.1 Limnodromus scolopaceus | reverse complement strand
TGCTGCCTGGATCATCCCCTTTCCAGAGCTCCCGGTCAGAGGTTAAAAGCCTAATGTATTATTATAAAGCCAAAAAGAAAAAGCCTCGCATTCTCCCCTATAAATCTTCCTAACAACCTCGGCACATGTGGGAGCCAGACGATGCCCCAGCCTCTCCCCCCGGCTTCGCTCCTGTACCCGCCGTGCTTCATTTCATCGCCGCAGCGAGGGGCAGCCCCGGGACGGTGCCCGTGGCCGGGAGTGAGGGACGGTCCCCGGGGCACACAGCAGCAGGCAGGGCTCTGCCCTGTGCCGCCCCTGTCCTTCTGCCCCTGTCCCCCAGCTCTCTCGACATTTGGTCCTCGCCCGTCGGCCCGGGGGAGGGAAGGATGTTCTCGCCTCTCTGGCCAGCAGTGGGTCTCCCTCCGTATCCTCAGCGGGATGTCCCAAGCCAGGCAGGTCCCTTGGCACAGCTTTCTGATGTCCCAGCGCCGGGGCAAATGGGACTGCAGAAGCTGCACGGCTGGGGATGACAGGGAAGCTTAGAGGACTCAATGTTTTTGGGGTACCCGTGGGGTACCCTGGGCTTCGTGGCACCACACGGTGCTGCAGCCCCACTCACAGCCTCGTGCCCGCCTGGACACAGCTTCTGTCCCAGCCCACAGCATCCCCAAAGCATCTGGCCTGGGTTCCTCCGTGCTATTTGAGGGGACGGCAGCTCTGCCATCTCTCCTCCCTGCCACTCCGGGCTTTTATTTTATATTTTTTTTCTCTTTAACTCAAGCAAGACCTCAGGAACCAAATTATTTCTAGTGTAAATAACCCGGCTTCAGCGGGTCCGTGCCGGTAACGCTGGACCACCGGCTGTTTGATCAATGGTAAGCGTTTAATACCTGTGTGGAGATTTGCTACAGCATGACAACAGCTGTGGGGAACAAAGGCTCGGCTTTTCTCTTCTTCTCCTCTTTTTTTTGTGTGTCTAATATATACGTATATTTTTTAGGAGCGATGCCAAAGTTTCCGGAGATCAAAGTGAAACCGGTGTCCAGAGATGATCGAGACAATAAAACGGAAGAAAGAAAGAGAAAAGGGGGGAAGAAAAGCGGGCTGAGAGGGGAAGGCTGCGCTGGGAGCCGCAGGCAGGGTGCTGCGGGCGCTGCGCAGGCTGCACCGTGCCCTCTGCTGGCTGCGGCCGCCGGATCCGACCCTGCCTGCACCCCTGCCCCGGGATCTTGGGGAGCCCTCGGCACCCTGCACCCCATCCCATCGCTCTGCTCCGATGGGCAATGGCAGCGCCCACGCCATGGCCATGGGACACCCTGCCTGCGGGGAGACTCCCCACCGCAGCCTCGGGGGGACGAAGGGTTCCCTTCTTGTCCTGACCTGTTCTCCCTGGGAGGGGACCGCAAGGGGCCATGACTCCTTCTCGTGCCTCCCCGTACAACATCTGTACAGCTGTGCCCAGGGGTGAGGGAGCACAAATAGAGAGGGGACCCCCAGACTGTAGCCCCACTGACACCATCCCCGGGGCAGAGAGCACAATGGGGGGCAAGGGGAGGCACTGGAAGCCCAACAGGGCTGACTTCAAGGACAGGGTGAACCAGGAGCATGGGAAGGTTTCCCCTGCATTGGGGACAGCTGCTGCTTTACCTGCTGCTGCCACGTTTGTACCCCAAAACATACAAAGCTTCCAGAGTGGCTGCCTGGGGAGCAAAGCAGAGCAATGCTCTTTCCCCCTTCATGGACACCATTCTAGGGTGGGGAGCAAAACTGCCCCAAAAGTCAGCCCCAACGCCCAGGGACCCCAGGAAGGATCCACAAACAAAGCACGTGGCCCATGCCCGAGTAACATCTCCATCGGTTTCCATTAGCTGGGGTTTGGTTTTTTCCTTCCTTGCTTCTATCTCCCACATTTTCCCCCAGACTTCAAGCAGGCCTGGAACTCCAACCAACCAGAGCTCTATAAATCACCACCACTTCCCAAGCTTTTGCCTCCGAGCCAAGAGAAGCCATTGATTTATTTTTATTTTTGAATCAAAACGGTCCATGGGCCAACGTTTGCTGGAAAGTCAGGACAGATCCCGACCAGAGCAAACCACTGTCTCCCCCTTCAACACCCAAGATTGTGGTGTTGGATCTCTGATCCAAGAGCCTGGCCCCTTGTCCGCCCCCGGTCATGGTTTTGGGTCTCTAAGGATGCTGGAAGAGCTGGTGAAGGCCTGGGGAACAGATGGGTCTTTTACTCAGCTCCTCCACCTCACTGGGGCTCGGGTTGGACTCTCCACCATCGCACCAAGGAGCAATTTGCACCCCTTGTCTTTGCCTTTGCAAGCCCCATGGAAACAGCCTCTCCTGAGCCGAATGGAGATGAGAGGAGCATTTCTTGTCACAGCTCAGCTCTCCCCTCCATCAGATCTGCCTTTAACTCCCCTGCTTTAGATGCCCAGAGCGGTGTGAAAGCGGCTTTCTCACCTGGACGTGCTGAGCAGGCTCTTTCCGAGAAGAAAGACCCGCAAACAAACAAAACAGCAGGATTTGTCTGTGAACAAACTGTGAACTGCGACGGAGTGTCTTTCAACCTCCAAATCCACCTAAGCACCGAGCGCCTGCTCCAGATCGATCGCGCTGATCAAAAAAAATGAATATTTGTTTCAAGGGCTCACCAGATATCCCCAAGACACTGGTTATTTGGTAACTTATTCTGTAAACATCCAGGGGTGGCTCACTCAACTTTCACAAGGTATTTACTCTCGACTCTACTTTTTATAAGGCTGTTTTTGAGCTTTGCCATCCAGCTCTTCCCTCCCTGCCTTTGGTTGAGCGCAGCCCGACGGCTGATATTTGGGCTGGGGCAGAGGCTTGATCTGGGCAGAAGCAGGACTTTAATCCTGACCATTAGGAAATCACGGCTCATGTGGCCCCACCTGAGGCAGCGAGCTTGAAAATCAGCAAGAAAAAACAGTGTTTACCTTCTGGGTTTCACGTTGCTCCGGATCATATTTTTGAGCTTTATCTCAGCCACAAGGACAAGAAAATATTTTTTTTTATAAAGAAGGAAAGAGATGAGATTTTCACATAACCACACGGTTCCTGAGGCTTTAAAAATCTCCAGATTTTGGGAGACTCACAATAAAAACCCTAAGGATTGGTAAGACGCTGGGCGGCTTAGTTTGGCTGGTCGGTGTGGCCCAGAGCTGCGAAGAGCCCACACGGAAAGGTCTGACCCCAGGTTTTATCCAAGGCACTGGACCTGTTTCCAGCCGAGGCTTTGATGTTGGCTTGTTTCTTGGACGACCCAAAAAAAACCCCTATTGCAACAGCCTCTGACCACCAGCGAGCTCTGGATTTGAGAAAAGCAATCCACCAAGATTTAGGTGGATTGTCTCAGTCCCTCCCAGCTTGCATTGAGCAGCTCCCAGCACAGCGAGTCCCCAAAAGCAAGTCCCCAGCAGGTCCATGTACCCGAGCTGGCTCAGGGGTCCATCCTAAGCGGGATATTCACTTTCCTAGGCTCAATCTCAGGCACCTCTCCTTGACTTTCCCCAGTCTCAAGGGTCTGTATCCGACTTTCCCCTCCCATCCCCGCAGCCGCAGCACCCGAGGGAGGACTGAAACGAAGGGCAAAAGGCTGATTGCCCTCCGAGCCTGGCGCTGGATCCATCGATATCAGTGTCTTGCCTTCGCCAATCTTGAGAGATAAGTGAATCCCCCGCGCCGTCTGACAGGCGGGTAGACATTAATAATTATGTACTATTTAAGGCTGATTGAAAATGAAGAGGTGGAGGTGTTGGGACAGATGTGGCAGTGCCAGATGGATTGTGATTAGATTAGCACCGTTCCATTTGACGGGATCTGAACCATGCTTTAATCATTTATTGTGAAAGCTCAGCTCCGCGCCGGCACACGGGCGCGCGTCGCCCTCCCTGTTGCTCCGCTCTTGCAACACTTGTTAGTTGGGATCACCCCGCTACCAGTTGTCTTCACTTGAAACGTGTTGTGTTTACAGCCGGCATTTCAAACCCCGATCCCTCCCCTCTGCCTCTCATCTCCTTGTTTGTACAAAGCCTCCCGCAATCGCCGAGCTGAGCCTGTTAGTCACCCCCGTCGTATAAACACCCCAGGCGAGCAGCCATCTCCTCTGCCACGGAACGAGTCACGTAAGTCACGAGCGGGACCCTGACCAAAGAAGGGCCCAGCGGGCAAAATTCAAAGGGGAGCAGGACATACTCCTGGAGCAGCGTTTTCACCCCCTCTGCTGCCTCCAATCCTGGCCGGATTCAGGGCACACGGACCCCACACCATCCCAAAGGCACTTGGACATTGGTGAGGATCCCGCTCCTCTGTGACTGGCCAAATACATCAAAATTTGCACCAAATACATCAAAAAAATGCCTCGCCAGGCCATGCCGCAGGACAGAAGCCATCGGCTGTGATACAGAACAATGCAGCGGTCCAGGAGGACAAGGGAAAATAAAATAAAATGCCAGTATCCACTTGAGATCCCTGGAGCAATAAAGGGAGGCAGAACAGGATTACCTGGGTAACTGGAAACTAGCTCAAGACCCTCACTGGCAGTGTCATGCAATTTTAATTATCATAAGTGGTCTGGATCTCAATGGATGGAAAAACTTATTATTGTTATTATTCCCTTCAAACGTGATAGGTTTTAGTTAAACACACATCCATATCTATTAATCATGCAACATTTAAGATGGAGCCAAAGTAATTAGCCAAGATTTAGACTGCAGGGATCACCTTAAAATAAAACATAATGCAGTTACCTCCCTGTAGTCCTTATTCAGCCATTCGTTTTTTGGTTTTACTGATCCCTGAATGTTAAACTTGGGGCGTGTGAGGGACAGGAAGGTTTTGGACCCCAAAGTTGAGCTTCCCTGCATCCTGAGAAGTGGTTCTGGGCGGACGGTTGCCCGATGCTGCCGTGCTCCTCCAAATTTGCAGAGATGCAACAGCGGTGGCTGCATCTCAGTGGCAGTGAAAGAGGCTTCTGCATCTATGTGACGTTTGTGAAGCACGTCCAGATGAAAGGCAGACTAACTGTAAGCTATTATTATACTGTCTAATATAGTTTAATATGTGTGCACTACTTTCTATAGAGTGCAATACAATCAAAACCACATTACTTCTCCATGTGGGTACTTTTCCTGCGTTGACTTGTTTCCAAAACAGATGTGGATTCTTAGCGAGGTCTCCCGCCCCTCTCCTTAAAGAGAATGAAATGTCATCTTTGCTTATGTGTGCAAAACCAAAAGGCCTGTAGGAACTCAAAACTGCCATTTCCAAGTTGGCCAGGGGCTTGTGTGGCCCAGCGTCCCACCCCGAACCTCAGCTGTTCCCACATGTTTCCAAACTGGGTACAAAAGAGGTCTCATAATGAGCGAGAATGGGATAATTCATCCAGCTGATGGCCCTAACCTCAGCCTGTCCAAGCTGGTGCGTGCCCCAAGGCATAGAGTTAGAGCCTGTTACTTTCCCTAATACAGTTTCAGAAGTATTGGGGTTTATTTGGTAACGCTTTCTATTGCTTTCCAGACCTCTTCCCAGCCCTGGCCTCGAAATCTCAAAGTCTAGAAACTGCAGTCAAATAATCAGGATCTACCTCTCATTTTCCGGAGCCTGGAGAGCACCACTCTGCTGGTCCTGTCCTGAAACGCTCCAGTTACACTAAAGAGGCTTCCCCTGAGGGTTTAGGGCTTGTGTCCTGGTTTGGGACATCTCTCATTACGCTGTGGTTCTTGCAGTGTTCACAGATGGCTGCAAACCCTCAACAAAGCGTCACCAGAGCCCCCTGCCACTGTCCTCTGTCTCCTTGGGTTTCTGTGCCTCATTTCAGCTGTGAGAAACCAGTGCCGGAACTGGGGAGGGGGGAGGAACTGGGGGAGATCCAGCCTTGCCCCACGGTGGCTAAGCAGGACATTTCCCCCTCATCACTGCTCAGGCCGTGTGTCCTGGCATCAGAGTGGGAGCGTGGGGTCACCCGGCGGGGCAGCCATCCCAAAAAACCCAGCCAAAACCCACCGCACACCACCTATGGATGCCTCTGTTTCCACACAAGCCTGCGAGGGGGTTTCCATCAGGAAATGCCGAGTTCCCGTCTAAGGGACACTCCCTTCTTCCAGGCTGGCTTGATATATGAGAGGTGAGGACCGGGCAGATCCCTGCGTAAGATTAGAGCATCCCAAGACTCGGGGTTGAGCAGCTGGTGTGAGGCAGGAGTCAGCAGCAGGGCGAGGAGAGGAGCCGGGCTCCAGCGAGCATCCCAGGAGGAAGATCTCAGGGAGGGAGGAGTTGGGACAACAAGAACGGAAGACGCAGGCTGTCCCAGGAGGGGACAAGGAGACAGCCAAGCCCAATATCCCCTCTCGGGCAGGGAGGGCTCCAGCTGGGGCAGCTCCCAGCGGCTGCACCTTGCAGGGCTGCTCGCTCCCAGCCCGAATCCCGCTGCTCCGGCCGGCTTCTGGCCGAGCCCCGGCCCCGGCGCGCTCCCCGCCACACGCTGGCTGCCGGCCCAGCCCAGCGGCTGCAAGCAGTGGGTCTTGCCGCTTTACTCCTGTTTACAGAAATGGGAATTTGCATGATGAAAATAACCTGGGACGGATTTTGATTTTACTGCCCTTGGCAAACGGCTTGGAAAAAACCGGTGCATAGTCAATTACTGGAATTTTTAAACACAAATAATATTTTATGTGATCAGCAGGCTGGCTCGGGGCCTGGGCACCGCGCTCCAACGGCACTTATGAAAGGAACAAGCCATCAATTGTGCTGCCGCGCACAGGAGCCTGTGGGCAGGTGCAGCCTGTGTTGACCTTAGCACACACAGCCCTCTCGGCTCGCTTAACCCGTGCGGTATGGGCCGGAGATTTGCGAGGCTCAGACTTGGCTCTTGCTGCCTTGAGCTGGCTGAAAAATCTCTTCCCTCCCTCCCTTTTTCCACCAGAAACCCAAGGAAGCATCACCTCTCGCTAGACACGGAGAGAGGAGATGCAGGAGGCTGAGACACTCGTTCCTGGGGCTGGTGGTGCAGAGCGAGGTGCCGACCATCGCACCCCGCCAGAGCCACACTGGAGAGCTGGGACCGTTCCGGTGGTAGCCTCTGAACCCGTGGCCGGTGGGGAAGGGGTTAACCAAAGCAGGGGCCCCATGCATTTCCCCCAAATCCCCACCATCCTGGCAGGCTCCCCAAACCAACAGTCCTGGGACCTCATTCCCAGAAACGCTCAAGCCGGGAAGGCGGGTTCCGGGAAAGACCTGCACAAGCCAGAGAAGCCGTAACGTGGTGCAGGAACCTCCCTGGCAGCCACAGACCCTCCCGGGACGTGTTACTGGGATCAAGGGAATTAGGGGAATTACACTCCCCTCGCTGTTAGGCAGCTGGGGCGAGGACAAGCGGCGAGGCAGTATCAGCAAGGCTGAGAGTTGTGTTTATCCATTGAGGTACTTATATGGTTTCTGTCCCCAGAGAGGGAGAGCGAGTGAGATGACTTAGGGAGGCAGAACAATATTAATTCATTAATTTATCACAAATACTTTTTCTTTTAAAGCGCTGGGCAGTGAAAGGGCTTTAAATTTCCAGGACTATTGCCAGTTTCCTCCTACTCTGCCGTACTCACTTTAAAATCTCGCCCCACGGGTCCCCTTGGCAAACACTCGCCTGTTCGGTACGTTCAGCGCTGCTGATTTCTGCAACTCCGTTGGGAAAGCGCCCCGGAGGACGGGAGCCCTGCAGCAGCCGGGGTTATAAGTGCAAGAGCTGCTGGCAGAGGCCTGGAGGGTGTGATCCCTTGGCAAAGTGACCACTTCTGACTTCAAACAGCTTCAGCTAACAATGATGAGGATGAGGATGCTGATAATTGCCTGCCTGCTTTGTTCAGAAATAGGTTTTAAGGGAAGAAAAGGAAAAAAAAAAAAAAAAAGTGCTATTGTTGTTGTTCCAGGGCCAAGGGGAAGAAAAATTCCTTCCCAGTTTAAGGATCTCTAACACCTGGGTAGAGTTTCACTTCTCTCAGCTGCCTGCTTCAAGGTTTGATAGCTACTTCCTAATAGCTCAGGGCTGGATCCAAAGCTCACTAAGTCAGCCGGATTCTTTCCATTCATCTAACGCTGATCAGACCTTTCTTGGCCGATTCGGAATCATCTGACACCCTGAGTGTGTGCATACATGTAAGAGCGAGAGACTGTTTTCAAGTGGCTTCCTGAATGACTTTTTCATGTGCACGGAGCTGGGGCGAAAATCGATGGCAAAAAAAAGCTCCCGGTGAGTTTCTGTGTGTCGGTGGCATCGTGCAGGGGCTGTTGCGTTCACCTCTCCCAGCTGAAGACACACACATACTCGAGCGTTTCCTGCCTGGCACAGGGGCACTCCTTGCCTGCTCCTGGCTCCTGCCCGCTCCCTGCCCTCGGGAAGCCTCTGCCACCAGCTGGCTGCCATCGCTGCCGGGGAGGAGAAGGGTTTCTGGCACTTCCCAGGCTGTGCAACGCGCTGGTGGCCTCCCTCCAGTAGATTTCAGCTGGTTGCTCTTGACTGGTGCAGGTGAAAGCTGCTGGGACTGAGAAGGTGGCTCTGGGGGAATGGTCTGGGTGACCAAGCTGGATGTTCTCCTCTGAGCCAGGGCCATCCCTAGTGCACTCCGGCCAGGTCACAGGGACCGTGCAAGCCCTGGGATTGCCGTGGCTTTCTCCACCCTGGGGTCATCTGCACTGACCCCGTCCAAGTGTCACTGTTCCTGAAGGCTACTTGGATGGGATCTCTTGGCCAGCTGGAGCTATTGCAGAAGTTGGAGAAGTGCTGCAGGAAGAGCCGTATGAACCCCTTGGCCTGGCTGAAACTGCGTTCCTCTCTAGCCCTTGACCAAATTGTTATGCCTGGTTGCTATGAGCTGCTAAACAGATGCTGCAGTGCCCCCAGCGAGGGCTGCATCTCATTAGGGGAAGAAATGAACCCTTTCAACAGTGGTCACAATCTGTAAAGGCTTTGGGATCAGGCCAGACCTTGGTGGTGGTCAGCAAGAGCTGACTCCACACCCATAAAAGAGGCTTTGGGTCCCAGAAATTCCACACAAGGCAGTCTTTGAGGGAGTACGGCAACATCTGAGCTGGGTTGGGAAAAACAGCTGGGAAGGAAGAAGGCTGAACAACAGGTCACAGACAGGACTTGCCCACCCCAACACCCCACGCTTGGCAAAAGCGTGACCCCTGGAGTGGGCTTTGCAGTTTCCCAGCCTTTTTGGACTTGTCCACGGCACAAGGGAGGTGACTAAAATCCATGTGCTGGCTGCCCTGTGCTTGGATGAAAATACGTGCAGTTAAGTCCATGATCATTTATGCACCCAGTACCTCTGATGGGTGTGCAAGGATTTGGGTCCAGGGGCCACAAAATACATAGATTTGTCTCCTGTATTGTGTTGTTGGCATGGGCAGATCAGTCTGTGACACGTATGATGGGTCCATCACTGCAGTGCCTGTGCCAGCAGAGCGTGGTGGCCACTGAAGGGCTGGCATGTGCCTGTGTCCCCCTGCCCTGCCTCAAGGTGCCGTCACTGCGTGCACACTGACAAGCACGTGTCCCCCGTGCACAAGCGTGTGTGTGTGTGCACCCCAGGGCTGCTCGTGCCCGCCCGTGCGTGTGTGCAGAGCATGTGAGCCTCCACGTATAAACACGGCAGCAGGGAGAGCACTTGCAGCCCCCAAACTTGGCATTCCCTTTGCAGCGCAGTTGCAAGGTTAAGTAAATATCTGACTGCGAGCTGAGGAAATGAGTCAAAAAACATTGAGAAAGAAGAAACCCAGATCTCTGGAGAGACAAACTCCATGCACTGCCTGTCCTTATTGTGACTGCATGTTCCTGGCCTTCCTTCTCCCAACCAAGCCTTCTTGACCTGCTTCTTTTCAAACCGCCACCCACTCCCCACACCAAGGGGACAAGTGGAAGAGGAAGAGGAAGGGGAAGAGGAAGGGGAAGAGAAGAGAAGAGAAGAGAAGAGAAGAGAAGAGAAGAGAAGAGAAGAGAAGAGAAGAGAAGAGAAGAGAA
>JAOXNO010000014.1:3507456-3521858 GCA_028565335.1 Limnodromus scolopaceus | reverse complement strand
TCTGGGTGGCCCTGCTTTGGCAGGGGGTTGGACTGGATGATCTCCAGAGGTCCCTTCCAACCCCATGTGATTCTGTGTTTCTGTGACCTTGGTGAGACTCCGGGCAGGACCCCGGGGGGCCGGGGAGGGACGTGCTTATGGGGAAATCACCGTCCTCTCCACCGAGGAGCAGCTCAGCTATTCCTCCACTCACCAGCTTGATGCTGCATCTCCCCCTGCTCTCTCTGTGCATTAGCACCCCCTTCCCCTTCCTCCTTTTTGCACATTCCCCTTTTCCGTCCCCCTCCAGCCATCACTCGGCACTACACACATCTACCACACTCACATTAGCAACAGGTAACCAGGCCACGTCTGGCCTAAAGCTGGTAATACTAAAGGATAGATATTTTTTCCAGCGTCACTTTTTTTTCCAAGTTGCCGCAGGTTCCAGGCCCAGCTTTGCAAATCTGATGTTTATTTTAAGTCGGTTGCCGGGTGGAAGCTCTATCCCTCCAGTTCCTGTTCTTAATCTCTGCTTTTTTCTCCTTTGCTTTCTTTCCTCCCTCCTCCCCCCCAGTTTACAAAGTGTAATTTGTCATCAGGGTCACCCAGGCAGCTGCAGGAGGAGGTACGGTGGGACCGAGATCGTCCTGCTGCTGGGGGAGCCCCCAAGAGGAAGAGAAGAGGTGATGGGAGGACAGGAGCTTTGGAGGAGGGCTCCTGGCAAGTCTCCACAAGTGCTGGACTGGAATCCTGTGCTCCCCATCCCCTCGGTGCAGACCCAGCCCTTAAAATTGCTGAGACGGAGGGGCTGGTCCCGGTGCTGTCTTAATTGCTCACCTTTCCCATGCTTTACACCTCGAACCTCACCCATGAAATGAACCTGAGTCCACTTAAAATCAGCACCGCAAACCCTACCATTAAGTCAAAGCAATGAACAGAGAGGTAGAATTAAAAGCCAATTACATAAAGGATGGGAAAGCTTCCTCTTGGCTTAGCAGGAGGGCACGGAGCAAGCCTGGACACCCATACAATTAACTGCCTCCACCAGGCAATTTTATACCAAACAGTTCACGGCTGTTACCCAAAAGGGACTGCACTGGGCGGCTGCACTGGTTCCCAGTGTTTGAGAGGGGCTGGTTGCCATCAATCACTTGTGTTACAGTAGCCCTGGGAAGATCCACGACAGCCTTGTAAGCCCACCTGGAGACCCCACAACACAAGGGAGGGAGAGGCACTGCCAGATGCCACCAAGGTCACAGCAGGCGTGTGGCAAGGCAGGGACAGAAAGGTCGTGGTCTCCTGCCTCCCAGCTCAGGCTCTTGGCATTACACGTCTGCCTCCCAGTGCCTCATGGTGGGGATAAGAAAGGAAGATGGAGAGGATGTAGACACCAGGCCGCCTGAGGGGTTTGGGAGGTGAGATTTATGAGGCTCTGTCTTGGAGAAGCTTCCAGGAAGGGGAAAAAAAAAGAAAAAAACCACCTCCTTCAGGTGGCTGGAGATCTGTCTTGCTGGTGATGGCAGAGATTTTATCCTGCCAGTCTGCACAGAGGAGGGTCTCATCTCCCAGGGATGTTGCAGAGACCTTGGGAAAGTGTCTTCTGCTGCTAAAGGTGGCTTAGGGCCATGTCCCAGGCACAGGCAAGGGGACTTTCCTTGCTCGGGGGGGAAAATCTCTTGCAGGCACTGGTTTACTGGACATTGTGCTGCTGATGTGGCCTCTGGGGAGCAGCAATGCTCTAAGGGGGACAACCCCAGGGTTACCCAAGGCACAGTCCTTCCAAGAGAGCATCTACTGCAAGTCTGCTGTTTCCCAGGGTGCTCAGTGCCCTGCTCTCAAGGGTTTGCATGGCAGCAATTCATCCTGAAAGCTAAGGACAGGGAGCAAAGGGAGCCAAAGGACAACAGGGAGGTGAGGGCAGGGCCGCCCCAGCTCTCCCCACTCATTCCCCGGCTCAGTGAGAGCTGAGCACAGTGGAAGGAAGAAAGAGCAAAGCCAGGAAAACTCCTTCCCCATCATATTTACTGAACTGCTCTGAGTTATGACTGGAGGCCAAGATCTGGCTTCAGGCGATTGCCTAAATCATTTAGGAGCTGACAAGGTAGGGAGGGGGGAAAATGTTCTTGTAATTCTTCAGTCTGAGGTACATTAAGGAGCCATAAGCCATGTCGAGAGCTTGAATTACATTAGAGAGATTATCCTGTTACAGTTCATAATCCTGGATAATATACCATCCCGCAGCACACCTGCCAATGATAAATCTCGCCCCGTAATGGGGCAGTCGTGACCCTGGCGGTCCTGTAGCCCTCTTGGCATGGAGCGGTAGCACCACGCAGACAGATGGAGTCAGGAGGGAGAGCACAGAGGAATAACAGCCTGGCAGCGGTGTCTGCACCGAGGGAAATTCATAGCTGGGCAGGTCCTCGTGGTTCTCTGTGTGCTGCGATTCACCAAGCCACAGCATGGGACGAGAGGGATCTATGGGGAAGGACACCTGGGGTCACCTGTCTCCATAGGGAGCCATACGAGGCCCCAGCAAGTGTGCTGGGCTCCACTGATGGGGTTGAGGATGTGCCCCACGCCAAAGCCCACAGAAGAAGGAGGGCAATCTGGCAGCCAGATGGAGAGCAGCACCCCAGGCCAGAGCAGGACACCTCCCCGAAAAGAGGGGATTTCTTGCACAAGGCATTGCATGTCTGTCAGTGAGAAATGGGGAGGGATGGGGCCGAGTCCCAAAGGGATGAAGGACAAAATCAGCCCTGTGAAACAGCGTGTCCTTTTGGAGCCGGGTACCACAAGGAGATAGGATGTCTTGGCCCCTCTGGAAAAGTGGATCCTAGGGGTGGTGGGGTGGATTTGCAGCCTGGAGATCCTAGGGGCGGTGGGGTCTCCTTCCAAGACTTTAAACCCTTTCTGTCAGCAGCATTTGACTGCCAGAGGCCAACTGCTGCAAAGTGCATCTTTGGGGCCCTTGGGCTGCAAGTCCAGGGGGCGGGAGACTCACTGGGACCAGGATCTTCAGCTCTGCTGCAAGATGTTTGCCTTTCCTCCAGCCTGTATAACTCCCCTTCCCTTTCCTTGCATTAGGAAACAACCCAGAGACCTATCCTCCCCTCTCCATGGCATAATCCCGCCTGTAATCTTTTACAAGAGGCCCAGCAAGCTCCAGGCCTCCTAGGGTCTCCTCTCTAACTCCTTTTAGGCTTAGACCCTCCACTGTTTGGTCTCAGTCATCTCCCAGCCGTGCCGTCCTACTCCACCATCTGCAGTCCCCAGGCTAACAAGCCCCTGTTGTTTCGGATCTCCAGTCCTCCTCCAGCTCAAGCCACTTCTTTGCCCTCGAGACCATAAATCCTGCTGTCCCCCTTGATGTGAACTGACCATGCAAACACAACCAGGCAGCTCCTGCTTCTCTGCCAGGCAGCCTCTCCCTCCTCCAGCCCACATTCCCCTGCACTGGAAACTGCAACTGCTCCATTTAAGTCTCCCAACATGTCCCAGGGGGATAGGCTCTGTCCCCGAGGTCAGTCTGGCTCCTGATTTTGCAGAGGGGCTGCTCCCGTAAACTGCATCGATCCGCTGGTGGCACAGGGATGACACTGATTTACACTAAACCCTCAAAGGAAGGGAATGGGACTCTGTCCACCCTCTCTGGGATGTTTCCTTGCCTCCTCTTCCCTCCTGCCCCTCTCCAGACCCACATCCTGCTCCGTCCGCCCTTGATCTTTTCTTTAACAGCCGCTCACTTCCAGGCTGCTCCCCACTGATCCGTGGTTAAGCAGCTCCCATGAATTACTGCTGTCTCTACACTGGCTGCCAGCCTATGGCCAAGGTAAATCCCTCCTGCCCTCCCTTTCCCAGCGCCCATCACCTGCACTGGCCCCAGCCCCGGGGTCTGCACAGTGTAAAGAAGGAGCCCCTCTATCCCGTGGGGATTTGCAATCTCCCCTATGGCCCTGGCGGATACTTGACAGAGCCTCTTCTCTCAGGATTGTGTGTTTTGTTTAAGTGCTTTGAGATAAAGCCCTTTTATCACGTTAAGAGCTTGGTTGCCCTGGTTTCTTCCTCTGGCCTGAAGGCCATTCTTTTCCTCCCTCTTGTTTTTGACCTCAGGTTCAAGAGTGCTAGACCTCCCTGGTTTAGAGGAGACCTTGGCGGCGAGCACGACAGCCAGTGTGGGAAAAGGCAGGGCAAGGGTTGGAGAGGGCTGCCAAAGGCCCAGCTTGCTCACGGAACGGTTTCCAAACCATTTAGGAAAAGTAGGAAGGAAAGAAACGTAAGAGCAGACAAGACTTCCGCATTTTTTCAAGCCTCTTCTGCTCTCCCTTCCTTTTATCTTTTTCCCTCTGTTCCTTTTATTTACACCTCCATCCTTTTTCAATCCTTCTCCCTCTTTCCCCTCCCCTCCTTTCCCTGGGCCGTGCCTCCCTTTCCCCCTTTTTCTCACCCTTGTTTTGCTTTCTTTCCCTCCTTCTTTCTTTCTCTCTCTCTCTCTCTCCCTTCCCCTGCGGCTTGCCAACTGCCAGCAGATGACATCTCCTTTCATGTTTGGGGCTGAGCGGAGGCTCTGAATGTTCGTTTGATTCCGTTAAGATAATAGCTGGTTCACTGTCAGACGCAGACTGATCAGTTAAAACCTTAATCACTGCCTGTCTACTCACATGGCACTTATTTTTTAAGAGATTAATCCCCTAAGCACTGCACCAGCATACATTCAGGCTCAAAGAAAAGGGTGGGTTTTTATTATTATTTGATGCGTTTACTGTTTCTTTTTTGCTCTTTTTTTTTTTTTTTTTTAAGAAAAACGCATCCTCTCCCCCATCTTTTTTAATCTGATCTGAGAAGACATCTGACCTTTACCCCCTCCATACAACATCCCTCCCCTCACGCCAGGCCTGCACGGAGGCTGGAGATGCCAGCAGGAGATGAAGGTGATGCTGTCCCTGCCGTGGGCTTTGGGGGCTGAGGGGAGATGTGCGGGACGGCACGCTGGGCTGCGGATGAAGCCTGGTCAGGGACTCGGGGCTGGTGGCTCCATCCCCATGTGGTCCTTGCATCTCCTTTCCCTTCCCCATTCAGATGCAGGAGGCGGCTCTGGATAAACATCACAGAACAGCAAAGCGAGAGGCCTCCGTGAGCACATCAAAGCCGGCTGGGGAAGTTCGGTGTCCACCTCTGACTAGGATTTAGGTAAAGCTTCTTTAAAGCACCTCGGCTTAGCACCTGCCTGCATTAAAGCAGCAGCTCTCCAGGCAGGCTGTGCCGGCACCCGGCCACAGCGGCTACCGCAGCCCCGGATTTCCTAGCCACAAGGCAACCGCAGCCCAAAACCACTGCCGGCACCACAGCGGCATTTCCAGCATCTAACCACTAAATACTAAGATAGCAGCGAGCTTAAATCTCCTCCTGAGCTAAGATTTTAATTAACGGGGAACACCACATCCCCCTCAACCCATTAGATGTTGCAGTAGGTGCAGAGAAAGAAACGGGACCGTGACAGGGAGCCCAGCTCCCCGTTTGCCCCAGGACAGCAGCAACAACCTGCTCTCAGGCAGCATTTTGCATTCACAGAGGAGGCTGCCATCTTCATCTTCATCTCCATCTTCAAAGGGGAAATGGGTGCTGAAAGCTTGTCTGCCTCAAAACCACCCTGCAGGTGAGGGCAGAGCTGCCAGACCCCATTTCCCAAAAGAGCCCAATGCAGCTGCCAAACAAGATGCTGCCTCTCTCCCCCGTGAGGCTCAGCCCTGGCGCCGAGCGGGGCTGGGGAAGGGGGTGGTCGGGGAGGCAGGGGTTTTCCTTACCCCTTCAGCATCACCAGAGAAGCGAGGCAATGTCTTCCGAGTGCTGAAGAGTTGTGAAAATGTTTCTTTATGTTTGACTTGTGATCAAAGAAGGGAGAAAAGTAACATCCCCAAGCCCAAGGTTTGCTTTAGCACTTGTAAAGAAAGTTCAAGAAAAGCAAATCTCTTACTAACTCCCAGGTAAGTTTTCAGACTCCCGTTCCCTGTAAGGGCCATGAGAAATGACAGATTTCTCCATCCATCCCACTAGGGCCACCACGCTCCTGAGCACCCAGTGTTGTGACCTGCCTCTCACTTGAGGTCATGGCTTTATTTGCATGATGTACAGCGCCAGGGACACAGCGGGGCTGGCACACGCGAGGGGTCCCGGAGGTCAGCCCTGGGCTCAGAGGGTGCTGGCGGCCCCCATTCCCTGACGGCACAGCAAGAGCAGCTCAGCCACGTCATATCACGCTCTTCCTTCCTATCACGCTCTTCTCTCTCTGACCCCCTGGTGCTGGGGAACCTCTGGCAAGGTCTGCAAAAGCTGCTCTTGTGACAAACCAGCTTCCAGAGAGCAACTTCTCAGGAGGTCCCTGCGAAATACAGCTTGTGCAGCCCTGACCTGCGATCTGGCAGGACACTGGGCTCCAGAGCCTTCATCCCACATCCTGCTCCTCACCTCACACCTGCAGCTCCAGCAGCGTCACCAGCTCTCGGATAAAAGAGGTGGAATTGCTGGCAGCAAAGGACGACTCAGAATTTGGTAAAATAAAGTTGGAAGTATATGAGAAGAGCTTTCTGTCAGCTGCCTTTGGCGTTTCCTATTTGAAATGAAATGTAGTGAGAGAACAGGCTCTGAGTGCATTTTGGCAATTTTTGGTGAAGTAAAACAAAGCTGTCAAAAGGATCTATACTTATATATAGAAGCAGAGTTCACCTGCAGACCTTATTCTGCTTATTCCCCAAGATATTCCTGAGGCCAGGGTTCAGCGGAGTTGGAAAAAACATAAAGAAAAAAACCCACGGAAATTGAAATAAATGATATGCAGAATCACAGGGATAAAGTTTAAGAAAAGAAATCTTACAGAGGAAAGGGATGCAAAATTCCTTGCTAATGGAAAGAACTCTCCCAAAGGACTGGTTATCCCATAAATTAATAGAATCAATAGTGTCGCAGACCTCAGTCACAGGGTCCAGAATCATTGCACTAAGTGCCACAAGCGTGTGAGCACCCTCTGAAGCAGCTGGGCCCAGCACTACTGGAGATTACCCCGTGACAGACGGAGCCCAGATTTCAACTGACCATTCCCATGTTTCAAAGCAACGCCAAAAAAGAGCCGTAACAGTGAATGAGTGAAAACACATGGATCTTTTCTGCGGGAAAGGTGCTAGCTCTGCCTTGACTTTGATCTTGTGTGTTAGACCTGGCAAGAGATTTCCTGGGATGCGCACGAGTCTTCAGACACACTCGCAGCGATCACCAGTGCTCAGTCAGGCCAGAAAGAGTTACCACCTCCTCCACCTACTGAAAATGAGCCCGAGCCCACAGCCAATGCTCTTCTCCTGCAGGTTTAAGGTAACACACCTGCCTGCAAAGTGGTTTAATTTTTTTTTCGTGGAAATAATTGCTGTGCAGAAAGGTAGTCTAAACCACTGGTCCCAGACCTTCAGGTGAGCATCTTTCCAGGGGCCGAGGCTCCAGCACAGCCCCAGGGTATGGTCTGGTGGGGGCACCTTTTGGGTTTTAGTCTCCTGCCTTCGGAACGTGGGAGGCCAAGCGGTTGCGTTGGTCTCTTAGAATCATAGAATGGTTTGGGTTGGAAGGGACCTTAAAGATCATCTAGTTCCAACCCCCCTGCCCTGGGCAGGGACACCTCCACTAGAGCAGGCTGCTCAAAGCCCCAACCAGCCTGGCCTTGAACCCCTCCAGGGATGGGGCATCCATGACTTCCCTGGCCTACAGCCTAAGAAAAGCTGGCTGCCTTGCAAATGTACTCACAGGGTTATTTAGAGCATTCGACTGGTTAGTGACATTTCAGCACACTATTTTGTTAAGGAAATCCAGGTAACTGTTCCATCAAAGCTGCTGCACCTTTGCTCAGAGACCTCAGCGCTCTCAGGCTGACACTGTTGCGTAGTTACAGTCTACAGAGATCCTCGGCCTACCCCAGAAAGCAGATTAAACATCCTCCTCTCTTATCACACTGCAAAAGGATCCTCCTCTCCTGACCCTAAAATACACAGGCCGTGCACCACACTCAGAACAAACAGCCTGATGCACTCAGAAAGAGCTGCTGCTAACGCAGAGCCCACGGGGACTCTGCAGAGAGACACCTCATTAATAAAAAAGAAGAATTCCTACTCATCCAAATGAGCTCAACGTTCTAAGCTTGCCAGAACGACAGCGAGCCAACTGCCCAGGCCTGCCTCTGCCCACCATCCCTCGCAGAGGGGAAAGGCTGTATCAAAGTGCCAGCGTGGGACCATGTGAGCCCCAGCTCCCACAGCCGATGGTCAACGGGACACAACTCCACGCTCAGGAGGAGAACCCAAACCCCACAGCATCACCTGCAGCTCTGCTCTTCCCCATCCTCAATGACTTTCAAATCTCCCCCTTTACACAAGTAGGGCCTTCCCCTCCATACTTTGGAACGTGAACATTTAAAAAAATAAATCTTAACCTTTTAAGATACCTAGGAAACAATTATCCAATTACTTTGTTGGTTATTTACTGTTGTTGCTCTGGCTGCGTGTATTGCTTCACGGCTAGAGTTGAGCATTGCACTTAAGGTTGATATTAATAAATAATAGCTATGAATTAACAATATGCCTCTTGCCACCTTAATTATATATGTGATCTCCGTTCCAGGGCTTTTACATGTGCTCACACCACTGCTGGGCAGGGTTACTGGCTCCCGTGTACGGAGGGGAAATTACTGCACAGGGAGTTTATAGCCAAGCTTCCCCGGGATATTTAAGAGTTTAACTCCCAGTGAAACTGCAGATTGCTCCAAGGCTCCCAGCCTAAGAGACTTGCCCAAGCCTGTGGTGGATCTGGGAGTACAACAGCGTTTCCCTCGGGTTTACACCCTAACTGCGAGATCCTCCCTACCATATCTCAGGATCTCGAGACCATTTAAAAGCATTAATAAACAAACTAATGCGGCGAAGGGCCCATCTCTGTTTCTCAAAGGGGCATCAATGCGAAGAGACAGATGAAGTAACTTGGAGGAGATCGCATTAAGGTTTGCTGGAAGCTCTGAAATTCGAGCGCCGGCTCCTTGTTCCCATCCCGGTGCCGTGACCTCCAGGACTGTCTCTGCTCTCTCGGCAAATGAAAATAGGCAGGGTATGACAGATTGACCAGCCAAAGCTTCCTGGAGATATTTCCCACAGATTGTTGCTGAGCCATACAATGAAAGCGATAAATATCCCAGTGGGAAATATATGGCACCTCATCTCCCACTTGTGTCGCCGTGAAGAGCTGGGGATAAATTTTAAAAAGGCCTTTTCCCTCTTAGGGGATAAATCCTTCAGGCCCAATCCTCCGGTGGGAAGCAGAGAACAACTAGAAAACCCCGTGACCCTGCCTGAAATCGTGGAGTCAACAAGTGGTCAAGCAGGGGTCAAGAGGCCAAAGAGGGGCCAAAAAGGATGCTTTCCGCCAGGCCCATCTGCTGGCAAACAGACAGCAATCACCCAAAAGGTGCCGCACGGATCAAGCTCCAGGACTCAACTGTTTCTTCCCCCAGACAGTAGCAATTATCATAATCAAGCAGTTGACTCCAATTACGCCTTCCTCTCATTACAGCCGAGGGGATGGACGCAGCCACGGCAGCAAAGGGAAAGTTCGCAGCCGTGTCGACTTTGCATATCTTAATCTAAAATGACAGGGTGTGACACGGGGGGCCGGTGACCCTGCCAGCCTTCAGCTGTTCGTGTGGCAACAATTTCCAGCACCAAATTACTCCCAGGCAGGGCTTGATTGGAGGTTCAAGGCAGCAGGAGAGAGAAGCCATTTAGGGGACTGAAACATTCTTCACAGCCCTATTTAAATACAATTTACATTCCAGGCTCTACTGTTTGTGAATTGTTAATTGCACCTTGTACCTTAGTTTATTTTATAGTTGAAGGTTTTTTTTTCTTTGCTGTTGTTTTTCAAAGGCTTGCTTGCTTTTTTTTTCCTAAGGTGCTGTTGTTCTCAGAATATAAGTTATATTTCCCGGAAGGGAAAATAGATTAGTAGATTTAAAGGCCAGAAGGGACAAACAGATCATCTAGATGACCTCCTGGAGAAGACAGGCCAGGACATTTTACTCAGTAATTCCTGTGTCTCGGTCTGTCCAGACTTAACCCAATACCCTGTGTTGACTAAAATGCCCCTTCCAGAAAGGCAGCCACAATCCAACGACGCCGAGAGTCACACCAGTCACTAGTTGTGGGGTCGCCAGTTCCACTGCACGCAGAGATATGACCAGCTTCTGGGCTGGAGGGACAGCACGGACACTTGGAACTGCCTGTTCTCATGGTGTCATCTCACGGCTCCAGCTGGAATCCGGTGCTTGAGACAGGAGAGCACTATCCCAGGAGAGCTCACCAGCAAAAATGGACAAGGCAGACAAAGAAGAAGCCCTGTTTGATAGAGCCAATACCCCAAGAGACCAGCATTTTGCCTGTGCCGAGGTCAGAGGTTTTCAACTTCCAGCAGTTTTGATCAGAGTTTGTATC
Organism: Limnodromus scolopaceus; assembly: GCA_028565335.1. Classification (NCBI taxonomy): domain Eukaryota; kingdom Metazoa; phylum Chordata; class Aves; order Charadriiformes; family Scolopacidae; genus Limnodromus; species Limnodromus scolopaceus. The sequence goes on along the minus strand of JAOXNO010000014.1, from coordinate 3,511,362 downwards.
AAACTTACGAGGACTTGGTTGCTCTTGGACAGACAAACTGGTCTTCATTTCCCATGTGTGATGATGGTAGTTCCTCACTTTTTGCCAGCCCACTCTCAAAAATTCACTGCCCTTTGCTGGGTCAGGCTGGCAATAACTGGATAATGGATGAACCACTTCCATCATCTTTCCACCGAGCAGTTGGTAGAAGATACAACAATGTGGGAAGAGAAAATGATTTATTTCAATTTGGGAAGAAAAAAAAAAAGCAAAAGACAAAGTGCTTCTGGTTTGAGTGGCTTTTTTCATTCAATTTAAATGGGGCATACAGATTAAAATAAGAGCATCAACCCAACTTTTTGCATTACTAAAATATAGTGCGGAGATCAGCTATACCCATAGCCCTAAAGCCTGTGGGCACTGGCAATGAACCCTCTCTTCTGGCTGGTGCCAAAGAGCAGGTCAATTTTAGACATCATAGCACGCCTTCCTACTTAAAATCATGAGGCTCATTCAATGAGAGTACGGACTGAAAATCCTTCACAGCTGAATTCTGGAGGTGCAGAGTTCACTTCTCCTCAGACAAAGTCCATGAACGAACTGAAGGCTGATTTCTAACCTGGTGCTAATCCAAAGTAAGAGGTTTTCACAAGTTCCTTTTCTTCGGCTATGCAGAAAGCGTGACTGCAGAAGTGGAAAATGGACTTTGAATTTCCAAACTCAGGTGGAATTTCAAATCTCAGCTCTGCCTGCAAAAAAACCAAACACCTAAACCCCAACAAAACTTCTGTTGGTGAAACACAGAGGTAAAACACTGTAAAACTTGTCATTCCTCTTTTTCCAACTTGTTCTGTTGTTGGGTTTGAAAAGCCAATGTCTTTTTCGAGTGATTATTTGTGACCGTGGGCTTTCCACTAGGTTACGAGCCAACTCTGGATGCCCAGCAGTCGGAGCTGGGACCCATTTCTGGGTCCCAGGACTTCTTGCTGGAGCAAAGCCCTGAGACACTTAGTCGTACAAGTCTGAAAACAATGAACTATCACCCAGGTGACAGCCAGAGGGAAGGCAACATTGCCCAGTGAGACCTGGGCACAGGGGCAAGGTCGGATTCTGCCCCAAATGACACCAGGCAGCACTTTCAGTTCGCAGCAATTTTGGCATTCTTTTCTTTGAGCCCCATCTGCTGGAGTCCCATGATTTCATGACATATTTTATCTGTCACTCATTTGTTCATATTTAAAAAGCATCTTTTTTTAGCCTTTGCAGCCAAGGACAGAAGCTGGAAGCCCAAAAAAATGAAAGAAAAATGATCAAATCTGAGGAATTTCAAGGTAGTCCCATGATTTCACAATTCCTGAAGGCTTGGGGCTGGAGATATCTGGTGCTGCCACTGGTGAAATTAACCTCCCAGGGCCTGGTTCTCATTTACATGAAGGTCCCTTCACACCAGTCTGGCAACGCTGGAAGCTGGTGCGATATATAAAGAGGTGTCGGTGTAAATGACAACTAAGCCCCACTTGACCCCAGCGAGCCCACTCCTCGTTTCCTCCAGCTCTGGGGAGGTCCGAGTCAGACATCAGCTCAGTAAAACCCACCGGAGAGACAGACAAATGTACGCCACAACCTGCTGCTGCTGCTCCAGGGGCCTCTGAGCCAATTATTTTTGGTGATCTCACTCCTCCCTTCCTTCTTCTTCTTTCTCTCCCCCCTTTTCCCATCACGTGCTCGCTTCCAGCGCACGCACGTCCTCCTGCAACAAAAAGCGGTGCCGCGGAGGAATGCGGAGGGTTTGAAAGCCCCCTGAGAGCAGGTAGATCCATCGGAGCGAGAGCGCCTGCCTCCTCCAAGTCAGGAGGGGAAGGCGGGAGGAGATCGGTTTACATAAGTACTTTGCCATATGAAGAAATAATTTAGTGGTATTAATAGAGGTTAAAGTTTCCCAGGAATCCAAAACAGGCCCCGCAGACACAGGTGGGTTCTTTCACTCACAGGGATGGGGAGAGAAACCTGACTCCCTCCAGCGATGGGGAGAGCGGAGGGCGATGGGGGGCAGAGGCTTTGCCATGGTCTGCGGAGGGTCGTGCTGCCGGCTGGCTGATTTACTGCAGGGAATAATGGGCTGTGAGACAGAGGTTTTGCCAAGGGATGTGGGTACCACACAGCTAACCCTCCACGCTGGCTGCCGGGGGAGGACAGGATTCACAAAGCTGCTGGCTATTGGGGCGGTAGGAGCCAAGTTCCAGACTAAATTTGTGATGAGGAAGGGATGTGTGCGAACGGCACTGGCAACACACACACACCAGGATGGGCCAAGCACTGCCCAGCACATCTGCCATGGGGACAGACAGCGCACGTGGCCCCGCAGACACGAGCAAACGGGCACGGATGGATGGAGCTCCATCCCTGGATGGAGCAGGCACCAAACACGCTCAGCAACGTGCGGGGAGGGCGCTGAGCAATTACCCGCGCTGGAAAGAGCTGCTGTTCAGAGCTCAGATACCACAGACCAACCTGAAATCACCTCCTGCTTCGGCACAGAGTCCCAGCTGATGCCCAGCTACGATTCATCTCCAGTGTCTTCATCCCAACTAAACAGATAAACTGGCACAGAGCAGAGAGGGGGCAACAAGCAAGAGAAGAGCAAACCTAAAACCCCCGGTGTTTAGATTAAGATCCGAGATGATGTTACCAATTCTCAAATATAGACCTTTTTACAGCCCAGGGAGTTTTATGCCACCCCAAAAAGAATAATCTCTCAAAAGCTCTAGTTATTATGGTGCTTTCACCCTATGAAACACAAGGGAGCAAGCTCCAGCCCATCCTACATGGAACTGTGCTGCCTGGCACTGATTTGGGATTTGGCCCACGGCCTCCGGATCACAGACCTTCCCAGAACACGTGGCCACTGTTCTGCTCCGGAAGGGACTAACAAAGAAATAAGATTATTTGTTAATATTTTTTTTCCACTGAAAAGCAGTTAAACCTCCTAAGACACTTTTTCCAGACATCTAAATCCTTTAAAAATATTCTCTAGACTCCATAAAACTTACATTTTCCCTGGGTTCTCCCGTGAGTTATTAAAAAACTGAAGTCCCTACCTTAAGAGCTTAGAGTTTGGTCATGATCAGAAAACCAACTACGTAGAATGGCACCTTCTTGTGCATTCAGAGGCACATCTTCCAACTTAGTGGGGAATATCAGAGTGAACTGCAGGACCAAAGGAGAACAGCCCAGACACTGAAAAGAAATAAGTGATTTTTTGGATATCCAGCCTAAGGCAGACTGAGGGATGCGTGTTTGAGGTGGCAGAGGCTCGGTGCTCTCTGAAAGCGCAGGGTGCTTCGATGGATACCCAGGACTGGCACAACAACACTTGTATCTGTTGGAAAAGCACTATTACATTCTCACCATTTACTCTTTTCTTGACAAACACCTGGCAAAATCAGAATTTTAATGGCAATATCTTGAGTTTCTTCCAAAGAGGCTCTTAAAAATCAAGGTTTTTTTTCAAGGAGCTCTGGATACCTAGGCCAGAAGAAAACTGTATCCAGCCATCCATCTGCCCAGGCATCACCACAGCATCGGAGGACTGCAATGTAAAGCCTCTCCCTCCCAGCACAGGTACCTGTATGGTCAGTTGTGATGGGGGAAAAGCTTCCCCTGTGCCTCAGGACAAGCAAATGATGTGGCTCAAAGGACACCGGGCACAGAAAAGCTTCAGAGAGTCAGAAGAGGGTGGTTTTTTTTCCCCCGCAGCTGCTTTTCTAGCCCAGAACCGTGCTCCAACACCGCCAGAATCAAAGGGATCATAATACCCTCCCTGGTTCACTTAAACATCAGTTTGTCTGGGGCATGAACTCTGCCAGGAGCAGCTCCTGCAAAGTGCTTAGCTCTTTCTTCCCTCCCCCCCCCCCTTTTTTTTCCTTT
>JAOXNO010000014.1:3491947-3505613 GCA_028565335.1 Limnodromus scolopaceus | reverse complement strand
TCTCCCCTCAGCCTTCTCTTCTCCAGGCTGAAGAGCCCCAGCTCTCTCAGCCTTTCCTCATCAGGGAGATGCTCCAATTCCATCATCTTTGTTGCCTTACGCTGGACTCTCTCCAGTAGTTCCCTGTCTCTCTTGAACGGGGGAGCCCAGACTGGATGCAGTATTCCAGCTGTGGCCTCACCAGTGCAGAGTAGAGGGGAAGAATGACCCCAGAACTCCCCAAAACAACCTAGTTTCTGTCGACACTGGGGTAAGGGAAGATTTCAGCATCACAGAGCAAAAAAAATGGCCTGGGTGGGAACTCTAGAAGGTCCCTGTGTCCCGTCTAGAGCCAGGCTTTCCATGCCTGCTCCCACATCCCACTTTTGCTACACCAACATCAGCCTGCGCCTGGAAGGTGAGAGCCTGCTGAGGAGCCAGAACTGCCCTGAGGTGTCAGAGAGATGAACAAGACCAGGACATATTGGCTGAGGCTGAAGAATCATCCAAAGGTGCACATATCCCTCAGGAACTCCCAGAGGGAAAAGGGAAGGAACCAAGGGAGCTTCTTGCAGTCCATCACGGATCCCCAACCATTTCTACAGGGGAAATACCCTCTGTATTCTTCCTTCCACCTAAATTTTTCTTGAGGGCAAACCAACAGATTGGAATAAAAAACTTCCTGCCTGCACATAGAAGGGTGGTTATTTAGTTTCTGAGCTAGACTACCCGATGGTAAAAGAACCTTTAATGCAACCACACTAAGTTGCACCCACTGGAAACCTCCCTTCCTATTTCCAGCCTGGCCATGAAACCAGCCGCAAGAGGAGCTGCCACAGAGAGAAAACAAAATGTGTTTAGATTCTTTTTCCTGAAGTCAGAGCTGATGGACCAAGGCTCTTCGCAAAGCTTTGAGAGGTGGAAAGTCCTCTCCTGCAGGGGTCCCCTGGGAAAATAAACCCGTGTGGGACCAGCGGATCTACCAAACCTCAGCTGAAAGCCACCCCCCGTCTCCACCCCATCTCCCCACCGCAGGAAGGACCTGCTGAGAGTCCAGCCCAAAACAACTCCTCAGCAGCCGCTCTGACAACCTCTCTCCATCTTCATCCAAAAGCTCACTTCTCTTTTCAAGGCAGCATTGGGGAGGGGTAGTTAGGATTTATTATTTTTTTTTAATTGAGAACGTGCAAGCGTGTTTCAAACCCAGATTTCCATCCAAAAGAGTAGGAGGCCGTAGTCAGACTTCCCAGACCACAAAGACGCACGGCTCAATCTCTTTCCAGCCAGAGTTTCCATTGTGTTCTTCCCAGATGAACTTTTAAAACGTGTGTGCATGTGTGAATGTGTGTGTGTGTGAACGTGCGTGGTTTTTCTTCTCTTAGAGCAGGAAAAAAGGCAAGTGAGTGAGTGAGGCTTTTAGGAGGTTAATAAACCGATCCGCTGCCAAGTTGGGTATGTGTGTGGAAGGGGGGAGTTGAGGGTTTTAATCCCAGTTTTTGATAAATAGAAGACATTCTAGTCATAATAAAACGTGTTTTACACTTGAGGGGGGGAATAAGGGGGAGAAAAAAGGAAAGTTTTGGCCAGGCACTGCAAGCTCCTGAGCCCAAACAATGAGGTTAAGAAACATAACTGTAACGCATTAGTAAATTGACAATGAAATTGCAGTTACTTCACTGGCTCTTTATTAAATAAACACAGCCTGAAATGGACCTGTCTGCCCCGGAGGTATTTGTATAGGGTTCAGATTACTAACTCAACACTGCTGCTAACGCGCTCTCCGGCACCGCACACCCTGGAGTGCAAACACATTCCAGCGTGGACCCTGCAAGGTGGGGCCGACCTCGCTTTTTCCCCTTGTCACTTTTTCCCCCCTCTCGTTTAGACCCCGGATTTTATAGCCCCTGGCTGCTGCCACGCCATTTTATCCCCCGTCACACCTCCTTTTGGGTCCAATTGAGAAGGGCGTGTGTGAGTACACGTGCTACGAGCACGCTCATGGACCAGTGGCTCTCCCACACTTGACCCCTCTTCCTGCCCCACTCCTACCCCTGGGAAAGGTCCTCCTTTCCCAGTTCTCCTTCACAGCCTGTCCCCAGCTCATGGTGGCTGTTTCCCCTCAGCTCCCTCAGTTGATCTCCCATCCCTTTTAAAGGGGCTCCAGGAGAGATGGGGAGGGACTCTTCATCAGGGAGTGGAGAGATAGAACAAGGGGGAATGATTTTAAACTGAAAGAGGGGGAGATTTAGATGAGGTCTCAGGAAGAACTTCTTTGCTGTGAGGGTGGTGAGAGCCTGGCCAAGGTTGCCCAGAGAAGCTGTGGCTGCCCCATCCCTGGAGGGGTTCAAGGCCAGGCTGGATGGGGCTTTGAGCAACCTGGTCTGGTGGGAGATGTCCCTGCTCAGGGCAGGAGGGTTGGAACTCATTGGTCTTTAAGGTCCCTTCCAACCCAAACCATTCTATGATCAGCAATCAGCTCTTCCCATCTATTCACAACCCTAACAAAAAAAAAATTAATAATAAAACCCACGCACAGCCTATAACAGCACACACAGTTCAAACCAACAACCATTTACAACCCCAACCAGCAAACATCACCACCTCCCACTCCCCAGGCTGTCACCCCTCTCCATTGTCACACGAACACGAGGGGCTTTATGCAACATGTCCCCATCCCTGTCCTCATATGTATTGATCTAATTAATATCCCTGATACTTGTGTTGTGGCCTTACCCACAACCATCCAACACCGCAGCTACAAGCAACAATCATAATCAACAAGACGCTGTTGCAGTTGGGGATACGGCTGCAGCTCACACACAAGGTGAAAAGCCACCTTGCAACCCCTTCACCTGGAGCTCCAGCTGACCATCGGTACACGCTCGCCCAGCCAAACCCCAATCCCACAGGCAAGCTCGGGTAATCCATCCCCGCACACACGCACATGTTGGAGACAATGGGAACTTCAGCATGTTCAGCACCTTGCAAGGCCTTGAACGGCTGCCAACGTCCTTTGGAGATGCGCCAAACCAGTCCATAAGATGTGAATGATAGAGATTCTCGGCAGCCCATGGGGTCTGTAGCAGGCTGTGCTACTGTTGGCTTGCACGGTCACGACACGCTTTTCCCCTTGTTCTAAGACGTACCTCCTGCGGAGTCGGGTTTTCTCAGGGAGGAATTCTGTTCCTGTCTGCGAGTAGAGCGAAAGCGCTCTGCTCTTTCATATGTGACCAAAACCAAAAAAGCAGTAGGTTAAGTATTTTCTTGCTCCCACTGTCAACAAGGGCTTCACGGGAAAGGATCAGACTCTCACCAAGGTAAAATACAGAGATAGGACCCAACGAATTGTGTAGAACAGAGAATTTACCTGTCACTAATTCCATCCAACTAGTCTTCACCTAGACTTGAAGTTTCCCCAGCTACTCAAGGCTCCCATTTTCAAACCTTCATGCAGAAGAAAAGTCTGATGCAATGAGAAAGCGCACCAAAAAAAAAAAAAATAAATTTTTCTGGAACAATTTCTTCAACACCTTCTACACAAACCCGAGCCTTGGAAGAAGAGCAGGCCCATCCAGCCCACGCTGAGGCGCTTTCACACGTTCCTGCAGAGAACAGCCAAAGCCAAGCGGGTGAAGAGAAAGCAGGATGCAAAGATGCAGCCACTGATGGGAATTTTAGTAATATGGAAGAAAAGATGGACATTTTGTGAAAATGTCCCACTGACACAGAAGACAGCAGCTGAAAAGGCCACTCTAAAAGCACAGTACAGTAACATGATGTGGTTTTCCAAATCTAAGTGCCAAAGACAAGCTTAGGGATGCTTTGCAGCACACTTACAGATGGGTGTAGGGACAACTGGATAGTGATGATTTCAGCTTCTCCTCTTTGTCCCTTCTCCTCAGGTGCCAAACTGCATTAAAATCCATCAGGATCAAGCTCACACTGAGTACTTTCTTAGTCATCCTGTTTTTCCATATGAGCAAATGGTGTTGTTGGCACGTCTAGCCTTTGGAAGAGCTTACCAAGGGGGGTGAGAGGCATCAATTCTCAAATTGTTTGGGATCCTTAAAGCAAGGCTGGATGTCTCTGCTAAAGAGACGATGCCCAGGCTCCACCAGGGACTGCCTGGAGTGCGCGGGAGCAGCGGGTGGGAATCCCTGGCCAGCCATACACAGGAGGTCAGCCCAGCCGCTCCAAGGGATTCCGTCTGGCCTTGCAGCCGAACGTGAAATCACAGAGACATCTCCTTGCCTTGCCAAAAGCAGTTTTAATTTCGTACAGGAGTGAAAGGGAGAGCTTTCCAGTGACTTCTTTCATTCATACAGACTGGTGGATTTTTAGCTGTTTTTTTTCCCCCAACCTGTTGAAGTGTCCAAGTTTCCCTCTGGAAATTCCATCCTGGGATGGTTTTCTCTTTGAGTTACCCTTTGCAGACTTCTCAGGTGCAACCCAAAGGCCTCCAGGGGCCAGGATTGAAAAGCTCTGCAAATATAAGTGGATGCAAACAGGAAGGTGCACTGTTCATACATTTGAGCTGCCTTTGACAGGAGTCTCTTGGACAGGAGTCAACCTTGGCTGTGGATGGGAGGGAAGGAGGCTCTGCCCTATGGTGCTACTTGTTCACAGAGATATTGTTGAAATAAAAACTAAGAGTAAAGAAGTACCTTATGTATCCAAAGATTGTTTAAAGCATACAAATATTGCACAAGGGTCCCGAAAGCCTCACCCTCCTGCTCCTATTAACACAGGAATTGCCAGAGTCGGGGAAACTGGAGCCAGGGAGCACAGCATCCTTTTCCAGAGGCTTTATGTACAGACCAGCTACAGCAAGTGGCAGTGACATGGCAGCATCAGCCTCAGCTTTCTCGTTAGCTTACCTTAACTAAAGCAACATCCATCACTGGTGGCCAACTTCAGAGCCTCCAGCACTCAAACCAAGAGTTGGGGCAGCTTGGACCAATATCTTGTCTTCCCTCTTCCAAGTAGAAGTATGGGCCTCCCAGGTTTATTGCTCCCTTTGTGCAGCTCCCCGTCCTGGCACATGCACAGCGGGTCCATGGGACATGGGGATAACCAGCTCTTTAAAGGGGTTCCAACCTTTTCCTAACTGGGATAGGGTGAAGAGCTCAACTGTGAGAAACTCTTACCCTTCGTAGGTAAGTCATCAGAGAGAGAGATTGCAAGACACACTTTACAGTGAGTAATACCAGTCCCTTCTTGGAACTTCCCTCCTTCTCCATCCATCCAGGTGGTTTTACGCGTCCTCTGTTCCCCACAGTGGTTTGTCCCTGCTTTAGAAAGCCCCCACCTTCCCCTTACCCATTTTCTAGGCATTCATTTGACATCTGGTAGAGGGGGATATAAGCCACTTTGCAATGAAATCTTACCCTGCCTCTTTTTCCAGCCTGTCTGACAGAGAACAAGTCAGCTGTGGGCCTCACCAACAATTTTAAACAAAACCCCACAATCCAGCAGGTCAGGCCATTTTAGCATATGTACCTTTTATTTGTAGTGGACTGTTAATAATTAAGTGATGCCTTTCATACAGACATTTACAATAATTTAACCTTGCCCTTGCTGTGTAATTTATTCTTTGCAGAAGCCAATAAAAATAAAGGCCCCATATTTCGTCTCTCTCTCTCTCATTCTCGGTACATATATATAAATATATATATATACACACATATATCCAGAATAGTGTAATAGGTTTCACATATTGTTCCATAGGTATCATTAGGGTAACAGAGCCAAGTGTCTCAGTTCATATGACTCTCTTTATAGGTGCCTTATAATCCACATAAAATTGAGTTTATGTTTCCTCTACATCCACCGATTCTAAAACAAGATGAGGAAGGGTTCTCTCTCTCGTTCTCTTTTTTCCTTCTTAGTTCCAGTCCTCACTGCACCAAATTCAAAATTTGCCATTGGTGGTAAAGACCAATCTTTAAGGAACCCAACAATTACCAAACTGGATATCACTTGCAGTCACAGAATCACAGGGGTTGGAAGGGACCTCCGAAGATCATGTAGTCCAATCCTGTGCCAAAGCAGGGCCACCTAGAGCAGGCTGCACAGAAACTTGTCCAGGCAGAGTTTGAACGTCTCCAGAGCCCATCTCTTGTAACATCTTACCTTTGACCATGACAAATATTAAGGTTCCAGGAACAAGGTTTGAGCAACACCTGTAGCAGGCAAATATCAAATCACCTGCCCAGGGAGCAAAACCCTTCCTAAGTTTGTGAGTGAGTCATTACTCCTGTTTCTAAAGCCACAGACCAGAGAACACAGCAGGTAAGCGGAATAGGAGCAAGGGAAGGGACTAAAACCAGAGATTTATTTCCTCTCCAAAAAAAGAGAGAGGAAAAAAAGCACAGGACGGGGAAAAAAGATCCAAAGCTAGTGCTATTGGCATCACTTCCACAGAAAGTCCTAAAGAGGCTACACAAAGAAACAAAAGAAAAATATTTTCCCCTAAAGAAACATTAGTAAAAACACATTTATTAAAGCACAAAAAAATTCCATAACACTTAAGAGACCTGATGCTCTGGAGAGAACAGGGCTGACCGCTGTGTGTTGGCCAGCGAGGCTGAGAGGACACGGCCACAAGCCCATGTGGAGTTGCTGCTCCAGCAAGGAAGAGCCAGAGAGCCCGGTTTGCCAGTCTACCCACTCCACATCAACCAGTGCAACCAGCACAGCCCAGCTTGGCCTGAGCCAGCCAGCTGTGGGAAGGGGTCTAGAACTTCAGCTGGATTTTTCCTGTGCTCCCAAAGCCCATCAGCTTTACTGTCCTTCCTGATGTCTAACTTACTCTTAAAAAGCTCTTGCATTAGATATTCCACCTTCTTAAAGGCAGCTGTGCCATGCAATTAAGACACTCAGGCTATGTTGGAGAGACCAAGACACATAGAAGCACTATGGATCTCCTGCACACGTGGCCTAGAAGCTATGGGTCACACAGGGGACATACTTCCCCCATGCCATATACCCATGGTAATGCTGCAAAAAGTTTCCATTCAATCCCAGGCACAGCTTTTTTTTTTTCCAGGGTTTTCAGAGCAGCAGCTCCTAAGGGACATGAAAGCACGTCCGTATTGTTATTGTTGTTATTATTCAGCAGCGGGGCAGGGGGAGGAGGGGGCAGGGACAACACGGCTACTGGTCCCCAGTGCGTGGTCGGCTTATGGCACACGGCTGTTTGGTCCATATGAGGTGATGGAAAACTTTCCCCAGCATCAGGTGTTGCTGCTGAGTGTGAGCTGCTCCAGTTACACTCTCGGCAAGTGTTATAAACACACAGGCACAATCTAAATATTTATGGCACATGAAATCTGCCGTCTGCTGTTCCTCAGCAGAGAGAGAAGAGAGGAGGGAGGGTGGGAGGGTGAATTAAGAGGTGATTATTGTGCAGGGCCTGTTAAATCAAAATATGGAATCAAGATGTATTCAGTCCCCAGGAACGGTCACCGCAGAGAGGAGCCAGGTGTCAGTCCCTGATGGTGACGCAGGGGGTTCGCCACAGACTGGGGTCAGCCGGCCCGAGCCACGGCCAGGGGAAAGCGCTCAGCCTCCACCAGCTGAAACACCACTGGTTTACACCAGATGGAAACACAGCCCTGGTTTCGTGGTCTCCCTTTTCCTCTCAAGCACCTCCTGAGAGGCTGATTGCTTCAGCTCGTAAAACCTTTCTGGAGCTGGGAAGGAGTAAAGCAGGCCGGGAAATTATTTCTCTGCCCTTGACAAAAGTTATGATAGAACTTGTTTTCTTATTCTTTCTATTTTTGCTCAGATCTCTGGGGGTTTGTTAAAGGCGGAAAAAAGGAAAAAGAAAAAAAAAACCACAACAAAAAAAAAAAAAAAGAGAGAAACCCAGACTAGGGAAGTTAAATGTGTTTCTGGAACAATTGCCCATTGATCCAACCTGTAAAGCGCTGAGATTCTGAGGGTGATAGGACCATCTTGCCAGAAAGAAGTGGGACTGCTTGAGGAGAAATGGTCCTCTGGAAAGCTTAGGAAGTCAGCATTGACTGGAAAGGCCCCAACAACAGAAATCCTGTCTCCACTGGTCTCTGGTGCTAGCAAATGCCAGTTCAGCCCATTTCAACCACTATGGCAGGAATCAAGGACAAAGTGTTTATAGGTGCGCACACAGATGTGGTTGGGTGGCTGGACAGTCCACCAACAATCTCCTCCAGGTCGACATGCTGGAGGGAAGAGATGCCATCCAGAGGGACCTGGACAGGCTGAGAGGTCGACCTGTGCAAACCTCACAAAGCTCAACAAGGCCAAGTGCAAGGTCCTGCACACGGGTCAGGGCAATCCCAAGCACAAATTCCACTGGCTTGAGAAGACAACCCCTGTGGAAGACTGGCTGGAGAGCAGGCAGATGCGCACTCAAGGCACTGCCCAGACTCCTCATTCAGATTTTGCACTATTATTAGAAGAAAAATGCAATACAGAGGGCAGCTCCTCTACTGCAGAGCACTTTTCATAGAACGGTTAGAGTTGGAAGGGACCTTAAAGATCATTGAGTTCCAACCCCCCTGCCCTGGGCAGGGACACCTCCCAGTAGACCAGGTTGCTCGAAGCCCCATCCCACCTGGCCTTGAACACTTCCAGGGATGGGGCAGCCACTTTTCCTTTACGCTGGTGTTTAGACATCGACACTGTTAGTTATTGCACTGGCAGCTCCGACCGAAGCCTTGGCCGTGTCCAGCTGGAAATAAAGCAAGTCCTTCCTCCGTGTATTGGAGCTGCCACTCCCTGTGTTCCAATAGAGCCATTGATTTCTATCAGGAAGGTGACACCACAAAGAGTGATAGTTTTCTAGCATCTGATGGCTTTGCTTTCCAGCTGCCAGAAATCTAAGAGAAGCAGCCCATGGGAATTTGTATACTGCTCTGTTTTCAAAGGAGTGTATTTCAGTTAAGGTGGGGCCCCCAAAGTTATTTTTAGTTCAGCACAAATAACGGAGCAGAAAGCTTTAACGTTTTTCCTGAACGAGTCCCAGGACCAAATTAAAAAATCTAGGCAATTTCAGCTCTGAACGGGAATTTATACAACCTTTCACCTTGATCTGTGCTGGCATTGGTGGGTTTGAGCACAGGCTGGTGACAGCAACAGGAGGATCAGCAGGGAAGAAACCGCGTGGGGTATGGTAGAGGTGAGCTATACCAATTAAGACCTCATTTTTCTGTCCAAAAGACGGGTGCAGTTTTTTCTCAGATCTGCTCTGCAAAGTTGCTGAACAGCAACTCTTGACTTCAAGGGAAGCACTCCAGTGCCTCAAAGGGCTGAGAGCTGGCTGTTGCCAAATGAGAGTAAACAAGCCAATTTCCACGTCCCCCGGAACTGCAAGCACGTCGATAATCACTCAGGAGAAAGTTTAAGTGGAGCCGGGCCTCAGTAATAACAAAGCCAGGGCACGTTCTCCTTGGCACACCCAGATGGATGTTTACACTCACACCCACGGAGGCGCCAACCCCAATCTCCTTCCATTGCAATGACAGGCCTGACTTTGCAGGGCTTCCAAAGGCATAACACCTCCTGCCCTGCAGAGGAATTTCGCTCCCAGAAGGCTGAGAACGTTTTCCATAGGAATCTACAGTTGAGAAAGGCGCTATTTTCCATGTTTCAAATACGCAAAGCGAGACATCACCTACTGCTTAGGTTCCATAAGCCACACACCATCTCTGTCAAAACCTGCAACAAAGGAATGGACTTCGATGGACCTCTGGCCTCACCAGGGTGGCTTGTCAATGGGACAAGGGGGAGCTTTTGAATTCCTCTTACTATGTATTTTCAGTCTCTCATTTAAGCCTCTCCTGTGCCTCTCTACAATCAACCCAGAGAAATAAAGGATTTTCCTCTAGGGACAGCTCAGCTGCTGCACAGCCAAAGGTAAAGCTACTGTGGACATTAAGAAGCCTCCACGCTGCCCCGTGTCTGAGCTCCAATCTCAAAAAAAAAGCCAAAAACCTCCAGCTCAAACTAATAGACACATCTGCCAACAACTTCTTTTAATTTTTTGGAACTACTCTATGGATTATTTCATTGCCAAGAAAAAGAAGAGATATTTATGATGGTGACTGAAAAGCCTTGAAATTCCAAGTCAGATCCTCAGTGGTGTAAACTGGAGCTGCTCCAGTGAGGCAGGGACACTGCCAATTTACACAGGTTGAACTGGCTCTCTGGTTTTACCTGCCCGACTCTCTAGCACACACGGACAATTAAAGGTAGCTTATTGGGGCACTATATGAATATCTGCCGCTCTTTCCTCTTGAGTCATCTGGTTGGAAAAGAAATATAAGGACGCAAATATAGAAGTAAAACCAGATATTTGCTCCTACCTTGAACTTGGAGGGAGCTGGCGTTGCAGCTTTAGCATGAAAACAGGAATTCAAAGCTGGACGGACAGAGAACGCTGATACAGCATCAGGTAGTTTCCTTGAAGGCACTGAGTTTGTCCTACAAACCAAGGAAAAAATAATAACATTTAATTTGTAACAGGGTTTTGAGTATTAATATCAGGTAAAACAAGGAAGTGTTTCAATACCAAAGCAACAGGAGCATGAAGGAGCTCCAGAGATACAGAAAACACATACTTAACATCCAGCAGGTGCTTAGGTTTATATAAAGTGCAGCTCAATGAATTTCCTAACATTCCCCTCCTGAGGTTCTTCATGAACAAAGCTTCCCCAGGTGGGTCTCATTCAGAATCGGGGCCTTATTTACCATCAGGGAGGTTCTTTTGATCTGTCAGTCTCCTGGTTTTCATTATGACTGAGACATCTTTTCAAGAAGGTTAAGGAAACGTGTATTAAATAATGGCCTTTATTCCTAGTCTTTGGAATTAAAAAAAGAAGTATATAGTCAAGTGAAAATACACAGGCATTGTGACAGTGTGCAACCAAGGACCTTCCCAAAGGTGTGCACCAAACATACACCAGAGTGTCATGTTAGCAAATACATACAAATATGAGTAACTTTACTTATGGCAATAGTGTCTTCATCTATTTCCATTACCTTAAACTGCTCACACTGGTGAAGTGACTCCCAGGATTGAGGGTGCTGTAGGATTGGGTCCTGTGTACTCTGCAAAGCATTTTTAAAAATTTAAATATATCTAATCCCTTAAAAAAATGTAAACCAGTTGTGACCTCCTGGCATCTCCAGTTTAATGGGGAGTTTTGTCTGCACAAGGAACAATTCCTTTGTTAGACGGGAACATGCCGAATTTAATCTCAGAATGAATTTTTATGGCCAAGACATAACCCACCCTCGCAAAGAAAGAGAGTTTATAATGGAAAGGCTGACACAATCTGAATTATAGAGCTATAAATGACAGCACTTTAATCATTCCATTAAAGTGACCAGTCACTTCCAACAAAGGGGTGCCTGAGCCGAAGCTGTTGCAGCAGGTGGAAGGATCCTCTGCCGACTCCAGAAGGTCTTTGGATCAGGCCCAGATTCTTCATGGATTTCAACTACTTTAGAATCACTTCAGCCCTTATTCAGCGAGATATTTGAACACGTGCTAAATATTTATTGTTTGTGTAACCTGGAACTAATCTCAAGTTTCAAATTAGACCTGGGTGTAACTATTTTGCCAAGCAGTACTGGGATGAGCGAGTTTAAAGAGGCTCTTACTTGAATTTGATATCGTATTTTACTAAGCTTTTTGGTGTTACCCTGATTGCTTTAATGCAGTCGTCACCTTTTGTTAAAGCACATATTGACGCTGCAGTGCAGCGATTTTAATTGTGTGGATTTAAAAACAAAACAAAACAAAAAACACCAAACCACTTCTCTGATGATTTGGGGTTTCATTTTCATGATCTTTTTTTTTCATGTTTGGGGAAAAAAGAAAAGACACTCACAAAAATAAAAAAAAAGAGAGAGAAAATGGAAGGTTGAAAATGATTGGGTTTCAGGAAAAAAATATTTTTGGCAATGAAATCAGGAAAAGCAGCAGGGTTTTTGAATAGTGAAGCTCACCAACTAAGCCAGGGAAAAAACCCTGAACTGAGCTCTGAAACTTTACCTTCCTTTAATTATACAGGTGACATTTCAGACATTTAGTCTGATTTTTTTGCATCTGCATATTGAAAACACCCTTTTAAAAATACTTTAAAAAATAGCTGCTACAGAACATTTATTTAGTGAAAAGTAAATCTTATAAAAATTCAATTGCAAAGTAGTTAAGGTATTTGAATTTTTTTTAAAGAAGAAGAATCCCAAGAAAGAAAGTATTTGATGGCTAATAATCTCATTTCAATATAATAGGACCTTTCTTTTGCAAAGAGCAAGACAGGTTAAAAGATATAATTATGACTTTGCAAACTCTCCCAAGTGCTACGAGATCATCTGACAGTTCTGATCCCGGGCTCAGCTCTCAAAGGGGAAAAGTCTTTGTCTAGTTAGAGAGTTAAAGAGACAGGATCCCTATTCCACCCTCTGCCTACATTGCAATTTAACTGTCAAAAAAATCCAAGCTGCAAAATTGTCTTATTCCAACACAGCGCAAGAAAAAGAGAGAGAGGTTTGAAACTGACCTGTCAAAAGCACCCTGTTTAAAAATGTATAATATATTTTAAATATTTTTTTTTCCGGAGGTACTTAAAGGTTAAAGATGTGCCAAAGAAGTAGGATGGATTTTTTTTTTCCCCTTCACTAAAGCTTTTTAAAACAATTAAAACAAAAAAAAAAAATCATTTCAAAATTAGGGATCATCAGTGTAAAAAATCCCCTGAAGATCAAAAGGAACACATTAGAATCACATTAATTCTGATTAAAAAAAAAAAAAAGAGAGAGAATAAATCCCCTTTTTCAATGGGAAGAGAAACTTGGAGGATATTTAAATAGTGTTTTCATTGTCAGAATTTACAAGAAGGTGGAGCAGAGTGTCTGGAAGAGACGAAGACCAAGGCAAGCACTGAGCCATGAGGAGAGATACAGAGGTTGCCGTTGACAGTCCGTCCTGGATATTCTTGGGCTCTTTAAAGCTTTGCTTTTTTTATGTTTCAAAATAGTGAAAGAAGGAGGGGAAAATATTTTTCCCAAGTAACCAAACAAAAGAAGCCATTCCTTAAGGGGAGTTTCCAAGGAGCCACAAACAAACAATTCCAAATCATTTTTTGACCAAATATAGATGGCAAACAGACAGCTGGACGTGACCAAGGGCTTTTGCTCGGTGCCACCCGCGTGGCGTTCCGCAGTACCCGCCGCACGTGGCACGGTACTGACGCAGAACCGTTGTATGGCAGCAGCACCTCCCTCCCGGGGCCACCCCGGCAGGATCGGGCCCTGAGGGGGGTCTGGGGGCTGCAGGAGCACCAGGGTGGGAGCCATGTGTTCATCTCGGAGCGGGCAGTGCATTACCCTAAGCAGGGAGCAGGAGCCATACTTTCCTATTTTTCCAGCGGAGGGCCAAGGAAATGATCAGAAGGATGGAGCACCTCTCCTGTGAAGACAGGCTGAGAGTTGGGGTTGTTCAGCCTGGAGAAGAGAAGGCTCCAGGGAGACCTCATAGCAGCCTTCCAATATCCAAAAGGAACCTACAGGAGACCTGGGGAGGGACTCTTTGTCAGGAAGTGTAGTGACAGGACAAAGGGTAACGGTTTTAAATTGGAAGAGGGGAGATTTAGATTAGATACCAGAAAGAAATTCTTTGGTGTGAGGGTGGTGA